>CM026394.1:7976373-8145066 GCA_014843695.1 Archivesica marissinica | reverse complement strand
TGTTGAAGGATATATAGAGGGTACGTGTAGGAGGATGTGGTAGGATATTGTTGAAGGATATATAGAGGGTACGTGTAGGAGGATGTGGTAGGATATTGTTGAAGGATATATAGAGGGTACGTGTAGGAGGATGTGGTAGGATATTGTTGAAGGATATATAGAGGGTACGTGTAGGAGGATGTGGTAGGATATTGTTGAAGGATATATAGAGGGTACGTGTAGGAGGATGTGGTAGGATATTGTTGAAGGATATATAGAGGGTATGTGTAGGAGGATGTGGTAGGATATTGATGAAGGATATATAGAGGGTACGTGTAGGAGGATGTGGTAGGATATTGATGAAGGATATATAGAGGGTACGTGTAGGAGGATGTGGTAGGATATTGTTGAAGGATATATAGAGGGTATGTGTAGGAGGATGTGGTAGGATATTGTTGAAGGATATATAGAGGGTACGTGTAGGAGGATGTGGTAGGATATTGTTGAAGGATATATAGAGGGTACGTGTAGGAGGATGTGGTAGGATATTGTTGAAGGATATATAGAGGGTACGTGTAGGAGGATGTGGTAGGATATTGTTGAAGGATATATAGAGGGTACGTGTAGGAGGATGTGGTAGGATATTGTTGAAGGATATATAGAGGGTATGTGTAGGAGGATGTGGTAGGATATTGTTGAAAGGATATATAGAGGGTACGTGTAGGAGGATGTGGTAGGATATTGTTGAAGGATATATAGAGGGTATGTGTAGGAGGATGTGGTAGGATATTGTTGAAGGATATATAGAGGGTACGTGTAGGAGGATGTGGTAGGATATTGTTGAAGGATATATAGAGGGTACGTGTAGGAGGATGTGGTAGGATATTGTTGAAGGATATATAGAGGGTACGTGTAGGAGGATGTGGTAGGATATTGTTGAAGGATATATAGAGGGTACGTGTAGGAGGATGTGGTAGGATATTGTTGAAGGATATATAGAGGGTATGTGTAGGAGGATGTGGTAGGATATTGTTGAAACTTTGTGGATATATAGAGGGTACGTGTAGGAGGATGTGGTAGGATATTGTTGAAGGATATATAGAGGGTATGTGTAGGAGGATGTGGTAGGATATTGTTGAAGGATATATAGAGGGTACGTGTAGGAGGATGTGGTAGGATATTGTTGAAGGATATATAGAGGGTACGTGTAGGAGGATGTGGTAGGATATTGTTGAAGGATATATAGAGGGTATGTGTAGGAGGATGTGGTAGGATATTGATGAAGGATATATAGAGGGTACGTGTAGGAGGATGTGGTAGGATATTGTTGAAGGATATATAGAGGGTATGTGTAGGAGGATGTGGTAGGATATTGTTGAAACTTTGTGGATATATAGAGGGTACGTCTAGGAGGAAGTGGTAGGATATTAAACACACCTGGCCACCAGAGCAGTCAGCAAGGTGTCCATGTGTTAAGCATACCGGCCCGTGGGCTTGAATCTCTCCAAGTGCTATATTCTAGTTTCTATACAGTTGAAAGTTACATGTATCTGGAGGCAAGCAGGACATTCCAAATGAACGATGACAGTACTCTTGTACATACAACCTAGAGTCTGTACAGTTTATTTTTAATTTATTAGTACATTGTATATTTCCCAAATCATTGAACATATGAAACATTGTAATTGTTCAGTGACAATTATTAACTTATGGTAAATTGCAAGGGTATTTCGCTTTAACATGAGAGTTTGTGTCGATACCAACAATTTCTTCCAATGTTTTCATTTCATAAATGCCCTTACACCCAGGACCTCTTAAACATTCTTAAACATTCATGTCGTAAATGCCTTTACACTCACTGACCAGGACCTCTTAAACATTTCCAAAGTAATTGTGAATATTGTTTCAAAACTTTGCAATGGGAAGCAGCTAGATAGATAATCTTCGAATTTTGTCTTAAAAAAAACAACAAAAATAATGCGGTTAGAAGTGCTAGAACTAAGAAGAGTGCAACACTTCTATTATGATCATGTTAAAATTAATTTCCGAACAGGGCCTTCCACCCCCAGGACCCCCTGACAAAGGGCGCTGCAACTTTGAACCTCATTGGGGGAGGACCTCCAGACCCCCTTCTCCTTACTGGTTTTCCCCTCCTACTTCAAATCTTAGGGACATGCATGGGATTGGGGACGGGAGGTTGGTGGTGTCACTAATGGATTGGGGACGGGGGGTTGGTGTCACTAGTGGATTGAGGGATGTGAGGTGGGTGTCACTAGTGGATTGAGGGATGTGAGGTGGGTGTCACTAGTGGATTGGGAGATGGGTGTCACTAGTGGATTGGGGGATGGTAGGTGGGTGTCACTAGTGGATTGGGGGATGGGAGGTCGGTGTCACTAGTGGATTGGGAGGTGGGTGTCACTAGTGGATTGGGGGATGGTAGGTGGGTGTCACTAGTGGATTGGGGGATGGGAGGTGGATGTCACTAGTGGATTGAGGATGGTAGGTGGGTGTCACTAGTGGATTGGGGGATGGGAGGTGAGTGTCACTAGTGGATTGGGGGATGGGAGGTGGGTGTCACTAGTGGATTGAGGGATGGGAGGTGGGTTTTCACTAGTGGATTGGGGGATTGGATGTGGGTGTCACTAGTGGATTGGGGGATGGGAGGTGGGTGTCACTAGTGGATTAGGATGTATGTGTGTGGTGAAGGTCATAACAGATACTAGCCTTCTAAGTTCTAACCTCAAGAAATTGTTGTTCATTTCATGAATCCCATGAAATTGTATATTTTGATGTACAGAGTGAAAATGAGTGAGATTTATTAGATTAAATTGACATATTTATTGTTTGACAACTAAACTGTTCACTTACATTAATTTAAAATGCTTTGAAGTATAAGTGTGGCTGTAAATAACATGGTCATCATACATAGGGTGGGAATAAAACCCAGGTATCTAATCATAGGGGGGGTAATAAACGTGGTAAGAATTGTGTGATGTTCTCCTGGTACTGAAGATGTTACAGTAGAGATAGCAATACATGTATGTCATGTAAGTGTTTGCCCGTATGTTTCATAATTATGTTCCATTTTGATTTGTTTTTACAAGAAAAAAAATCCAAAATCTGTCGGCTGGTAATTTGAGTTGTAAAATTAATTAATAAATAATTGCCAGAGGGGGGAAGGAACACATTCACTTGCAGTACCGTTCACTTGCAGTACGGTGACTGTACCGCAATTGTAGTCTGTATTGGTTACTATGTACATTCCATTTTTTAGACAGTATTTAGCGGCGCCTTAGTCCACCTCTGTGTTCGAGTGGTTCTGGTCGCTGACTTGTATACCACTGTAACCTATCATCACTGATGGGCACGGGTTCGAGCCCCACTCAGGCCGTGTCTCATTTATTTGAAAAAGTTGGCAATTTCTTACGGAGGTTGGTGCACCCAAGTACTGGTTAACCGCTGGAGCCTGCCCAGGAAAGGTGTTGTTAAGTAAGCTGCCCGCCGGCGATATAGCCCGAAATGGTGCTGATGCAGGCGTAAAACCTGAAATATAACAATAAAAATTGGTGCACCAAGTATTGTTTAACAGCTGGAGCCTGCCTGGAGAGGTGTTGTTAGGTAAACTGCCCATCGGCGATATAGCCCAAAATGATGCTGATGCAGGCGTAAAACTGAAACAGACGGACGCCTTAACCACTGGGCCACTCTCGAGACCTCATTCCTGATGGTACATTGTATCCATCGCCATGATGTAGAGAGAAGAGGCATATGGAATTTAAATGCTTTGCCTAGTGGGGTGCAAACTCCGGGCCTTTCGCACATGTGCTATCACGACCTCCACAAGACACAGTTATATAGGTTTTTATCCGTTTCTTGTTGCGCGAAATGGATAAATTATTATTGTTTTTATTTATTGAATACCACTTGTATAAGTACTGGTGGTGTTGATTTTGGTACAGGTATGGGATTTAGTTGCACATTTTCTGTAGAATTCGTAAGTACCTATACAATAAAACTCGTTAAGAAATTGTTGGTTTTACAGGTCTCATTCTAGAGGGCGACTTGGGCGAAATAGTCGCCCCAGGGACCATGACTTCGCCCATAGGGGCCCCACTTCTCCCATTTTTTTTTACAATTTTCATACAAGATTTAGTCCAGTAAGAAACACTGGCTCATTATAAAGCACTCCTTCCATTCAAATGTTGTATTTAATGGTCATGCTGTGTATTTTAACCATATTCTGTGTACATTTATTTAAGGACGTGATCGCGCTCTTTCTCACTTCTCCCAAGAAATCTGACCTAGACTCCCTAGAATAAGCCCCGGTTTTATAGTACTCGGAAATGCCAGGAATATCTGTGAGTGGGCAGTGCCTGTTCCTAGCCTGATAGTCTACTGCCAAGAAAATGTGTGAGAAATGATAATAGAATAATACAATACTGCAGAATGAATTATAGATAGTGTTTACCTGGCATCACCATTACTGTCGAGTTGTTGAAATATGTTTGCTTGTAGCAGTTTAGGTAAATGCACAGTAGGCATAAAACAAACACTGGTGAGGCATGCCCAAGTACTGAAATTAGAACATGTTTCTAAACTGAATGTGTTTCTGTCCACTTGAAGCTATGTTTCTGTCCACTTGATGCTGTGTTTCTGTCCACTTGAAGGTGTGTTTCTGTCTACTTGAACCTGTGTTTCTGTCTACTTGAAGGTGTGTTTCTGTCTACTTGAAGCTGTGTTTCTGTCTACTTGAAGCTGTGTTTCTGTCTACTTGAAGCTGTGTTTCTGTCCACTTGATGCTATGTTTCTGTCCACTTGACGCTATATTTCTGTCCACTTGAAGCTGTGTTTCTGTCCACTTGAAGCTGTGTTTCTGTCCACTTGAAGCTGTGTTTCCGTCCACTTGAAGCTATGTTTCTGTCCACTTGAAGCTATGTTTCTGTCCACTTGATGCTGTGTTTCTGTCCCCTTGAAGCTATGTTTCTGTCCACTTGAGTATGTTTCTGTCCCCTTGATGCTATGTGTCTGTCCACTTGAAGCTATGTTCTGTCCACTTGAAGCTGTGTTTCTGTCCACTTGATGCTATGTTTCTGTCCCCTTGATGCTATGTGTCTGTCCACTTGAAGCTGTGTTTCTGTCCACTTGAAGCTATGTTTCTGTCCACTTGAAGCTATGTGTCTGTCCACTTGAAGCTGTGTTTCTGTCCATTTGAAGCTGTGTTTCTGTCCCCTTGATGCTATGTGTCTGTCCACTTGAAGCTATGTTTCTGTCCACTTGAAGCTATGTGTCTGTCCACTTGAAGCTATGTTTCTGTCCACTTGATGCTATGTTTCTGTCCACTTGAAGCTATGTGTCTGTCCACTTGAAGCTATGTTCTGTCCACTCAAGTCCATATCGTTGACTCTTTGCATGATGGGTCAAACAAAGCCTATAAATGGTTCAAATATTTCTAGCAGACAACGACCCATTAACATGTTTTTCTTATTTGTAGCTGAACACTCTGATAATATATGTCCTGGAATTTCATTAGAATTGCATCACTAGGAAACAATTCTAATGCAATTCCAGGACATACATATCTCACTGCTAGTTTGAAAGGTTAAATAATTTGGACTTGCATGATCATGAGGGGTGTTGAATAGGGCCTGGACACCTTGTACCTTGTACTTCTGAAGTTCTGCAGTTCCAGCATGTGCAACAATAATACGGCGTACCGGTAAATGAAATGTGAAATAACATGTTTGGTACTGTATGGCTCCATATCATTTGTACTGTTTAGTTTATACAACTTTATTTTAGCTCGATTGTGAAACAAGTTCTTACAAGTTATTCAGTTATTAATCACTCGATACCTCATTCTTGATGGAATCCATCGCCACGAGGGAGAGAGAGAATAGGTGATGTGAAATTTCCTAAGGGCACACTTGTAGCACCATAAGGGGACCCTAACTTCGCCCCCTGGGGTCACCACTTCCCCCCCCCCCAAATAAAAATATTTTTTGTTTTTACAAATTTCAGCACTCGTATTCAAATATTGTATTCAATGGTGATATTGTTTATTTTAGCCCTATTATGTTGAAATTTACTAAATAATAATACCATTCAGCTGAAGTTCTCACTTCACCCAAAAATTTGGGTCTAGCTTGAGTCCTAAAATATCTCATCTAAGCTGTGTACATGTAGAATGATCTTTAACCCTTTCAACACTACATACATCTAAATAGACTTACAAAAAGTGTAGATCCAGATGAGCCGGCTCGTGACCAGCCGTCTCATCAGGATCTGCACTTTTTGCCAATAATAATTATTACTATATTTAGATAAAATGACCCATTTTGATAAATGAACTGGTCCAAACGTAATTTTCTTATTAATTTATTGGTCGAAAAATATCACCTGGGGTTGAATGGGTTAAAGAATATAATTATATAATATTATGTGATAGTTTCTGAAGCAGTAGTGTGATAGTTTCTGAAGGAGAGTATGTGTGTGGGAGAGTATCCTGTAGTTTCTGAAGGATAGTGTGTGGGAGAGTATCCTGTAGTTTCTGAAGGATAGTGTGTGGGAGAGTATCCTGTAGTTTCTGAAGGATAGTGTGTGGGGGAGTATCCTGTAGTTTCTGAAGGATAGTGTGTGTGAGAGCATCCTGTGATGATTATAGTCTCATTGTTGGACCACATGTTGCCCTTGTCTATAGGATAGTGAGAACATTAGTGTTAATTGATCATCAATAATATGTGGGGAGTTGATATAATCTGTACATAGGGCTCTCTCTCTGTCTGAATGTTTGTATGCGCCACTTCTATTGCCACTTCTATCGCCAATTGAAAAACACTGGAGCCAATTAAAAAAACTTGGAGCCAACACAACTAAGAGCCATATAGTTCACAAATAGATATTTTAAACCATGTATTTGACAAAACATGTGCTCAAACATTTTTTTTTATAAAAAGTTGCACCAAATATTTTCGCCAATTCTCAAAATTTATCGCCAATATTTATTTTTTGGCACCTTTGGCGACCGACAGCGGGAACCCTGGCTGGTGTGTTTCTTCCATGGGCCGTAATAACCGTAGTAAAAAACGTACTATTTTCCGTTTTGTGAAGAATGGCAGAAAGTATTTGGAAAGAATTCGAAGAAACTAAAAACTTCATGAGACTTTCTCTTTTAAATTTGACAAAATTAAATATAATAATAATATACGTTTGAAATGGAAGAAATTAAAATTGGTTAGTTTTTGTTAGTTATTGCAGATAATTGTAATTATTATTGGGGATTTGGAGCCGACGTGGCCGAGTTGTTACGGTCGTTGACATCAAATCACTTGCCTCTCACTGCTGTACCGGTATGTAGGAATCCCACTGGGCATGTCAAATTCATTCATGTGAGGAAGCTATCCAGCTGGCTTAGCATAGGTCGGTGGTTCTACCAAGTGAGGAAGCTATCCAGCTGGCTTAGCATAGGTCAGTGGTTCTACCAAGTGAGGAAGCTATCCAGCTGGCTTAGCATAGATCAGTGGTTCTACCAAGTGAGGAAGCTATCCAGCTGGCTTAGCATAAGTTAGTGGTTCTACCAAGTGAGGAAGCTATCCAGCTGGCTTAGCATAGGTCAGTGGTTCTACCAAGTGAGGAAGCTATCCAGCTGGCTTGTAGAAGGTCGGTGGTTCTACCAAGTGAGGAAGCTATCCAGCTGGCTTAGCATAGGTAGGTGGTTCTACCAAGTGAGGAAGCTATCCAGCTGGCTTAGCATAGGTCAGTGGTTCTACCAAGTGAGGAAGCTATCCAGCTGGCTTGTAGAAGGTCGGTGGTTCTACCAAGTGAGGAAGCTATCCAGCTGGTTTGTAGAAGGTCAGTGGTTCTACCAAGTGAGGAAGCTATCCAGCTGGCTTGTAGAAGGTCAGTGGTTCTACCAAGTGAGGAAGCTATCCAGCTGGCTTGTAGAAGGTCAATGGTTCTACCAAGTGAGGAAGCTATCCAGCTGGCTTAGCACAGATCGGTGGTTCTAGACTGATGCCCGTCCGCGCCCCAAAAAAAGTTAATGTTTATATTATTGTGTAAAGAAAATTGAAAAGTCGAAGACAAGCTTATATACTGTATTGTTCCTATTTAAAGCGCCACCCCTAATATAAGCGCCCCCAGAGATTTCAAACTTGCAAAATGAAATGGCGCCCTTAAATGAGTAAAATTGGTTTACCTTATCGTCGGCTGTTAAATAATATAATCCGCATAATCCAATCATGAATCACAATGAGACAAAGTATACAAGGATAGTATGTCATATTTTTCAGTTACAGAACACTAATGCACTATTTAAAAGTATTATATCCAGTTAAAATGAACAAAAACTGTAACTGTTGCTTTCACAAAACCGAAAGTAGGGGTAATTATTTACATGGACACCGTCTATTATAATTTTATAGCGCGGAGCATGTATTTATAAAGATCACTGTGTACAAGCAAACAACATGTACCCTTACGTCACATGGACTATGTCTGTCCAGCAAGTCAAGGTTATTTAAAAATCGATACGTGCTGTGCGTGTCGTGTAGAGGCGAGTAACCCATAAATCTTAAAATAGTGTAGTGTGGCAGTTTACATGACGTTGTTGTACCTTATTTACTCTATTTATTTACGATTTTCAAGCGGATTTTTTTTACCTTTTGGCCCCTTTTGGGTTTTGCATCGCGCCCGGGCGCTATAAATAGGAACAATACGGTAGTCATATCAGATATGTAACATTATAAACGTCAACTAATTACCTTGAAATGCCCCCTGTCAACTAATTACCTTGAAATGCCCCTCACTGTGTGACGTTGTTTGATCAGATATGTAATATTATAAACGTCCAACTAATTACCTTGAAATGCCCCCCACTGTGTGACGTTTGATCAGATATGTAACATTATAAACGTCAACTAATTACCTTGAAATGCCCCCCACTGTGTGACGTTGTTTGATCAGATATGTAATATTATAAACGTCAACTAATTACCTTGAAATGCCCCCCACTGTGTGACGTTGTTTGATCAGATATGTAACATTATAAACGTCAACTAATTACCTTGAAATGCCCCCCACTGTGTGACGTTGTTTGATCAGATATGTAACATTATAAACGTCAACTAATTACCTTGAAATGCCCCCACTGTGTGACGTTGTTTGATCAGCGTTGCATTGAATTTAGTGCGAGAAATGGACGACACTAAAATGCACAAGAGGCAACGGGGAAAATATGATGTCAACAGTCACCTTATCATAAAAATGAAGATCAGCCCTAGAGATAATGATCTTATGGCCGTAACCCTTTCCCTCATACAAGCCCCGTGACGCCATTACCAATACGATATACATTGACAATGTAGTAGCCAAACCAATGTTCATAATAAAGGCCAGAATCTCATGTAGTCCCAGTGATATCTATGGAGATGGGATAGATATGGCGACTACTTATCCACTGCATGATAGCTCAATGGCTGTCATTTGTATGGATATATAATAGTATATTAACCTAAATCTCTATGTAGCCCCAGTAATATCTATGGAGTTGGGATAGATATGGTGACTACTTATCCACTGCATGATAGCTAAATGGCTGTTGTTTGTATGGATATATAATAGTATATTAACCTAAATCTCTATGTAGTCCCAGTAATATCTATGGAGGTGGGATAGATATGGCGACTACTTATCCACTGCATGATAGCTCAATGGCTGTCATTTGTATGGATATATAATAGTATATTAACCTAAATCTCCATGAAGGGAAGGGTTAATTCATTGTAAATTAGTTAGAATAATTGAAAAAGAAATATCTGAGGGCAATAGATTAGGTGGGACAGACTTTAATCTCATTGGCAATGTTGGCCAGTCAAAACCACAGTTTAAACCGGCAATTTTGACTGGTTAAAACTGACCCATAGTACTCACAAAGTGGTCAATAGTGGTCGATTGGTGGTCATTTGGAATACTTGGTTCCGAACACCGTAATGCACATATGGCTTGGAATTTAAACCCAAAAAATGGTTTGTTATTTAGGATGTGGCCTAAAAATATAACATTTTCTTACATGTTAAACTTTTAAATAAGTGTGTTTGATGGAGTTGTTTACACCAGTATTATAATGTTGTTGGTAAAGTGATATCTGACAATACAGTTTTATCATTGGTTCCAAGTAACTTGTGTGACATCACACTGTGTGATTTATTACCTCTTTGCTATCTTCATATTTTTATAAATGTTTACCGTAACTTCCCTATTAACCCTTTCCCTCATAGAAGCACATCTTCATGCCATTACCAATACGACATACATTGACAATGTAGTATCCAAACCAATGTTCATTAACCCTTTCCCTCATAGAAGCACCTCTTGACGCAATTACCAATACGACATACATTGACAATGTAGTAACTAAACCAATGTTCATAATAGAGGCCAGAATCTCATGTAGTCCCAGTAATATCTATGGAGGTGAGATAGATATGGCGACTACTTATCCACTGCACTGCACGATAGCTAAATGGCTGTCGTTTGTATGGAGATATAATAGTATATTAACCTAAATCTCTATGATGGAAAGGGTTAAAGCAGGAATCATTCTAGAGGGTGATTCGGGCGAAATAGTCGCCCTGGGGGCCCCCACTTCTCCCTAAAAATTACTTCTCCCTTTTACAATTATCATACAAAATTTTGTCCAATAAGATACACTGGCTCATTATAAAGCACTCCTTCTATTCAAATGTTGTATTTAATGGTCATACTGTGCATTTTAACCATATTTTGTTGAAATTTATTAAATAACAGCATTTAAGGACGCGATCACCGTGGTTTCTCATTTCTCCCAAAACTTCTGACCTACAATGAACCCTGCAAAGTTACCTAAAGCACAGTAGAATTGATAATAATTTGATACACAATAAAGTTCAGGTACCAGTATGTGTCAAAATATTGTCATTAATTTATTACCAACAGGGGAGTTTGGTTGTAAATATCATTTTGTGAACATCCTTGGCATAACTTCCTGTAGACATGCACCACTGCACATTTTCTTCAATAATTGAAAATAAGAAAATGTGGTAAATGCAATAAAATATGATGGGTAAGAGGGTACATGAATGATGTGCAGCGAACCCATACAATATGAATATAAGACTGCTTCATTACTTTTGAATTGATAAAGAAAGATTTTAGAACTGCACATACATGTTCCTTGTTGCCTCAGAATGCAGCTGCTGCGATAGTTTATATAAATTTATTTTAGCTCGGTTGCGAAACAAGTTCTTACAACTTATATTAATCACTCACGAGACCTCATTCCTGATGGAATCCATCGCCATGAGGGAGAGAGAAGAGGCAACGTGGAATTTAAATGCCTTTAAGGGCACAATCATAACGGCTCCAGTGGGGCTCGAACTCTGGGCCTTTCGCACCTGAAGCGATCGCGTTACCACTGCGCTATCACGACTTCCACACTGAGATATAGACTTTCAAAATCCTACACATATATTAAGCCTAAGCTGTGCCCCTGAACAGTGAACGTGATTTGATTTAACTACGCCCCTGAACAGTGAAGATGATTTGATTTAACTGCGCCCCTGAACAGTGAAGGTGATTTTATTTAACTATGCCCCTGAACAGTGAAAGTTATTTTATTTAACTACGCCCCTGAACAGTGATGGTGATTTGATTAAACTACGACCATGAACAGTGAATGTGATTTGATTTAACTACGCCCCTGAACAGTGATTTGATTAAACTACGCCCCTGAACAGTGAATGTGATTTGATTTAACTACGACCCTGAACAGTGAAGTTGATTTGATTAAATTACGCTCCTGAACAGTGAAAGTGATTTTATTTAACTATGCCCCTGAACAGTGATGGTGATTTGATTTAACTACGCCCCTGAACCGTGAAGGTGATTTGATTTAACTACGCCCCTGAACAGTGATGGTGATTTGATTAAACTATGCCCATGAACAGTGAATGTGATTTGATTTAACTACGCCCCTGAACAGTGATTTGATTAAACTACGCTCCTGAACAGTGAATGTGATTTGATTTAACTACGACCCTGAACAGTGAAGTTGATTTGATTAAATTACGCTCCTGAACAGTGAAAGTGATTTTATTTAACTATGCCCCTGAACAGTGATGGTGATTTGATTTAACTACGCCCCTGAACCGTGAAGGTGATTTGATTTAACTACGCCCCTGAACAGTGATGGTGATTTGATTAAACTACGCCCATGAACAGTGAAGATGATTTGATTTAACTACGCCCCTGAACAGTGATGGTGATTTGATTAAACTACGCCCATGAACAGTGATGGTGATTTGATTTAACTACGCCCCTGAACAGTGAAAGTGATATGCCAAGACATTATTCATGAACTGATGACTCAACCTGTATTGTGACACTTTCTATGGTATTTCTACCTGAGCATTTTGTGGCTTTTAATGTCATATTCCTGCTCAAACTGACTGTTACATTTGAATTTATAAACAGTTTGCCATAATGCATTATTCGTTACAACACCAGTATTACACAAGTTTAACCCATTCAACACCAAGTAACTGACATGGACTGGTGGTGCATGATATATTTAGACCAATAAATTAATAAGAATATTAAAATTCGGACCAGTTCATTTATCAAAATGGGTAAATCTTGTCTAAAAAACAGTAATATTACTGGCAAAAAGTGCAGATCTTGATGAGACGACGAGCCGGCTCATCTGGATCTACACTTTTTGTAAACCTATTTAGAGGCCTGTGGTGTTGAAAGGGTTAAGGGGAAAAAAATCCAACATTTTTAATGTACTTAAAAATATATAATCTTTTGTTTTTCCAATTTTATTTCCCACTGAACATGCATAATATAGAACAAGAACATGCATTGAAAGTCATATCAACTTTATATATAATCTTATTTCATTAGTATATTATTTTTAGTTCGCCAAGCTACTCTTACCCCACCCACTTCAATATGCAGGGTTCATTCTAGGTCAGAATTTTTGGGAGAAGTGAGAACGCCCGTGAAATGGTGTTCTTTAATATACTTCTGCAAAATAGGGTTAAAATGCACAGTACAACCATTAAATACAACATTTGAATAGAAGGAGTTCTCTATAATGGGCCAGTCTTACTAGACACAATTTTTTTTTAAAGGGAGAAGTGGGGCCCCCAGAGGGCGAAGTTAGGGTCCCTAAGGCGACAATTTCGCCCACATCGCCCTCTAAAATGATCCCTGATAGGATGTTATTTTTGGTTGGTTTATATTTTGACATGTCAACATGGTAAGTTGGCAACCAAGGTATCTGACTCTGATCAAATACTCTCTGGTCACTAGCAAATGAAGTCCTGCCTGTTCAACTCAGGCCTGTAGTCATTAGTCATCATGTAATAGCCTTTAGTAAATTAGTAGACAATCAAGCTGTAGGCAACAATTATCCAGAACATCTGGTTATTGGTACAAGACTGCCTGCCACTAGACCATATGTATCCCAAGCGCGTAGCTAGGCTTATGCATGTACGTACGCACGTGCATAAGATTTATTTTGACAGTTCCTGAAAATGAAAATTAAATAAATGCGAAAAATGCAATAAAAACTGGATTGTAAGGGGGTAAGGGGGGACACTTGCATTTGATCATTCACAAGAAAGCAGACATGAAAGACATGAACGAAACGCCAACATATACTGATTGTAGCTGATGTTCATAGTAGGCAAACGTCACCTGAGACCATATAGCGGGAACACAAATATCCGGGTGGGGCATGCCCCCGACCCCCACTAGAATGGTGCATAATCCATATTTAGGCCTAGATACGTGCCTGTATTCCATCATATTATTTTCCTTTGTGGTTATGTTAACTACTTCTCTCAGTTTGGAAAATATTCATTAAAATGTGTTGTTTTTCAAATATGGATTCCGATTATATTCGATTATTAATGGATATCATAAGCCGATTCGATTATCGATATCAGTTTAGTACCAACTCATTATGTTCTGTACAAACTCATTATGTTGTCCTTATGTTCTGTACAAACTCATTATGTTGTCATTATGTTCTGTACAAATTTCATTGTATGATCCTACATTATGTTTTGTACAAATGTCATTAAACTTCATTATGTTCATTTGTCTATATGCACATCACTGAGCCTACCAAAATAATAAATAGGCTAGTTTATACAAATTTATTTTAGCTCGATTGCGAAACAAGTTATTTCAACTTATATTAATCACTCTCGAGACCTCATTCCTGATGGAATCCATCGCCACGAGGGAGAGAGAAGAGGCAACGTGGAATTTAAATGCCTTGCCTAAGGGCACAATCGTAACGGCTCCAGCGGGGCTTGAACTCCGGACCTTTCGCACCTGAAGCGAACGTGCATCCACTGCGCTATCACGACTTCCTAGGCTAAACACATTTCCCACCTTCAGTAGCATCAAACACCCACCTTCAGTAGCACCACACACATTCCCACCTTCATTAGCATCAAGCACATTCCCACCTTCATTAGCATCAAACAAATTCCCACCTTCAGTAGCACCACACACATTCCCACCTTCAGTAGCACCAAACACATTCCCACCTTCAGTAGCACCAAACACATTCCCACCTTCAGTAGCACCACACACATTCCCACCTTCAGTAGCACCAAACACATTCCCACCTTCAGTAGCACCAAACACATTCCCACCTTCAGTAGCATCAAACACAATCCCACCTTCAGTAGCATCAAACACATTCCCACCTTCAGTAGCATCAAACACATTCCCACCTTCATTAGCATCAAACACATTCCCACCTTCAGTAGCATCAAACACATTCCCACCTTCATTAGCATCAAGCACATTCCCACCTTCAGTAGCACCACACACATTCCCACCTTCAGTAGCATCAAACACATTCCCACCTTCAGTAGCATCAAACACATTCCCACCTTCAGTAGCATCAAACACATTCCCACCTTCAGTAGCATCAAACACATTCCCACCTTCAGTAGCATCAAACACATTCCCACCTTCAGTAGCATCAAACACATTCCCACCTTCAGTAGCATCAAACACATTCCCACCTTCAGTAGCATCAAACACATTCCCACCTTCAGTAGCATCAAACACATTCCCACCTTCAGTAGCATCAAACACAACCCCACCTTCAGTAGCAGCAAACACATTCCCACCTTCAGTAGCATCAAACACATTCCCACCTTCAGTAGCATCAAACACATTCCCACCTTCAGTAGCATCAAACACATTCCCACCTTCAGTAGTATCAAACACATTCCCACCTTCAGTAGCAGCAGCAAACACATTCCCACCTTCAGTAGCATCAAACACATTCCCACCTTCAGTAGCATCAAACACATTCCCACCTTCAGTAGCATCAAACACAACCCCACCTTCAGTAGCACCAAACACATTCCCACCTTCAGTAGCATCAAACACATTCCCACCCTCAGTAGCAGCAGCAAACACATTCCCACCTTCAGTAGCATCAAACATTAATTTTCAGGAAATTACCTTTGGACCTGTTCATTTATCAAAATGGGTAATTTACTTAAAAATAGTAATAATTATTATTGGCAAAAAGTGCAGATCCTGATGAGACGGCTCGTCACGAGCCGGCTCATCTGGATCTACACTTTTTGTAAGCCTATTTAGAGGCCTGTGGTGTTGAAAGGCTTAAGTCCAAAATCCAACAAAACATTGTCTCTTTTGAACTGAAGTAAATAGTTTGTTGTGAGTTTGTGGTAGCAGTATCTAGATGGCAGAATAACACAAATTGATGCAAGCAAGTTGGCATAAACACAGTTTGTAAATTTGCTATTTTAGTTTTATCTGCATGCACCCCAGTGATGCTAGTGATTGCCTGTCACAGATTGAAGGTTGCGCATTCCGTCATGAATTATATATATATTTGCAGAATTATATAATTATATGTTTGTAGGATCCATCATGTATTATATATATATATATACATGTATAATATATTAAATCATCCCGGAACAAGTTGGCATGCTTATTTGCAGAATTATATAATTATATGTTTGCAGATTCCATCTTGAATTATATATATATATTTGCATAATTATATATTTGCAGAATCCATATACCAGTGTCCCTCCCACACTATGCCAGTGTCCCTCCCACAATATGCCAGTGTCCCCCACACTATGCTAGTGTCCCCCCACACTATTCCAGTGTCCCTCCCACAATATGCCAGTGTCACTCCCACACTATGCCAGTGTCCCTCCCACAATATGCCAGTGTCCCCCACACTATGTCAGTGGGAGGGGTCCCCCCACACTATGCTAGTGTCCCCCCCACACTATTCCAGTGTCACTCCCACAATATGCCAGTGTCACTCCCACAATATGCCAGTGTCGCTCCCACACCATGCCAGTGTCCCCCCACACACTATGCCAGTGTCACTCCCACACTATGCCAGTGTCACTCCCACACTATGCCAGTGTCCATCCCACACTATGCCAGTGTCACCCCCACACTATGCCAGTGTTGCTCCCACCCACACTATGCCCTTGTCTCTCCCACACCATGCCAGTGTCCCTCCCACACTATGCTAGTGTCCCTCCCACACTATGCCAGTGTCCCTCCCACACTGTCACTATGCCAGTGTCCCCCCACACTATGCCAGTGTCCCTCCCACACTATGCCAGTGTCCCTCCCACACTATGCTAGTGTCGCTCCCACACTATGCCAGTGTCCCTCCCCCACTATGCCAGTGTCCCTCCCCCACTATGCCAGTGTCCCCCCCACACTATGCCAGTGTCGCTCCCACACTATGCCAGTGTCACTCCCACACTATGCCAGTGTCCCTCCCCCACTATGCCAGTGTCCCTCCCCCACTATGCCAGTGTCCCCCCCCCACACTATGCCAGTGTCGCTCCCACACTATGCCAGTGTCCCTCCCCCACTATGCCAGTGTCCCCCCCCTCACTATGCCAGTGTCGCTCCCACACTATGCCAGTGTCGCTCCCACACTATGCCAGTGTCCCTCCCACACTATGCCAGTGTCCCTCCCACAATATGCCAGTGTCCCTCCCACACTATGCCAGTGTCCCTCCCACACTATGCCAGTGTCGCTCCATTCTTCTTAATGTTTTCATAATACGTGATTGGCCAACCTATACCAGTAGTGTATTGTATATATACGAGTTTTGTGGTAATTATTTGAGGCTGGAGATTTCCAGTATAGATAAGGTACTGTCTACACCTGGGTATATGCTGCTTGTTAATTTGTCTTTGGATTGGTTCAAGATGTGAAGGCAATTCCTCATTACATAAAATGATGTGTCCAAATATCCCTTGAAGAAAAAACACACCCATTTTCAGTTCAGTAGAACAAACATACCTGTATCCAAATTTCAACTTAAATAAATTGCAGTGTAATTAAAAAAAAATCCGAATTTCAGTATTTCAGTTCATAAAGATATCCAAATTCCAGTTCATAAAAATATCCAAATTCCAGTTCATAAAAAAGAAACATCCAAATTTCAGCAACAGTTTAATGGAAACAATCCATACGAAATTCAAAATTCCATATCAGTAAAAAAGAAACATCCATATTCCTGTTTAATAAAAACACATACAAAGGACTACATGCAACAGATATATTACCGTGTTCGTGACATAGTGGTTAAGATGTTCGCCTATTTAGTGGGAGGTCGATGGTTCGAACCTCGTCAGGGGTTCGGTTTGATATAGCCGATTGGTGAGCCGCCACCTAGTTAAATAATAGTTACTAATTGCCTACCAGCCTGGCGCCTGACTTACAAACATAAGATTGTATTACTGATGTTCATAAAAAACGTATCACATATTGCCTACTAGCCTGGCGCCTAGCTTACAAGCATAAGATTGTATTACTGATATTCATAAAAAATGTATCACATATTGCCTACTAGCCTGGCGCCTGGCTTACAAGCATAAGATTGTATTACTGATATTCATAAAAACGTATCACATATTGCCTACTAGCCTGGCGCCTGGCTTACAAGCATAAGATTGTATTACTGATATTCATAAAAAATGTATCACATATTGCCTACTAGCCTGGCGCCTGGCTTACAAGCATAAGATTGTATTACTGATATTCATAAAAACGTATCACATATTGCCTACTAGCCTGGCGCCTGGCTTACAAGCATAAGATTGTATTACTGATATTCATAAAAAACGTATCACATATTGCCTACTAGCCTGGCGCCTGGCTTACAAGCATAAGATTGTATTACTGATATTCATAAAAAACGTATCACATATTGCCTACTAGCCTGGCGCCTGGCTTACAAGCATAAGATTGTATTACTGATATTCATAAAAAACGTATCACATATTGCCTACTAGCCTGGCGCCTGGCTTACAAGCATAAGATTGTATTACTGATATTCATAAAAAACGTATCACATATTGCCTACTAGCCTGGCGCCTGGCTTACAAGCATAAGATTGTATTACTGATATTCATAAAAAATGTATCACATATTGCCTACTAGCCTGGCGCCTGGCTTACAAGCATAAGATTGTATTACTGATATTCATAAAAAACGTATCACATATTGCCTACTAGCCTGGTGCCTGGCTTACAAGCATAAGATTGTATTACTGATATTCATAAAAAACGTATCACATATTGCCTACTAGCCTGGTGCCTGGCTTACAAGCATAAGATTGTATTACTGATATTCATAAAAAACGTATCACATATTGTCTACTAGCCTGGCGCCTGGCTTACAAGCATAAAATTGTATTACTGATGTTCATAAAAAAGGTATCTCATAGGTCAGTATTGGCTGGTCCTTTCAATATGGGTGACACTATAATAAACAAACACATATTTTATATTTGTGTATTGTTATAATGTCCTACTGATACATGTATGTATTTTCAGGCTGAGGAAAGAATTCAAGCACGACGGCAGGCCCGGGCTGAAGCTAGAGAAATACGTCTACGGGAAATAGAAAGACAACAGAGAGAGGTACCCTTTATATTATGATCTGTCTACCCGATAATGTAGCAAGTCACACATATTTATAACTGGTCGACAATCAATATCAGATCAAGTCGGGCTTATTATTGGGATGTGCGAGATCGGTATTCAGTGAAGTTGTGCATATTGTTGGAAGTTCCAGTTGACAGATTGACATGTCTGTAATTGACTAGTTGTGCATATTGTTGGAAGTTCTAGTTCACTGATTGACATGTCTGTAATTGACTAGTTGTTCATATTGTTGGAAGTTCCAGTTCAATGATTGACATGTCTGTAATTGACTAGTTATGCATATTGTTGTAAGTTCCAGTTCACCGATTGACATGTCTGTAATTGACAAGTTGTGCATATTGTTGGAAGTTCCAGTTCACTGATTGACATGTCTGTAATTGACAAGTTGTGCATATTGTTGGAAGTTTCAGTTCACTGATTGACATGTCTGTAATTGACTAGTTGTGCATATTGTTGGAAGTTCCAGTTGACAGATTGACATGTCTGTAATTGACAAGTTGTGCATATTGTTGGAAGTTCCAGTTGACAGATTGACATGTCTGTAATTGACAAGTTGTGCATATTGTTGGAAGTTCCAGTTGACAGATTGACATGTCTGTAATTGACTAGTTGTGCATATTGTTGGAAGTTCCAGTTGACAGATTGACATGTCTGTAATTGACAAGTTGTGCATATTGTTGGAAGTTCCAGTTGACAGATTGACATGTCTGTAATTGACTAGTTGTGCATATTGTTGGAAGTTCCAGTTCACCGATTGACATGCCTGTAATTGACTAGTTGTGCATGTTGTTGGAAGTTCTAGTTCACTGATTGACATGTCTGTAATTGACAAGTTGTGCATATTGTTGGAAGTTTCAGTTCACTGATTGACATGTCTGTAATTGACAAGTTGTGCATATTGTTGGAAGTTCCAGTTCACTGATTGACATGTCTGTAATTGACAAGTTGTGCATATTGTTGGAAGTTTCAGTTGACAGATTGACATGTCTGTAATTGACAAGTTGTGCATATTGTTGGAAGTTCCAGTTCACCGATTGACATGCCTGTAATTGACTAGTTGTGCATGTTGTTGGAAGTTCCAGTTCACCGATTGACATGTCTGTAATTGACTAGTTGTGCATATTGTTGGAAGTTCCAGTTCAATGATTGACATGTCTGTAATTGACTAGTTATGCATATTGTTGTAAGTTCCAGTTGACAGATTGACATGTCTGTAATTGACTAGTTGTGCATATTGTTGGAAGTTTCAGTTGACAGATTGACATGTCTGTAATTGACTAATTGTGCATATTGTTGGAAGTTCCAGTTCAATGATTGACATGTCTGTAATTGACTAGTTATGCATATTGTTGGAAGTTCCAGTTGACAGATTGACATGTCTGTAATTGACTAATTGTGCATATTGTTGGAAGTTCCAGTTCAATGATTGACATGTCTGTACTTGACTAATTGTGCATATTGTTGGAAGTTCCAGTTCAATGATTGACATGTCTGTAATTGACTAATTGTGCATATTGTTGGAGTTTCCAGGTCACCGATTGACAGGTCTGTAATTGACTAATTGTGCACATTGTTGGAAGTTCCAGTTCAATGATTGACATGTCTGTAATTGACTAATTGTGCATATTGTTGGAAGTTCCAGTTCACCGATTGACATGTCTGTAATTGACTAATTGTGCATATTGTTGGAGTTTCCAGTTCACCGATTGACATGTCTGTAATTGACTAATTGTGCATATTGTTGGAGTTTCCAGGTCACCGATTGACAGGTCTGTAATTGACTAATTGTGCATATTGTTGGAAGTTCCAGTTCAATGATTGACATGTCTGTAATTGACTAATTGTGCATATTGTTGGAAGTTCCAGTTCAATGATTGACATGTCTGTAATTGACTAATTGTGCATATTGTTGGAAGTTCCAGTTCACCGATTGACATGTCTGTAATTGACTAATTGTGCATATTGTTGGAAGTTCCAGTTCACCGATTGACATGTCTGTAATTGACTAATTGTGCATATTGTTGGAGTTTCCAGTTCACCGATTGACATGTCTGTAATTGACTAGTCGTGCATATTGTTGGAAGTTCTGGAGTTCCCGCTGTTGGCGCCAATTGTGACCAAAATATAATACTGGCGCTAAATGTAGCGATTATTTGGCAGAAAAATATTTTGTCCGTAATTGATATTTTTTCACCAGAATATCATTATGTTGTGTTGGTTCAGATGATCTAGTTTTTGTGACAGTGTGTTTTTCTGTTTATTTATCGTCGCTACCGGTTGCCCATATGAGCGACGCCTCCTGAAGAGATTAATTATTTTAGATTTTTGAGGATAGTGCATGATACAGACAGAGACCAGACCCATTACAGAGTCTCTTCTGGTTCTTTTACGTGCACGGTGTAAAGCACCGACACGAGACCTCGGTTTAACGTCCCATCTGAAAGACTGTTAATTTTATTAGGGTCAGACTGGGGATCAAACTTTTAGAACAGGTAATTAATAGGGGATTATAAACTGATTGGGACTATTGCACAATGTGTTTTCATAAGAAACTTGTTGATAATTTGTTAATTAACATTCCACGTTTAGCAACGCCTGCCTTGCGGCTAATTGTCCTAAACCATTCATGTCCTGTACATTATCACCTGTAAATTGGCAATACATATCCTGACTGTCCACTGATTTAAATGTAAACAACCATGTTTTCATTGTATTTGGACTTTTAACTGAGTAGTAATGTTTTCTGTCTGCAGGCTAGTTAAATTGGCATAGTTTCAAGATACGGTCATGTTGCAGATACAGTCTACATCCGCTATGTCGAATTCTGTCGGACCCAACAAAATACTTTGACATAAACAAAGTTTGACTTAGCGAAATTCGATATAAACAGATCCAGTTATATATAAAATGTGTCTGAAACGAGACTTTGATCCGACTTCGAAATATCCGGAGAATTCGACATAACAGACTTGTGGTAGCAAAGACCAGTGGTAGCAGAGTCTTCTTTGCGCCAACACCCCCCTCCCCCTCCCAAGTTTCAAATATATGGCTGAACTATCTGGCTCTCAGTTGACTCCCAACTTTTTCAAGTTGGCACTATTTCTTTCAAATGACGACAGAAGTTGCGCAGATAAAAATTCTGCTAGAGGGAACCCTGAAGTTCCAGTTGACTGGTTGCCAATCAGTAGCGGTCCAAGTAGCGCATTATTATTGCAATGTTTCAATTGTCTCAGTTTGGAGAGTTACAGAACGGAACCATTTTGTTTTTTGCATTTCCGGATATTGTGTCACATGGAATGTCTAGATAACCCTTAGTTTAAACATATTTTATATAATTCTTCTCCTAGATAACCCTTGAACATTGCAATATTGTCATAGTCGTGTTCTTGGAGTATTCTTGGAGTATTAATCACACTTGGTAACATTTCTAGTCTTTCCGAAACCAACCGCTTGTTTGTGTTATTCTTCTTGTATATCTTGACCTTTATGGATCAATATTGGTGCATCAAGGTTGAATCCATTTGGTAGCTAGGGAGACTACAGTAATTTAAATTTGTTAAATAACTTTGAATTGTCCGGAGATCTATAATTATACAGATGTAAGTTTTGATTAACCGTCTTTTTTTATAGGAAGAAGACCGACAGAAATCACTGCAGACTGGTATAGATTCCAAGGTAAGAAATCACTGCAGACTGGTATAGATTCCATGGTAAGACATCACTGTAGACTGGTATAGATTCCAAGGTAAGAAATCACTGCAGACTGGTATAGATTCCATGGTAAGAAATCACTGCAGACTGGTATAGATTCCAAGGTAAGAAATCACTGCAGACTGGTATAGATTCCAAGGTAGGAAATCACTGCAGACTGGTATAGATTCCAATGTAAGAAATCACAGTAAACTGGTTTAGATTCCAAGACATAGATTTCAAGGTAAGAAATCACAGTAGACTGGTATAGATTCCAAGGTTAGAAATCACTGCAGACTGGTATAGATTCCAAGATAAGCAATCACAGTAGACTGGTATAGATTCCAAGGTAAGAAATCACTGCAGACTGGTATAGATTCCAAGGTAAGCAATCACTGCAGACTGGTATAGATTCCATGGTAAGAAATCACTGCAGACTGGTATAGATTCCAAGGTAAGAAATCACTGCAGACTGGTATAGATTCCAAGGTAGGAAATCACTGCAGACTGGTATAGATTCCAATGTAAGAAATCACAGTAAACTGGTTTAGATTCCAAGACATAGATTCCAAGGTAAGAAATCACAGTAGACTGGTATAGATTCCAAGGTTAGAAATCACTGCAGACTGGTATAGATTCCAAGGTAAGCAATCACAGTAGACTGGTATAGATTCCAAGGTAAGAAATCACTGCAGACTGGTATAGATTCCAAGGTAAGCACTCGCTGCAGACTGGTATAGATTCCATGGTAAGAAATCACTGCAGACTGGTATAGATTCCAAGGTAAGAAATCACTGCAGACTGGTATAGATTCCATGGTAAGAAATCACTGCAGACTGGTATAGATTTCAAGGTTAGAAATCACTGCAGACTGGTATAGATTCCAAGGTAAGCAATCACAGTAGACTGGTATAGATTCCAAGGTAAGAAATCACTGCAGACTGGTATAGATTCCAAGGTTAGAAATCACTGCAGACTGGTATAGATTCCAAGGTTAGAAATCACTGCAGACTGGTATAGATTCCAAGGTAAGAAATCACAGCAGACTGGTATAGATTCCAATGTAAGAAATCACAGTAAACTGGTATAGATTCCAATGTAATAAATCACTGCAGACTGGTATAGATTCCAATGTAAGAAATCACAGTAGACTGGTATAGATTCCAATGTAAGAAATAACAGCAGACTGGTATAGATTCCAATGTAAGAAATCACAGTAAACTGGTTTAGATTCCAAGACATAGATTCCAAGGTAAGAAATCACAGCAGACTGGTATAGATTCCAAGGTAAGAAATCACTGCAGACTGGTATAGATTCCAAGGTAAGAAATCACTGCAGACTGGTATAGATTCCAAGGTAAGAAATCACTATCAGACTGGTATATATTCCAAGGTAAGAAATCACTGCAGACTGGTATATATTCCAAGGTAAGAAATCTCAGCAGACTGGTATAGATTCCAAGGTAAGAAATCAAGAAAGTATGGTGTCTGGGAGACTAACGGGTGATAATTTGGTAGGACATTGCTGTCCCAAATCAACATAGCCATCGTGGTGACCATTTTGAACCCATGTATATCTGATGAGCGACATGATGCCATGTTCCTCTTGTTTCAAAAAAACAATGAATTATATCAATTTAGTCGGGATCCATCCATCTCTAAAACTTTAATGTTGAGGTTCACGATTCCTTCATCTCATGACAGATTCAGCTCATATTCACATACGTGTTCTAGTCATTATTACATGGCAATATAGCCATGACCGTAATCCTAGCCCGAGTACTTACTAAATAGTAATTACTGAATGTAATATTTCATGACAATCTGCCAACAACTCATGACACTCCAGTCGTGATAGCGCAGTGGTAACGCGTCAGCGAAAAGCCCGAAGTTTGAACAGCTGGAGCTGTTATGATTGTACCCTTAGGCAAGGCATTTAAATCCCATGTTGCCTTTTCTCTCTCCCTCATGGCGATGGATTCCATCAGGAATGAGGTCTCAAGAGTGATTAATATAAGTTGTATGAACTTCGCAATCGAACTAAAATAAATGTGTGTAAACTGAGCTGATGACTTATACATGTAGAAATGGTACTGATACATTTCAGAGTTTATCAAGTTACTCCGGCTCAAGAAGAGGCAGCAATGAATCGACGGAATCGGACGTTTCATCCAAGGACAGCAGGGATCCCAAGGATCAAGTCAGACAATATAAGGTACGCCGTCCATTATCCTAGCATGACTCGGCATTTTGTCTGTATATGCAAAGCAGGAATTTACTGCATTATTCTAGCATGACTCGGCATTTTGTCTGTATACGCAACAGGAAAGGTGTTGTTAGGTAAACTGCCCGCCGGCGATATAGCCCAAAAATGGTGCTGATGCAGGCGTAAAACCCGAAATATAACATAGCTGTATACGCAAAGCAGGAATTTACTGTGTTTACGTTTGCAGTAAAACATAGTTTAGCATGTTACTATGCAAATATATTCCAGGCTCTATGCTGTTTGCTATTCGGATAGTGGAGCTAAAACACTTGGCTGAATGGCAAACAACATAGATCCTGATCATCCACGGTTGATCTGGATCTATGTTGTTGGCAAATGTGATTTTATTTATTCAGCAGGCAAAGTGTTAATAATTTAATATTATACAACATGGCCATGCTCTGCCATTGCTGAGATAATAACTCCATCATCATAGGTAGTACTTGAAGCTGTGCAATATCTACAAACATGTACATGTTGGAGTGTAGTTTCATGAACTTTTTGGGGTGTAGTTTCATGTACTTTTTGGGGTGTAGTTTCATGTACTTTTTGGGGTGTAGTTTCGTGTACCTTTTGGGTGTAGTTTCGTGTACTTTTTGGGGTGTAGTTTCATGTACTTTTTGGGGTGTAGTTTCATGTACTTTTTGGGGTGTAGTTTCATGTACTTTTTGGGGTGTAGTTTCATGTACTTTTTGTGGTGTAGTTTCATGTACTTTTTGTGGTGTAGTTTCATGTACTTTTTGGGGTGTAGTTTCATGTACTTTTTGGAGTGTAGTTTCGTGTACTTTTTGGGGTATAGTTTCATGTACTTTTTGTGGTGTAGTTTCATGTACTTTTTGGGGTGTAGTTTCATGTACTTTTTGGGGTGTAGTTTCATGTACTTTTTGGGGTGTAGTTTCATGTACTTTTTGGGGTGTAGTTTCATGTACATTTTGGGGTGTAGTTTCATGTACTTTTTGGGGTGTAGTTTCATGTACTTTTTGGGGTGTAGTTTCGTGTACCTTTTGGGTGTAGTTTCGTGTACTTTTTGGGGTGTAGTTTCATGTACTTTTTGGGGTGTAGTTTCATGTACTTTTTGGGGTGTAGTTTCATGTACATTTTGGGGTGTAGTTTCATGTACTTTTTGGGGTGTAGTTTCATGTACTTTTTGGGGTGTAGTTTCGTGTACCTTTTGGGTGTAGTTTCGTGTACTTTTTGGGGTGTAGTTTCATGTACTTTTTGGGGTGTAGTTTCATGTACTTTTTGGGGTGTAGTTTCATGTACATTTTGGGGTGTAGTTTCATGTACTTTTTGGGGTGTAGTTTCATGTACTTTTTGGGGTGTAGTTTCGTGTACCTTTTGGGTGTAGTTTCGTGTACTTTTTGGGGTGTAGTTTCATGTACTTTTTGGGGTGTAGTTTCATGTACTTTTTGGGGTGTAGTTTCATGTACATTTTGGGGTGTAGTTTCATGTACTTTTTGGGGTGTAGTTTCATGTACTTTTTGTGGTGTAGTTTCATGTACTTTTTGTGGTGTAGTTTCATGTACTTTTTGGGGTGTAGTTTCATGTACTTTTTGGAGTGTAGTTTCGTGTACTTTTTGGGGTATAGTTTCATGTACTTTTTGTGGTGTAGTTTCATGTACTTTTTGGGGTGTAGTTTCATGTACTTTTTGGGGTGTAGTTTCATGTACTTTTTGGGGTGTAGTTTCATGTACTTTTTGGGGTGTAGTTTCATGTACATTTTGGGGTGTAGTTTCATGTACTTTTTGGGGTGTAGTTTCGTGTACATGTTGGGGTGTAGTTTCGTGTACTTTTTGGGGTGTAGTTTCGTGTACTTTTTGGGGTGTAGTTTCATGTACTTTTTGGGGTGTAGTTTCATGTACTTTTTGGGGTGTAGTTTCATGTACTTTTTGGGGTGTAGTTTCATGTACTTTTTGGGGTGTAGTTTCATGTACTTTTTGGGGTGTAGTTTCGTGTACCTTTTGGGTGTAGTTTCGTGTACTTTTTGGGATGTAGTTTCATGTACTTTTTGGGGTGTAGTTTCATGTACTTTTTGGGGTGTAGTTTCATGTACATTTTGGGGTGTAGTTTCATGTACTTTTTGGGTGTAGTTTCATGTACTTTTGGGGTGTAGTTTCGTGTACCTTTTGGGTGTAGTTTCGTGTACTTTTTGGGGTGTAGTTTCATGTACTTTTTGGGGTGTAGTTTCATGTACTTTTTGGGGTGTAGTTTCATGTACATTTTGGGGTGTAGTTTCATGTACTTTTTGGGGTGTAGTTTCATGTACTTTTTGTGGTGTAGTTTCATGTACTTTTTGTGGTGTAGTTTCATGTACATTTTGGGGTGTAGTTTCGTGTACTTTTTGGGGTATAGTTTCATGTACATTTTGGGGTATAGTTTCATGTACTTTTTGTGGTGTAGTTTCATGTACTTTTTGGGGTGTAGTTTCATGTACTTTTTGGGGTGTAGTTTCATGTACTTTTTGGGGTGTAGTTTCGTGTACCTTTTGGGTGTAGTTTCGTGTACTTTTTGGGATGTAGTTTCATGTACTTTTTGGGGTGTAGTTTCATGTACTTTTTGGGGTGTAGTTTCATGTACTTTTTGGAGTGTAGTTTCGTGTACTTTTTGGGATATAGTTTCATGTACATTTTGGGGTATAGTTTCATGTACTTTTTGTGGTGTAGTTTCATGTACTTTTTGGGGTGTAGTTTCATGTACTTTTTGGGGTGTAGTTTCATGTACTTTTTGGGGTGTAGTTTCGTGTACCTTTTGGGTGTAGTTTCGTGTACTTTTTGGGGTGTAGTTTCATGTACTTTTTGGGGTGTAGTTTCATGTACTTTTTGGGGTGTAGTTTCATGTACATTTTGGGGTGTAGTTTCATGTACCTTTTGGGTGTAGTTTCGTGTACTTTTGGGGTGTAGTTTCATGTACTTTTTGGGGTGTAGTTTCATGTACTTTTTGGGGTGTAGTTTCATGTACATTTTGGGTGTAGTTTCATGTACTTTTTGGGGTGTAGTTTCATGTACTTTTTGGGGTGTAGTTTCATGTACTTTTTGGAGTGTAGTTTCGTGTACTTTTTGGGGTATAGTTTCATGTACATTTTGGGGTATAGTTTCATGTACTTTTTGTGGTGTAGTTTCATGTACTTTTTGGGGTGTAGTTTCATGTACTTTTTGGGGTGTAGTTTCATGTTCATTTTGGGGTGTAGTTTCATGTACTTTTTGGGGTGTAGTTTCATGTACATTTTGGGGTGTAGTTTCATGTTTTGGGTGTAGTTTCATGTACTTTTTGGGGTGTAGTTTCATGTACTTTTTTGGGTGTAGTTTCATGTACTTTTTGGGGTGTAGTTTCATGTACATGTTGGGGTGTAGTTTCATGTACTTTTTGGGGTGTAGTTTCATGTACATGTTGGGGTGTAGTTTCATGTACTTTTTGGGGTGTAGTTTCATGTACTTTTTGGGGTGTAGTTTCATGTACATGTTGGGGTGTAGTTTCATGTACTTTTTGGGGTGTAGTTTCATGTACATTTTGGGGTGTAGTTTCATGTTTTGGGTGTAGTTTCATGTACTTTTTGGAGTGTAGTTTCATGTACTTTTTGGGGTGTAGTTTCATGTACTTTTTGGGGTGTAGTTTCATGTACTTTTTGGGGTGTAGTTTCATGTACATGTTGGGGTGTAGTTTCATGTACATGTTGTGGTGTAGTTTCATGTACTTGTTGGGGTGTAGTTTCATGTACTTTTTGGAGTGTAGTTTCGTGTACTTTTTGGGGTGTAGTTTCATGTACATGTTGGGGGTGTAGTTTCATGTACATTTTGGGGTGTAGTTTTGTGTACTTTTTGGGGTGTAGTTTCATGTACTTTTTGTGGTGTAGTTTAATGTACTTTTTGGGGTGTAGTTTCATGTACATGTTGGGGTGTAGTTTCATATACTTTTTGGGGTGTAGTTTCATGTACATTTTGGGGTGTAGTTTCATGTTTTGGTTGTAGTTTCATGTACTTTTTGGGGTGTAGTTTCATGTACTTTTTTGGGTGTAGTTTCATGTACTTTTTGGGGTGTAGTTTCATGTACATGTTGGGGTGTAGTTTCATGTACATGTTGTGGTGTAGTTTCATGTACTTTTTGGGGTGTAGTTTCATGTACTTTTTGGAGTGTAGTTTAGTGTACTTTTTGGGGTGTAGTTTCATGTACATTTTGGGGTGTAGTTTCATGTACATTTTGGGGTGTAGTTTCATGTACTTTTTGGGGTGTAGTTTCATGTACTTTTTGGGGTGTAGTTTCATGTACATTTTGGAGTGTAGTTTCAGTTTCATGTACTTTTTGGGGTGTAGTTTCATGTACTTTTTGGGGTGTAGTTTCATGTACATTTTGGGGTGTAGTTTCATGTACTTTTTGGGGTGTAGTTTCATGTACTTTTTGGGGTGTAGTTTCATGTACTTTTTGGGGTGTAGTTTCATGTACTTTTTGGGGTGTAGTTTCATGTACATTTTGGGGTGTAGTTTCATGTACCTTTTGGGGTGTAGTTTCATGTACATTTTGGGGTGTAGTTTCATGTACTTTTTGGGGTGTAGTTTCATGTACATTTTGGGGTGTAGTTTCATGTACATTTTGGAGTATAGTTTTGTGTACTTTTTGGAGTGTAGTTTCATGTACTTTTTGGGGTGTAGTAAGTATCATGTACTTTTTGGGGTGTAGTTTCATGTACATGTTTGGGTGTAGTTTCATGTACTTTTTGGGGTGTAGTTTTCAGACTTCCCATTTGTCAAATGCACCACAAAGTACCGTTTTCATGTTACAGTCCGTCAGGGAAATTGCCAAAGATTACTGGATTTTTGGATGATGATAAATAAGTAAAACAATGTACATTTTACAGTATTATGATATGATATACTTTCTACGAGTCTCCCCTTTCCACTAATCACCCCTTTCCACTAATCACCTCTTTCCACTAATCTCCTCTTTCCACAATCTCTCCTTTCCACCAATCTCTCCTTTCCACCAATCTCTCCTTTCCACCAGTCTCTCCTTTCTTCCAGTCTCCTTGCAATCAGTCTTGTTTTTCCACGACTTTGGCGCTATTGGTCCTATGGGTTATGGCACTTGTTTCGAGATTAATACATTATCTCTGAACATGGTCCCAATTTGCCTTCAACTTCTGTTTAGCTTTGTCCCGATTTTCCTTCAACCATGTAGAAGTTTGTCCAAATTGACCTCTGACTTCTTGTGAACATTATCCCGATTTGCTTCCAAGTAAGCTTTGTCTAAATTTATCTCCAACATCTGTAATCATCTAAATCAGTTGTCATTTTAATTCACAGCAACAGTTGCGAGAACTGGAAGATAAATATAAGGCTGCCATGGTTACAAATGCTCAACTAGACAACGTGAAAACAAGCAATGTGTTCCAGTTAGAACTGCTGAAAGAACAGTTAGAAGACCAAGAAGAAGGTGTGATAGAAGTACAGAGAGAATATAAGGATAAATGTAGAGTAAGTGTAGCAATAGTTGAGCTGTGTTTTATGGCAAACCGACACAGCCAAATATAGACTGTGATGGGATTAAACATTAACAGGAATTGAAAGAGAGATTATTAACGGTGTGTTTGCGTTAAAGGTAAGTTGGCATTGAACAGGGTTCATACAGATTTGAAAAGTACCTGAATTCTGAAGAAAATATGAAAAGTACTTAAATTTGGCCAGGGCTGATTATAAAACTTTCTCCAATCTCAGACTCCATCTCAAGCTCTCTGATTGGTTAAGTCTAGAGCCAATCTAAAGCTCAACCAATGATATCACTTGAGCTTGAGATTTACCCTCCAACCCAGGTTTATTTAAAAGGAGGTATCTATAAACCTGATAATTGAAAAATGAGATCACATTTCGATTAGTAGTCTTGATATTTTATGTTATTTATAAAAGCATAAAGTTCCACCAGCTTATTTCGAGTTGCATTCTTTTTTTCAGGAATATGAACTTTTAAAAAGAGATTTTGAATCATTAAAACTAGACTGTGATGGCTTTAAGCAACAACTGGATTTGAAAGATAAATTATTAAAGGTAAGTTGGCATTGAAGGTAAGTCAGCATTTGGGGTTATAGCACATACAAACTGAAGATAATTATTAAAATTATGTTCCCATTGTGTGTGTTTTACGTTATTTATCGTCGCTACTGGTTGCCCATATGAGCGACGCCTCCTGAAGAGATTAGTCATTTTAGATTATTGGAGGATAGTGCAATGATACAGACAGAGACCCATTCCAGAGTCTCCTCTGGTTCTTTTACGTACACGGTGTAAAGCACCGACACGAGACCTCGGTTTAAAGTCCCATCTGAAAGACTGTTAATTTTATTATGGTCATACGGGGGTATCGAACCTGCGTTCCCAAGATTACCAGTCCGGCGTGTTACCACTGGACTACAAATCCGTCTGTAAATATGTTCCCATTAACTCCTGATGTTCTATTTATATGCAAGACCTCCTGAATATCTGAAGAGATTATTTGTCGTCGCTAATTCTACTTAGGTGCCTCTCTCATGCACCAGCGGTTTTTCCTCGACCCCAAAAAAGCTGGCACGTTATCATATGACCCGTAAGCCATACAAAAAAAGAAAGAAAATTTATAAGCTGTATAGCTTTCTGTCCAATTCCTTATTTCAATTGTTGTAAATAACCATGTACATGATAGAAAATAAATATGTTTAAACCAAGAAAATTGATCTCTGTTACGTATTTAGAATTGGAACAAGACGCATTATATGTGGGCTAGCTGCTTAACCCTTTCCCTCATAGAAGCACCTCTCGATGCCATTACCATTACGGCAAACATTGACAATGTAGTAGCCAAACCAATGTTCATAATAAAGGCCAGAATCTCATGTAGTTCCAGTAATATCTATGGAGGTGGGATAGATATGGCGACTACTTATCCACTGCACGATAGCTGAATGGCTGTCGTTTGTATGGGGACATAATAGTATATTAACCTAAATCTCTATGTAGTCCCAGTAATATCTATGGAGGTGGGATAGATATGGCGACTACTTATCCACTGCATGATAGCTGAATGGCTGTCTTTATCCACTGCATGATAGCTAAATGGCTGTCGTTTGTATGGAGATATAATAGTATTTTAACCTAAATCTCTATGATGGAAAGGGTTAACAATACTGTAACAGAATAAAAGCACCTAATTATATTACCTTTTTGTCATTCAATTGTATATATGACAATGCCTGTCATTTTAGGAAAGTGGTTTAGTCATTATTACATCAGATGAAGGAGATTTCTCCCTCACCAAATGTGCCAATATGTCAGATGTGCCTACACCAGAACTAGCTACATCCATCATATCGGAAGAAGCTGCTGATCTGCTGAAAAGAGCGGGGGAAGGAACTCTAGGTAAACTTAATTCTAATGAAAACGTTACCACCCTTGCTTCTCAAAGGGAGGCTGCAAGTTCACATGCAGTCAAATGTGTTGATAATGTGGATAAAGCTGATGGTGTTGTTGAGACAGACACTAAAATTGTTGAAAACTCCATTGCTGTAGATGGTAATTTGTCAATGGAAAAATCAGAGACAGTTGCAGATGAAAGTGTTGGTGCTAAAAGCATGGATTATAAAAACAATAACACTAACACAAAAGATACTGAAGTGGAGTTGGCTATAAGTAGTATTGAAGTTGATACATGTATAAGTGCTAAAGATGTAAAATTTGAAGAGAGCTGTGGTACAGGTGTTGTTGTCGTAGAGAGAAGAGAGAGTGAGAAAGATGGTTCTGTATCTGAGTCGGATGATGGTGATGAGTTTTATGAGAGCAGAAGTGAAGTCTTGCCTCAAGAAATGGAGGTATGTGAGACATATCAAGGAAAGGGAGAGCAAGATGAGGCATTGGGGCTTACAGAAGAAGTTGAAGGTATTAAATTCAGTAGAGAGAAAGAGGATAGTCCGGAAGAAATTGTTAAAACCGTAGAATCTGATGTTGCATATCATAGTGAGTCAGTGGGTGGTGACTTGTTTCAGGAACTAGAAAAGGAAAGTCTAGTTGATAGTTCAAATGTATTAAATAATATGCCATCAAATACGGTCGATATTGGTGTAAATCATGAAACAAAACTGACTGAAGAGGTTAAGGCTGATAGTTCTGAGTCGATAGTTGAAACAGGCAGTTCAAACAAAGTAGCTGATGATAAAAGTTCAGGTAGTAAAGATGATAATAATCTTGGTGATAGCGTAGATACGATAATTGGTGCTGATAATGTAAGTAATGTAGTGGCTGGTGCTATTGCTGAGGATATGAAAGCAACTGGAGCCTTGGATAAGGAAAATGTGATAATTAGAACAAATGTAGAAGGTTTTATTCCTGAAACGGATGTTTGTACTTCTCTTACCCAGAATGATGAAGTTTTCATGACTTTGCCTGTTGGTGAAATGGGATTAGATCAGAATATGATTGAATTTGCTAAAGATTATGTTACACATGTTGTGATGAAGTCAACTGATATATATAACAAACAGTTAAAAGATGAAAAAATCTTGGTCAGAAAGCAGTCTTATACATTGGAGAATATTGACATCTCAGTTTCAAAAAGGCATTTCTCTGAGGAATTGATGGATACAGCTTCTAATATCATTCCTAGAAAATTGTCCTCTGGATCTGTTGAAATTTTGAGCCCCATTGTCCACATACCCTCCAACGATAACTGTGATTTAAAGTTCTTCACTTGCAAGGTAGAAACTGATGTTGTTCTAACATCGATCGAGGAAGAAAAAAATCCTCTAGACGGGCTAGTTAGAATGGATTCTTTGCCATCTCCGATAACGGGTTTTGGCATATGTTATTCTAGTTTAAAGGGTCACTCAGATCTGGATTCTGATTCGGATGATGGATCTGGTGATGCTTGTTCCGGTGATATAGGTACTGAATCGAGTCTCTCTGTGCTGGATCCAGAATTCATGGCAATGCCTGTAGTTCGTGATAAGATAGAGTCTGAGCTAGAGCATAAAGATAACCAGGATATAAGTACTACAGAAGAAACTATGTCTGCTCAAAATATTTCGAATAATGCTGAAAAGGGAATGGAGCAAGATGAAAATATTTCACAGAAGGATTCTGCTGTTCAACAAAATGTTAATATTGAACAGACAGCAAACATTTGTGATGATGGAGAGACTGAAGTAAATGTTGTAGAAGGAATCACAGTAAGTCCAGACAAATGTAGTGAAGTAGTTGAAAACATTGGTGAGATTTTAGAAAAGAGTTTGGTTAGACAGATTGCTGTAGATGATCAAGATAGTGATAATGAAGTTAGGGTGGGTACAAGTAAAGTTAATCAAATGCAGATAGCCGATAATAGTATCGATTTGGAAGAGAGGGATCAGTTAAGAGCCGAAATAAAAGATGATGGGTCTGAAGGAGATGAAAATTTGGCAAAAGCAAGCAAAGGTATCATAGATGAAGAAAATAACGGGAAACATGTGGAGGATTCTAGCAGAGATGTTGACAGTACTCTAGTTTGTAGTGTTGATGTATCTAATGATGATGATACAAAAGGGGCATCAGGGGATGATACTGAAGCTGGTTCTAGATTGTCTAGGGAGTTGTCTCCTCTTCAAGACGGAACGCAAGATATTGATGCTGGGACCATGGGTAGGAAGAAATCTAAGAAGAAAGGTTCAAAGAAAGGTTCAAAAGAAGAATGTCTTGTCAGTTAGAATGTTCAATGTGTCACCAGTGTGCATGTCCTGTTTTTCCATTGTAGTATTGTTGAACTGTTTCATACTGTTTGTAGTGACATTTTTTCAGAACCCTCTTCATTTTCTCATTATGCATATAGTTGGTCAAAACATGGTAGTCCTTGTTCAAAGTGATCCTTAAAACTGTATTCGGTTCTGTGTCAGCAGTAGGTAGGCCAGTTACTAAATTAATCATCCCTAGCTAGGACATGTTGAAGTCTTTCTAGTAGACATAGGATTTGATATATCAGCATTCTTATTTTGTTGGTTTTCCATTGGTGCATCCGTTGAAAGCTTAAATGTGGTTATTCGTGTGGGAGGAAACTGGAGAAAACATACCTATCCGATCGGGCGACCACCGTACCATCTAACATACTTCCAGGTCTGAGGATCTCGCTAACCACTGCGCTAGCATTATATGGATACATTTGATATACCAGCATTCTTGCTTCAACTTCAACTTGTTACTGCCGAACAATCAGTTACGATTATGATTGGCAGGCGCAGTCTAGAACAGTCAGTTAATCTGAAATGTTATGGGCAAGTTAAAAAGATAAAAGGATCTACAAAGCTATAGTATAAAGATTAGAAGTATATAAAAATATAGATGTAGAGTGAAATAATTTGTTTTTGATGTTACGACCCACCAACGCAGTGTTAGAAAACATATAGGACTCGACTGTATATATATCGGCAGACTGGGACTCAACTGTATATGTGTCAGCAAACTGGGACTCGACTGTAATTATGTCAGTAGACTGGGACTCGACTGTTTATATGTCGGTAAACTGGGACTCGACTGTATATATGTCGGTAGAGTGGGACCGAATGTATATATGTTGGTAGACTGGGACTCGATTATATATGTCTGTAGACTGTTCCATAGCCCGATTGTTCTTGGGAGTTGGCATGCTATTGGGTTTTTGACTGTGGGATTAGATTTTTAGCTTTTCCATGGGTGCTACTGTTTATATGGATATATACGATATATTCAGCATTCTTATCTTGTTGCATTTTTCATGTGCTATCCTACAGTTTATTGGGACATATTGCTAAATGTATAGTGTGTATATTGTATTACTGTATATTGCCAATTTGGGAGTGACAAATGACAGGATTTCTGGTAGATAATCATATTTCCATGTAATTAAGATGATATATAATAATGGTACCTGCAGATGTACCTTCTTGATTTACGATATGGTGCTCTCTTCTGTAGTTTGTTTATCTAATTCTGTACTTTGTTTGTATATATTATCTGTAGTTTGTTTGTCTATATTATCTGTAGTTTGTTTGTCTATATTATCTGTAGTATGTGTGTCTATATTGTCTGTAGTTTGTCTATATTATCTGTAGTTTGTTTGTCTATATTATCTGTAGTTTGTCTTTCTATATTATCTGTAGTTTGTCTATATTATCTGTAGTTTGTTTATCTATGTTATCTGTAGTTATTTGGGATTGATAGTATTTACTGAATGTCGTGAATGATATGATTTGCAGTAGCACATATGAAGTTTCAGACAGAAACTTGGTATCAGTTCCCGGACTATCTCAGTGTGTATGTAGATAATTAGTGAGTGAGGTAGGGAAGGTACTGAGAATGATGGCCATGAGAGTTGGGACGGAGAGTGTGATAGTTGGGACGGAGAGTGTGATAGTTGGGAAGGAGAGTGTGATAGTTGGGATGGAGAGTGTGATAGTTGGGACGGAGAGTGTGATAGTTGGGACGGAGAGTGTGATAGTTGGGATGGAGAGTGTGATAGTTGGGACGGAGAGTGCGAGTGTGAGAGTTGGGTTGGAGAGTTTGTGAGGAGATGACGTTGTATATTTGTGAAATGGTTGTGTGCAGTATTTAGTTTAATGATAAAGTAGGGATCACTATGACCTGCTAGTGGTGACACTTCTATGTGTGGGGATTCACTCATATGTGTCCTGTTCTCACTTGGAAGTGGTTAAAAAAGAAATGTCTAAACTTGATTTATTTTACAACGGTTGCGAAACAAGCTTCAACAACTCATATTAGTCACTCTCGTTGGCGCGGATGAAAGCGTATATGTGTCATTCGTGTTGGAGGAAACTGGAGTACCCGGAGAAAACCTGGCAACCACTGTACCATCTCACATACTTCCCGATTCGAGGATCGAACCCGGGTTGCATTAGTGAGAAGCTAGGATGCTAACCAATGCGCTAATTGGACAGCGAGGAAAGGAAGTAGTTAGAGTATTGAACTAAAAATAGAGCTAAAACAATGGAAATAATCCAGCAACTCGATAGTACATGTTTCATTGACTTGTATACCACTGTAACCTATCATCACTGCTGGTCGGTCAAGGGTTCGAGCCCCGCTCAGGCCATGTCTCATTTATATGAAAAAGTTGGCAGTTTCTTACGGAGGTTGGTGCACAAAAGTACTGGTTAACCGCTGGAGCCTGCCCAGGAAAGGTGTTGTTAGGTTAAACTGCCTGCCGGGGATATAGCCCAAAATGGTGCTGATGCAGGCGTAAAACCCGAAATATAACATAACAGGATGTTTCATAATGTGGCAGGATTATACTTAACCCTTTCCCCATTAGTAGCGCCTCTCGACGCCAATTCCTATTGACATAGATCGACACATTAGTAGTCAAACAAGCTGTAATAAAGATAGGAACAACGTAGTGTATACAACACTTAATAATTCCTAGTAACCTCTATGAAGGTGGAGTAGGCAAGTTCACAGTTTATCCATTGTATATGGTTCGTAAATTACAGCCAAATGTATGAAATAAAACTACATCTCTATGGGGGGGGGGGGAAAGGGTTAAGAAACAAACACATTGTATATCAATACAAAGGAAGAGGATGAAATCTAGTTATCAGCATATCTGTGCGGGGAAAACATAGTATACAGTCAAACCTGTCTTAGTGGTCACCTCCATTAAGCAGCCAAACTGTATTAAGCAGCCAGTTTCCAGATTCCCAATTGGTTGTTTTATTATATATTTGACCTCTATTAAGCAGCCACTTTCTCTGACTCCCATGTTTGGCTGTACATGATATTGTGAGTTCAGTAAATGATGTGGTATGGTGTAAGATTATGCTAAGAGAAGAAGGCGTATAAAGGGCTGTATTACGCTATATTAGTGTCCGTCTGTCTGTCTGTACATTTATTGGTTTATGGGATACAATACACTCTATTAGCTTTGATGCAACGTTAAACCGCAAAAATCCCAATCCTAATTGTGCTATATAGATTGCAAATATTCCTATGTTATGTACCATTCTTGAATAAAATATTGTTTAAACTAAACCGCAAAAAGAAATAGCCATGTCTTCAAATGAGATAAATTGAAAGAATAAATCAGGGCTCATTCTAGAGGATGACTGGGGCAAAATACTCACCCTAGGGACCCTGACATCGCCCCCTGGGGACCCCACTTCTCCCTTAAAAAAATGTTTTTAATTTTACAATTTTCATACAAAATATTGTCCAGTAAGATACACTGGCCCATTATAACACACTCCTTGTATTCAAAATTGTCAAATTGTGAGTTTTATCCCTATTTTGTTGAAATTTAACAAATAACACAATTTAAGGGTGCAATCGCGTGCTGTCTCACTTCTCCCAAACATTATGACCTAGAATGAGCCGTGTAAATCTGTCTGATCAGCCGATAATAGAGATATCATTTTGGTAAAACACGTGTATCAACATATGAGTACAGGTAAGTACAGGTAAACCCTAGAAAGTACAGGTAAATACAATTGCATAGTCTCAGGTTGGCACAGTTTTAAGAAAAATTGACTGGGACCATGGATATAATCTGCTTGCTGTAATTAGCAACATGTGATGCACCACCCTGTATGAACATGCACCACCCTGTATGAAAACTAAATATTTCAGCGGAATACGTGAAGATTAAATAGCTTGTTGGAAGTTGGTGCTGTTGTATTGTTGAATTGTTTATGTTTGTAATACTGTGTAACAATGTAACTTGTGATTTATGCAGTGCTATATTATGCTGCATTAAGTTACATATGACCTGTATAGTGTAACAATGTAACTTGTGATTTATGCAGTGCTATATTATGCTGCATTTAAGTTACATATGACCTGTATAGTGTAACAATGTAACTTGTGATTTATGCAGTGCTATATTATGCTGCATTTAAGTTACATATGACCTGTATAGTGTAACAATGTAACTTGTGATTTATGCAGTGCTATATTACATTTAAGTTACATACGACCTGTATAGTGTAACAATGTAACTTGTGATTTATGCAGTGCTATATTACATTTAAGTTACATACGACCTGTATAGTGTAACAATGTAACTTGTGATTTATGCAGTGCTATATTACATTTAAGTTACATACGACCTGTATAGTGTAACAATGTAACTTGTGATTTATGCAGTGCTATATTACATTTAAGTTACATACGACCTGTATAGTGTAACAATGTAACTTGTGATTTATGCAGTGCTATATTACATTTAAGTTACATACGACCTGTATAGTGTAACAATGTAACTTGTGATTTATGCAGTGCTATATTACATTTAAGTTACATACGACCTGTATAGTGTAACAATGTAACTTGTGATTTATGCAGTGCTATATTACATTTAAGTTACATATGACCTGTATAGTGTAACAATGTAACTTGTGATTTATGCAGTGCTATATTACATTTAAGTTACATACGACCTGTATAGTGTAACAATGTAACTTGTGATTTATGCAGTGCTATATTACATTTAAGTTACATACGACCTGTATAGTGTAACAATGTAACTTGTGATTTATGCAGTGCTATATTATGCTGCATTAAGTTACATATGACCTGTATAGTGTAACAATGTAACTTGTGATTTATGCAGTGCTATATTACATTTAAGTTACATATGACCTGTATAGTGTAACAATGTAACTTGTGATTTATGCAGTGCTATATTACATTTAAGTTACATACGACCTGTATAGTGTAACAATGTAACTTGTGATTTATGCAGTGCTATATTACATTTAAGTTACATACGACCTGTATAGTGTAACAATGTAACTTGTGATTTATGCAGTGCTATATTACATTTAAGTTACATACGACCTGTATAGTGTAACAATGTAACTTGTGATTTATGCAGTGCTATATTACATTTAAGTTACATACGACCTGTATAGTGTAACAATGTAACTTGTGATTTATGCAGTGCTATATTACGTTTAAGTTACATACGACCTGTATAGTGTAACAATGTAACTTGTGATTTATGCAGTGCTATATTACATTTAAGTTACATACGACCTGTATAGTGTAACAATGTAACTTGTGATTTATGCAGTGCTATATTACATTTAAGTTACATACGACCTGTATAGTGTAACAATGTAACTTGTGATTTATGCAGTGCTATATTACATTTAAGTTACATACGACCTGTATAGTGTAACAATGTAACTTGTGATTTATGCAGTGCTATATTACATTTAAGTTACATACGACCTGTATAGTGTAACAATGTAACTTGTGATTTATGCAGTGCTATATTACATTTAAGTTACATACGACCTGTATAGTGTAACAATGTAACTTGTGATTTATGCAGTGCTATATTACATTTAAGTTACATACGACCTGTATAGTGTAACAATGTAACTTGTGATTTATGCAGTGCTATATTATGCTGCATTAAGTTACATACGACCTGTATAGTGTAACAATGTAACTTGTGATTTATGCAGTGCTATATTACATTTAAGTTACATACGACCTGTATAGTGTAACAATGTAACTTGTGATTTATGCAGTGCTATATTACATTTAAGTTACATACGACCTGTATAGTGTAACAATGTAACTTGTGATTTATGCAGTGCTATATTACATTTAAGTTACATACGACCTGTATAGTGTAACAATGTAACTTGTGATTTATGCAGTGCTATATTATGCTGCATTAAGTTACATACGACCTGTATAGTGTAACAATGTAACTTGTGATTTATGCAGTGCTATATTACATTTAAGTTACATACGACCTGTATAGTGTAACAATGTAACTTGTGATTTATGCAGTGCTATATTACATTTAAGTTACATACGACCTGTATAGTGTAACAATGTAACTTGTGATTTATGCAGTGCTATATTACATTTAAGTTACATACGACCTGTATAGTGTAACAATGTAACTTGTGATTTATGCAGTGCTATATTACATTTAAGTTACATACGACCTGTATAGTGTAACAATGTAACTTGTGATTTATGCAGTGCTATATTACATTTAAGTTACATACGACCTGTATAGTGTAACAATGTAACTTGTGATTTATGCAGTGCTATATTATGCTGCATTAAGTTACATACGACCTGTATATTATTTATTATAATACCGGTATTTTTGTTCACCGTGTTTAAAAAAAACGAAAAATAATGTAAGTGGTTTATCAAGCCGAAGAGAGATTAAATACAAATTATAGTTATTGTGTATACGTGTGTATACGTGTGTATACGTGTGTATACGTGTGTATACGTGTGTATACGTGTCTATACGTGTCTATACGTGTGTATGTTTCTTGCCCGGTTCTACTGATTTGATAGACTATCTGTACTGGCATGTCGTTTACTCCTTCAATTTACTCTGAATGTGCTGTGTGTTACATAGAACTATATCCGTTCATCGTTAGCGAAATGGCCGAGTTATGCTTATTCAGCAATTACATAGAACTATCTCCGTTCATCTTTGGGTTATGATTCAGCATTAATAGTGAATTTAAATCTTCTAGCATCTAAGGTGGGATCGCCAGGAGGGTCCCTAGGGCGACTATTTCGCCCCAGTCGCCCTCTGGAATGAGCCCCGATTTAGTCTTTCAATTTATCTCATTTTGAAGAAATAAATTGCATTTTTGTTAATTTTTGACTTAGGCTATGTTTTTTTAGGTTTAATGTTGCATCAGCAGCTTAGGTGATATGGCGAATCTTCTGCCCTATCAGCACTAGTGTAGAAATAACTCCATTTCATCGACTGGAGGCGGATTTGGTTATGCTCTTCATTATTGGCATTGAATTGACTCCTTTCTTTTTTGAATTAACTCATTACATCGATTATGGGTGGGCATGGTTTATCTCTTTTCAGCATTGGCTTGGAATTAACTCATTCCATCAACCAAGTGTTGGCTGAGTTTAAACCGTTTCAGCACTTGCTGTGAATTTAATCCTTTCAGCAACGGGCATGGGTGAGAGACCCTGTGTTGATGTTGTGTATTTCACAACGGGTTTAGAAAATGGCTGATTGCAGTAAAAGTCCTGCATGGTCAAATTCTTGACATATTTTTAACCGAGTCGTAAGAAGGCGTCAGATCAGTAGAAACGGGTATACCATGTGACTGTCAGTTTTAGTTAGTTATATTATTCATTTTTTGAATGGGCATGTATGTATTTTTGTTGTTGTTGTGTTTTTATACGTAGTTTACTAATCTGATCAACTGATTATTTTCGAGAAATTATTGAATATAAATTGTGTAGAAAAATAATTAATTTAAAGGAAAAGATTGGAATACGGATGTTACCATGTTAGCATCTATAGGCGTGTGATACAGATGTTAGCATATATACTCGTGTGATACGGATGTTAGCATATATACTCGTGCGATACGGATATTAGCATATATACTCGTGCGATACGGATGTTAGCATATATACTCATGCGATACGGATGTTAGCATATATACTCGTGCGATACGGATGTTAGCATATATACTCGTGCGATACGGATGTTAGCATATATAGGCATGTGATACGGATGTTAGCATATATAGGCATGTGATACGGATGTTAGCATATATACTTATGTGATACGGATGTTAGCATATATATTTGTGTGATACGGATGTTAGCATATATAGGCATGTGATACGGATGTTAGCTAGCATATATAGGCATGTGATACGGATGTTAGCATATATAGGCATGTGATACGGATGTTAGCATATATACTCGTGCGATACGGATGTTAGCATATATACTCGTGTGATACGGATGTTAGCATATATACTCGTGTGATACGGATGTTAGCATATATACTCGTGCGATACGGATGTTAGCATATATACTCGTGCGATACGGATGTTAGCATATATAGGCATGTGATACGGATGTTAGCATATATAGCATGTGATACGGATGTTAGCATATATACTCGTGTGATACGGATGTTAGCATATATACTCGTGCGATACGGATGTTAGCATATATACTCGTGCGATACGGATGTTAGCATATATACTCGTGCGATACGGATGTTAGCATATATAGGCATGTGATACGGATGTTAGCATATATAGGCATGTGATACGGATGTTAGCATATATACTCATGTGATACGGATGTTAGCATATATACTTGTGTGATACGGATGTTAGCATATATAGGCATGTGATACGGATGTTAGCATATATAGGCATGTGATACGGATGTTAGCATATATAGGCATGTGATACGGATGTTAGCATATATACTCGTGCGATACGGATGTTAGCATATATACTCGTGCGATACGGATGTTAGCATATATACTCGTGTGATACGGATGTTAGCATATATACTCGTGTGATACGGATGTTAGCATATATACTCGTGTGATATGGATGTTAGCATATATACTCTGTGATACAGATGTTAGCATATATACTCATGCGATACGGATGTTAGCATATATACTCGTGTGATACGGATGTTAGCATATATACTCGTGTGATAGGATGTTAGCATATATACTTGTAAGATGTTAGCATATATACATGCGATACGGATGTTAGCATATATACTCGTGTGATATGGATGTTAGCATATATACTCTGTGATACAGATGTTAGCATATATACTACAAAACAACAACAAAAAACGGATGTTAGCATATATACTCTGGATACGGATGTTAGCATATATACTCATGTGATACGGATGTTAGCATATATAGGCATGTGATACGGATGTTAGCATATATAGGCATGTGATACGGATGTTAGCATATATACTTGTGATACGGATGTTAGCATATATACTTGTGTGATACGGATGTTAGCATATATAGGCATGTGATACGGATGTTAGCATATATACTTATGTTAAATGGATGTTAGCATATATAGGCATGTGATACGGATGTTAGCATATATACTCGTGTGATACGGATGTTAGCATATATACTTATGTTAAATGGATGTTAGCATATATAGGCATGTGATACGGATGTTAGCATATATACTTATGTTAAACGGATGTTAGCATATATAGGCATGTGATACGGATGTTAGCATATATACTTATGTTAAACGGATGTTAGCATATATAGGCATGTGATACGGATGTTAGCATATATACTTATGTTAAATGGATGTTAGCATATATACATGTGATACGGATGTTAGCATATATACTTATGATACGGATGTTAGCATATATACGTGTGATACGGATGTTAGCATATATACTTATGTTAAACGGATGTTAGCATATATAGGCATGTGATACGGATGTTAGCATATATACTTATGTTAAATGGATGTTAGCATATATAGGCATGTGATACGGATGTTAGCATATATACTTATGTTAAACGGATGTTAGCATATATAGGCATGTGATACGGATGTTAGCATATATACTCATGCGATACGGATGTTAGCATATATACTTGTGTGATACGGATGTTAGCATATATACTCATGCGATACGGATGTTAGCATATATACTCGTGCGATACGGATGTTAGCATATATACTCGTGCGATACGGATGTTAGCATATATACTCATGCGATACGGATGTTAGCATATATACTCGTGCGATACGGATGTTAGCATATATACTCGTGCGATACGGATGTTAGCATATATACTCGTGCGATACGGATGTTAGCATATATACTCGTGCGATACGGATGTTAGCATATATACTCGTGCGATACGGATGTTAGCATATATACTCGTGTGATACGGATGTTAGCATATATACTCGTGCGATACGGATGTTAGCATATATACTCGTGCGATACGGATGTTAGCATATATACTCGTGCGATACGGATGTTAGCATATATACTCGTGCGATACGGATGTTAGCATATATACTCGTGCGATACGGATGTTAGCATATATACTCGTGTTATACGGATGTTAGCATATATACTCGTGCGATACGGATGTTAGCATATATACTCGTGCGATACAGATGTTAGCATATATACTCGTGCGATACGGATGTTAGCATATATACTCGTGCGATACGGATGTTAGCATATATACTCGTACGATACGGATGTTAGCATATATACTTGTGTTAAACGGATGTTAGCATATATACTTGTGTTAAACGGATGTTAGCATATATACTCGTGCGATACGGATGTTAGCATATATACTCGTGCGATACGGATGTTAGCATATATACTCGTGCGATACGGATGTTAGCATATATACTCGTGCGATACGGATGTTAGCATATATACTTTGAAACGGATGTTAGCATATATACTCGTGCGAAACGGATGTTAGCATATATACTCGTGCGATACGGATGTTAGCATATATACTCGTGCGATACGGATGTTAGCATATATACTCGTGCGATACGGATGTTAGCATATATACTCGTGCGATACGGATGTTAGCATATATACTCGTGCGATACGGATGTTAGCATATATACTCGTGCGATACGGATGTTAGCATATATACTCATGCGATACGGATGTTAGCATATATACTCGTGCGATACGGATGTTAGCATATATACTCGTGCGATACGGATGTTAGCATATATACTCGTGCGATACGGATGTTAGCATATATACTCGTTCGATACGGATGTTAGCATATATACTCATGCGATACGGATGTTAGCATATATACTCGTGCGATACGGATTCCGTAGTTTATCAATCACATGTGTGTATTGTTGGATTTTATGGCACAGTAGAGTATGCATTTTACCCGACTTAACCCTTTTCCTCTGTAGATATTAGGTATATATGCTAGTTTACCTAATCAATGGATATGCTGTTAACTTACCTTCCCTATCTTCATAGAGACTACTTGTAATTATTATGGGTTAATAACTTAATATGATATTTTTTTGGTTTGTTCGACTATTAACCCGTTGTACGATAAAATCACTTGCAAACAGCCTAGAGCCAGATCAGATGGCACAGAACATGTCATCTGATCAGGCTCTATGTTGTTTGTAAATGTTCCGTCTGATCAGGCTCTATGCTGTTTTCTATTCGGATAGTGGAGCTAAAACACATGGCTGAATAGCCCGGCTGATCTGGATCTATGTTGTTTGCAAATGTGATTTTATTTACTCAGCAGGCAAAGGGTTAAGGGTTAATAACTTAATAATGTGAGATATTTTGTGTACTTATCAACAAGTCAATTCACGTTACTTTTGCTCATAAGTGTACCATGTTGATATATTGTGTGTGTTTTACGTTTATTTATTGTCGCTACCGGTTGCCCATATGAGCGACGCCTCCTGAAAAGATTAGTCATTTTAGATTTTGGAGGATAGTGCAATGATACAGACAGAGACCCAATCCAGAGTTTCCTCTGGTTCTTTTACATGCACAGTGTACAGCACCGACACGAGACCTCGGTTTAACGTCCCATCTGAAAGACTTGTTAATACTATTATGGTTAGACGGGGGGATTGATATATTGCTATAAATAGATTACATATAAATTTCCACAATTTGTGTAAAGAATCTAGTAAATACGTTTTCGTGTAATGAAGTTATTTTATGCTTTTTAGTTATTATTGCTACATATTGCTATGCTTACTGGTAATCAGGTAAAGAAATAAACATTTTAAAATTATAATTTTCATGAATTGTTATTTCAAGTGAAATTTAAGAATAGTAAATGGTAAATGGTTTTTATGTCGTTGATTTTGTAGGCAAATGTTGAGAAACACACACGAAAGCAAGACATTGAGGGTGTTTGTGTTTATTAGTGTAAGATAAGATTTGATTTTATCGAGTGATCACCGAAATTTGAATACATCTTTCGGCGATCACTCGATAAAATAAAATCCTATCTTAACCCTTTCAACACCACAGACCTCTAAATAGGCTTACAAAAAGTGTAGATCCAGATGAGCCGGCTCGTGACGAGCCGTCTCATCAGGATCTGCACTTTTTGCCAGTGATATGACTATTTTTAGACATAATTACCCATTTTGATAAATGAACTTGTCCAAATGTGATTTTCTGATTCATTTATTGGTTTATGAATATCTTATGAGTTACTTGGTGTTGAATGGGTTAACTAATAAACACAAATCTACTTTTTCTTTTATGATTTCCAATTATTTTTGCTAATATAATATTTGTTAATTTAATTAATTTCCGGGAGCCTCATTTCATTACCACACACAACTGCACAACCACTATCTATGTTAGTGTGAACATCCGTAACAAGAAATAGTTCCGGTATAATTTTTTCAAGTTAGTTCCGGTATAATTTTTTCAAGTTAGTTTCTGTTCGTTGTCAAAATTAAATACAGACAAGACAAATTTGTAAGAATATATTACTTTATAATAAACTGTTCATGATTGTCAGAAAATAGCTAAAATACAAAAATACATCCAACCGTGGAGGAATACGAAACTGAAGCAGTGGCAGAGAAAATGCCATCTTTCACTGAGAAAAAACTCCCATCATTCATTGGAAAGCATAAAAGAAATATAGGATCTTGTGATGCAGTCGGCGATAATTTTAAGCTAAATTTTGCAGAATTTGGGGCAAAATCCCTTTCTGTTCCCTTATGAAAAAAACTCTTTTAATAACACCTGGAAGTATTCTGATTGGTTGAGAGAATAATCCTTTTAATTTGTAAATTAAACTTTTAAAGTATGCATATTTCTATTTGAATTGGTTAATGGTAAGAGACAAACTACGATTTAAAAGAAGTCTTGACGCAAATATAAGACTGTTTATACCATAAATATAACGCTGCTCTTCGTAGTGACGGCATGACAATTTGCTCTGACACTTGGTGCCAAAATGAAAGTAGCAATGCTATTTATTAAAACGAGCGTGCTATGATAATGTGATAAAAAAGGGTCTTACACTCGTGATGTTGTTGTACCATATTTTATAAAAACATGATTCGTAAAACAAGGTATGAAATCACCACTCATGTTTATTGACTGAAAATTATCTGATTATTAGAAAGAACCGACTTTCGGGCAGTAAATTATCAGTAGTTAACCCTTTCAACACCACATACCTCTATATAGGCTTACAAAAAGTGTAGATCCAGATGAGCCGGCTCGTGACGAGCCGTCTCACCAGGATCTGCACTTTTTGCAAGTAGTATTACTAATTTTAGACAAAATTACCCATCTTGATAAATGAACTGGTCCGAATGTAATTTTTTTATTCATTTATTGGTCTAAGAATATCATGGACCAGTCCATGTCAGTTACTTGGTGTGGCACCCGTGTAGAACCATTAACTTCTGCACTGCAGATGTGTGCATATCTTTTGAAAGTTTTAAATGTCATGAAGATCTAGGGCTAAATCCCCCTCCCCCCTGACTTGCCTCTTTTCCTAAATATGCTAATGTTTGCACATTGATATTACAGAATTAATGGAGTAAAAACGTAACAAGTTACATTTTTGTGTGCGTGTCCAAATTTGTTGTTTTTGTGCATCATGGTAGTTATTTATAAACTGGCGTTTACTTTCAGTTTATTAAGCATTGTTTTAGTTTTGCGCGTAGTGTAGTAGATTGTGGATGGTGTTAACGTAATGTGACGTTCAGAAACGTAATGTGACGTTCAGACGTAAGTTGCATTTCTTATTTTAATCTGTAGTCTTTGTTTTTTGGCTTGTACTATCCCACAAGTTTTAAATCAAAGAGAAACAGTATGGTGTTGTAGGTTGTTTTAAAAATAATTTATAAACTTGTATTTTACGATTGCCAAAGAAAAACTTTAGCAACTTACATTAATCACTCTCCTTGGCGCGGATGACGGCAACCGTGACAAATTAAATGGAATTGAAGATCCATCCAGGCGAACATTAGGGGTTAACTTTTATTTTGAGTACTGTTGATAGCCTCTAAGTCATTACGGTTACGCGCCTAATTTATAGTCTATTTTACAAACAAATATTTTAGCCCATAACCAAATTATGTTGGTACAACGTGCAGTCTGATCAGGCTCTATGCTGTTTGCTATTCGGATAGTGGAGCTAAAACACTGAATAACAAACAACATAGATCCTGGATCTATGTTGTTTGCAAATGTGATTTTATTTACTCAGCAGGCAAAAGGTTACGGCGGTTTTCTAGCAACATATAGTACCATACTGTTTCTCCTTAAACTATCAGTATTTCCTCCCTCTCTGGCTTGATTAACACTGGGCATGTATTTATCAATATTTAGCTAAATTTCTGCGTATAAAGTTTTGTTCCGTGGAAATGTTTGTGATCCAGGAACATGTTAATTTACTTGCGTTGCAGTTTAATTACACTTAAAATAAACTTAAATTGCTTGTGAACCATAATATGACTGTCGTGCATATATGCTTATGTTCTGTGATAAGTTATTGGTGATTGTGATTGATTGATTGATTGATTGATTGATTGATTGATTGATCAATCGATTGAATATTGATGAATACACCTATATATTGCTATGGGTGCTTGGTTTCTGTATGCATGCTATGCAACGTCTGTGTATCTTTAACTATATATATAAATTAGAGTTGATTGCTTAAGGGTTATTATATACATGTATTAAAATATTATTTATATATATATATATAATATGCTTTTCTACACTGCAGTGTAGATGGTTCCAATATGCAAGATATGGGTTGGAAGGAATATGGTCTTGATCAATGTGCTCTAGTTATGCTATGTGATCTATTTTTAGCTTCCAATCAAAAGTCTTTATTAACTCTGCGTTTAGCTTCCAATCAAAAGTCTTTATTAACTCTGCGTTTAGCTTCCAATCAAAAGTCTTTATATTAACTCTGCATGCTATTGGTGAAGATATAAAGTCAAATATGTCGTATCATTGCACTATCCTCCAAAAATCTAAAATGACTATAATCTCTTCAGGAGGCGTTGCTCATATGGGCAACCGGTAGCAACGATAACTAAACGTAAAACACCACCAATTCCATAAGAAACAATTCAGTTTTCGGTTGCAAATAAGAAAAACCCATTAATGAATTGTCGTCTGCTACAATTATTTTGAACTATTTATAGCCATGATTTTACCACAAATAAGAAAAACCCATTAATGAACTGTCGTCTGGTACAATTATTTTGGAACTATTTATAGCCATGATTTTACCACAAATAAGAAAAACCCATTAATGAACTGTCGGCTGGTACAATTATTTTGGAACTATTTATAGCCATGATTTTACCACAAATAAGAAAAACCCATTAATGAATTGCCATCTGCTACAATTATTTTGGAACTATTTATAGCCTTTATTTTACCCAGCATGCAAAGAGTTAATGCATAAAGAAGCTGCACATTTGATCTGTTGTTGTTATTGTGTAAGATTATTGAACATCTAAATGCATACAGACATTACTTGCTACTGCTAGATAGATTAGTAATTAGGCACTCATTTATTGCTAGAATAAACAACTAGTTTGGTTTCCTGGGTGATGTTTGCTTGTGTACAGTGTTATTGAAGTTATTCTAAACACCCACATTCCATATTAATTCTATTTTAACTCTTAACCTGCCAATCACAACTAAAGTCGCTGTTGCAAACAACATAGAGCCGATCAGACAGCACAGAATGGAGCTAAAACACTTTATCTGACTAACAAACAACATAGATCCTGATCAGACACGGCATTGCCTCGTTACTGATCTGGATCTATGTTGTTTGCTCATTCTGTCCAGTTTATTCGGCATGTTACGAGTTAATTGAATGTGAAATTTTATTTGTTATTTTACATATATAGTATAGTCGTTTCTTAACATACCGCTGGTCGTAACATACCGAGGCATCCACACTTTTTCAGAACGAGGTAAAATAACGCCACCTATCATTCATTACATTGGATCAGTGTTGACCCAGAAAGGTAAACATGTGTTGATAAACAAGAAATCATAAACTGTCAACGTAAGTGGTTCGCAAATTACTGATGCAAGATGCTTACCTGAATATCAAGATCTATGCAAAATTACCGCACCCCTTTATCTGATAAAATGCTCCAAATGTCCATAATATATATTTATGTTCATTCCAACTTTGTAAAATGGCGATCTGCTACCTGGTATTTATGAATGAAGCTGTTTTGATCACATGTTTAGGTTACTACGTAATTCCCGTATTACCAAATATGGGCATAATTTTAAGGTCCGAGACGCGCTTTTTCTACTGAATGATTATTTTTCAAAACAGATTTCCCACCAAAGTTAGTATTTTTTATTAAAAACAAGTTGATGTTCATATCTATTGAACTTTCTTCCGTGATGTAAATCTATTGACATGTGGTGATATAGCCAGATTCCCGCATTTTATTATTCATAAAAAGTAGGCCCATCGTGGGCCTAAGGCTGTTTGTTGTTTTCTGGTGGGAGATTAAAAAGATATTCATGTGTTATGTTAAAATGACAAATTTACTGCTAGACTTACATATTATACAGATTAAGGTCTCTATCAAATACTCACATAATTTTATTATGACTACCTTTGTATAAACACCCAAATCAGGGCATCGGCCATTTGCCGCGGTATACTCAGAACTGCTGACTACGTAACTGCTGACACGATGGCGCCAAAAACATGATAAACACAAGTGATTCCCAATAATATTTCTTCTTTGTGTATGTGTAATGTTGAAGTGGAGAAGTCATAAGATGATGCAAAATGAGTTTTAAATTCAGGTACATAATAGTATATCTGTAGTTTGGTTTTTAATAGCTAGTACCGCGATATACCCATAATGCATCCTACATAATTATAGACTTAACATTCATTATATGTGATAAAATGCAAAATGGGTTGGGCAACAAGTTCTAGCAACATTAGTAAACTGCCCTCCCCAAATGTCCTGTTGGGTATTTGGGGAACCTTATTGCGCAGTGTGAATCCAAATCTGTCACATATGCGTGTGTTTTACGTTTATTTATCGTCGCTACCGGTTATCCATATGAGCGACGCCTCCTGAAGAGATTAGTCATTTTAGATTTTTGGAGGATAGTGCAATGATACAGATAGAGACCCATTCCAGAGTCTCCTCTGGTTCTTTTACGTGCACGGTGTAAAGCACCGACACGAGACCTCGGTTTAACGTCCCATCTGAAAGACTGTTAATTTTATTAGGGTCAGACGGGGGATCGAACCTGCGATCCCTGGATTACCAGTCTAGCGTGTTACCACTGGACTACAGATCCGTCTGTCCCGTCAGATATGAAATATCATGCATCTATTTATAGGGGCGATGCCTACATGTATATTACCAATACATGAGACCTTTGTTTATAGTGCCATCTGAAATACAGAAATTATTCGGGTCAGACGGGGGATTGAACCTGCTATCTGTGGATTAGCAGATTTATAGTTTAAATGTCCCCTTTGGAATCAAGAGTTGCACCCCTTGTACCATAGAAATAGTTTAATTTTAATTTAATGAAGCTAAATTTTAGTTTAGAGGTTAACTGTTCTAAAAAAGGCATCATATCTGTCCGACCACCATCACCTTTTTGCAAACCCTAAAAAACAATTTAGGGATCCGAATGGGGGAAACAATTAAAATACTTAATGGATTCCAACAGTATTAACAATGATGATAAGGTTGTAATTTGTAAATTGGAATTTAAAAACATATTAACTAAGTCTTCAAATGGAAGGGCATGGCGGTGACCTGCAGCATTCCTGAAAAAACAAAATATATACTTGTAACCATTTCTTAGTTACTCGTGGAATTCCGCCTCCGTGGTTACGGTCGCTGACTTGTATACCACTGTAACCTATCATCACTGATGGTCACGGGTTCGAGCCCCGCTCAGACCATGTCTCTTTATATGAAAAAGATGGCAGTCTCTTACGGAGATTGGTGCACCAAGTACTGGTTAACCGCCCAGGAAAGGTTTTGTTAGGTAAACTGTCCGATGCTCAAATGGGCAATGTTAAATAAACTTAAATAAAAAATTTAAAAATACTAGTGTAAATGCATATAAATATGAAGGGAACACAAGAAGTTCACAGGGAAACTATCTATTTATATCTATAGTTTACAGATATTAAACGCTCTACTCCCCAACAGATCCATTATTCGTTCTATACTATATACTCAATAATCAATATCTATGGGACTAGATAAAGGTATGAAATGGGAGTCCAAATGAGGAATGCGATAAAGGTGTTATATGGTATGGGGTCAAGTGGTGTTAAATAGGCAACATGTATGAGATAGAAACAATCGTGTGCTTAATTAGTATGTTGCTTCTGTTATAGCCGCGGTTGAAGGAGTTGTATATAGCTTTACGTTCATATATAATATGCTACCTTGTATTATACACTCAATATATTTGACAAATATTGTGTGCGCTGTTTGTTCATAGTTGTTTTGGACATGCATTTTGTTGCCACCATTCTGGGGAGACACATACATTTTGATATTACCGTCCGTCCGTCCGTTCATCCACCTTTGGCTTGTCCGAGCGTCATCTCTGAAATCCCTTGTCAGAGTACTCAGTACCAAACCTAGTTGTGCATGTGGTCTGATCGGCTGATTTTTAAATTGTTTTATGACCCTTTGAACATTTTTAAACAACACAATTTGTCTGGACATTGGACGATCTTCATCTCTAAAATACCGTTTATGATTTTGATGATACTTTACAGGAGTGATTACTATTAGGCCTAGTTGTACATGTTGCCTTCGTATTCAGCTGTTAATATTTTTTTACAAAGTTATGGCCCTTTGAATACTTTTCAAATTAATTTTGTAACATTACGACTTGAGGGTGGTTTGAGATGCTAGAGTAATATATGCTGCTTAATGGGTGTGTGGAATAGTAAACTAAACATTGTCATTTATAGGGCTACCCATGACCCCTTTCTTTCCAGACCTGTGTGTGTGTTTTACGTTTATTTATTGTCGCTACCGGTTGCCCATATGAGCGACGCCTCCTGAAGAGATTAGTCATTTTAGATTTTTGGAGGATAGTGCAATGATACAGACAGAGACCCATTCCAGAGTCTCCTCTGGTTCTTTTACGTGTACGGTGTAACGCACCGACACAAGACCTTAGTTTAAAGTCCCATCTGAAAGACTGTTAATTTTATTAGGGTCAGACAGGGGATCGAACCTGCGATCCCTGGATTACCAGTCCAGCGTGTTACCACTGGACTACAGATGTGAGATTAAACTGTACTCTATATAATGATGATACAGTGCAAACATACCAGACTTGTAGCTACTGTAGCATGGGAAGTGTCTGCATGCTGTGTACATACTTCACGAAATGCCAGAATTTCTCAGGCAAACGATAGTTTGTATGACATGTTGGGCGTTCCTACGGGCGTTCCTACGGGTGTACCTACGGGCATTCCTACGGGCGTTCCTACGGGCGTTCCTATGGGCGTTCCTACGCATTTCGGGAAGACTGATTATTTTATGCTTGAAACTTGCACTTAGCTCTGCATATCTGTGCTCTGCATATATTGGTCTATTGCATGTTATACCACACAGCTTTATTGCTTGCAGAGGCGCACAATGTGAATTATTTACCCCCCCACCCGCACACACACATGTGGAGGTGCAGGCTTATACACTAATATCTGGCCATACAGACTGCTGCACATTTCCAATCATCAATGAATAAGGCAGTCAAACTTATTTACCACAGCCCCTAGAGAGGCACTTCTATGGGGGAAAGGGTTAAAAAAAGTGGGGGGGGAGAGACTAGAATGTTGAAAGAAATTAATTACTATGTAAATATTGGACTCGGATTTTGAATTTGCAAACATTCTTTGGTTCATAGATAATCAGAAATTGATTGTTCAGTAGTATAATGTAGAAATAGGATATTGAAATTGTTTTGAGATACATTTTATACAAATTTAATTTAGCTCGATCGCGAAACAAGTTCTTACAACTTATATTAATCACTCTCGAGATCTCATTCCTGATGGAATCCATCGCCACGAGGGAGAGAGAAAAGGCAATGTAGAATTTAAATGCCTTGCCTAAGGGCACAATCGTACCAGCTCCAGCTGGGCTAGTACTCCAGGCCTTTCGCTACCACTGCGCTATCACGACATCCACACTATTGAGATATATGAATACATAACCCATACATTCGGAAGCAGTAGATGTGGGCGAAATTGTCGCCCTAGGGACCCTGACTTCGTCCTCTGGGGGCCCCACTTCTCCCTAAAAAAACAAACAAAATGGTGTCTAGTAAGATATATTATAAAGCACTCCTTCTATTCAAATGTTGTATTTAATGGTTGTACTGTGCATTTTAACCCTATTTTGCAGAAGTATATTAAAGAACACCATTTAGGGAAACGAACACGCGCTTTCTCACTTCTCCCAAAAATTCTGACCTAGAATGAACCCTGAGTTGTGAGTATAAACAAGCCGCGCTCAAGCAGTAATCATACTCATGCAGACAAATGTCACCTATAGGTTGATCTATTATTTGTATGTACAGAATTTTGAAAATTGTGTCGTGAAATTGTCATCATTTTACTTAGTGTATTAATTGTGTTGTACAAATATTTATTACCAGGACGTGAATTTTCTTACAGCTGGGGTGTTTGTTGCATATATAAAATTATACTTTCTTAAAATTGCCTGACTGATCGTTAATTAGAATTATATGTATGGAAAATTATTATTATAATTTGATTGTAATATTGTGTTTTTTTATTTATTTTTAGATGATAAATTAAAGAAAATTTTAGCTGAGCAACAGAATTTACAAGAAGAGGTAAGATGTGTCTTTATTTTTTGCTTTCCCAGGAAATATGGAAATTTATCAGTAAATTAAAATGTGTTATTTCGATGGTTTGAAGCAGTTCTCACTGACTTACTGTTCCTGACCTCTGCAGTTTGAAATGTCGTCAACGTGTACACTCTCGGTCAGTTCTCACCGACTATGACTTACTGTTCCTGACCTCTGCAGTTTGAAATGTCGTCAACGTGTACACTCTCGGTCAGTTCTCACCGACTATGACTTACTGTTCCTGGCCTCTGCAGTTGGAAATGTCGTCAACGTGTACACTCTCGGTTAGTTCTCACCGACTATGACTTACTGTTCCTGACCTCTGCAGTTGGAAATGTCGTCAACTTGTACACTCTCGATCAGTTCTCACCGACACTGACTGACTGGTCCTGACCTCTGCAGTTGGAAATGTCGTCAACGTGTACACTCTCGGTTAGTTCTCACCGACTATGACTTACTGTTCCTGGCCTCTGCAGTTGGAAATGTCGTCAACGTGTACACTCTCGGTCAGTTCTCACCGACTATGACTTACTGTTCCTGGCCTCTGCAGTTGGAAATGTCGTCAACGTGTACACTCTCGGTTAGTTCTCACCGACTATGACTTACTGTTCCTGACCTCTGCAGTTGGAAATGTCGTCAACTTGTACACTCTCGATCAGTTCTCACCGACACTGACTGACTGGTCCTGACCTCTGCAGTTGGAAATGTCGTCAGTGACATCATTTAGGACACTATCAAAATGCGATGTTCTCGTGCCTTTGGTACAGAATTCCACTCCGCTATGCTAAGATGTAATCGTGTGTTCCAGTGGTAACATGTTCGACTCCTAATGCAGAGATGACAGGTTTGACTCCCCACTCCGCTAGGCTAAGATGACTAACAAAAGTCTTTTAGATGAGACTCTAATCTGAGGCATTGTGCCGGTGCTTTACACTGTGTACATAAAAGAACCAGAGAAAACTCTGAAATGGGGCTGCTCTCTGTGTCTGCATTGTGCACTAGCTTCCAAGTTTACTTGCGTAAGGCTGTTGGTGACACTATGCCTGAAACAATGCCTGTAAGGCCACCTGTGGTTTTCACTAGTCACTATGTGATAATGAAATGAAATCTATTTAAGTGCTAGCAACTCTGGACCTAGTTTTGTTCAAACTTTACAAATAAATATAAATATTTTATAAATTTGACTCCTTTCGTTAAATTGCCATTTCTGTGTGGTCCGTCTCCGTGGTCGAGTTGTTACTGTCGCTAACTTGAATACCACTGTAATCTATCATCATTGATGTTCACGTGATCGAGCCCCGCTTAGGTCCTGTCTCATTTATATGAAAAAATTGGTGGTTAACCGCTGGAGCCTGTTCGGTAAACTGCCCGCTGGTGATATAGCCCAAACTAGTGATGATGCCGGCGTAAAACGTGAACAAAAACCACTGTCAGAGGTTCTAAAACTGTTCTAAGACTCGAGCTAAGGTGATATGATTGGTTGATTCTAAGATTTACACTTGACTGGACAAATCAGAAGCTTGAAACCGAGTTATAGATTGGAGACAAGTTTTATAACCCCCAAGCCATGTCGCTAATACAATCGTGTTTTATTCTGGATACTTATTTTGATTGTTCTTACCTTTTCCAGATTAATACATTGTCAAATAAATTAGAAGAGGAACGTTCTAAGAAGGATTCAGGGACCCCTAAAAGCAACCACATGAACGGCCCGGAGCTACAGCTGTATGAAGTGCAGAGTAAGTCATCTTGTTTGCAAACTTTGCTACTGTGTTCAGTCTGATTCTGAGTTATAACCTTGTTGAATTGTGGTTACCGATTGGCACCCGGCATTATGGCTAAACGTATTGGTTTCCTATGAGCTTGGCGCCCGTCATTATGGTTATAAGTATTGGTAACCTATGAGCCTGGCACCAGGCATTACGGTTATACGTATTGGTTACCTATGAGCCTGGCGCCCAGCATTATGGCTAGAAGTATTGGTACCCTATTAGCCTGGCGCCCGGCATTATGGCTAAAAGTATTGGTTACCTATGAGCCTGGTGCCCGGCATTATGGCTAAAAGTATTGGTTACCTATGAGCCTGGCGCCCGGCATTATGGCTAAAAGTATTGGTTACCTATGAGCCTGGCGCCCGGCATTATGGCTAAAAGTATTGGGTACCTATGAGCCTGGCATCCAGCATTACGGTTATAAGTATTGGTTACCTATGAGCCTGGCGCCCGGCATTATGGCTAAAAGTATTGGGTACCTATGAGCCTGGCATCCAGCATTACGGTTATAAGTATTGGTTACCTATGAGCCTGGCACCCGGCATTATGGCTAAAAGTATTGGGTACCTATGAGCCTGGCATCCAGCATTACGGTTATAAGTATTGGTTACCTATGAGCCTGGCGCCCGGCATTATGGCTAAAAGTATTGGTTACCTATGAGCCTGGTGCCCGGCATTATGGCTAAAAGTATTGGTTACCTATGAGCATGGTGCCCGGCATTATGGCTAAAAGTATTGGTTTCCTATGAGCCTGGCGCCCGGCATTATGGCTAAAAGTATTGGTTACCTATGAGCATGGTGCCTGGCATTATGGTTATAAGTATTGGTTACCTATGAGCATGGTGCCTGGCATTATGGCTAGAAATATTGGTAACCTATGAGCCTGGCACCAGGCATTATGGCTAGAAATATTGGTAACCTATGAGCCTGGCACGGTTAGAAGTATTTGTTACCTACGAGTCTGGCGCCCTGCATTATGGCTAGAAGTATTGGTAACCGATGAGCCTGGTACCCAGTATTAAGGCTAGAAATATTTGTTACCTATGAGCCTGGCGCCCGGCTCTGTCTAGAAGTAAGGAAGTATTGATGCTCACAACACAACAAGAAGTGACTGACCCCTTCAATTAGGGTCATACTATTAAACAAGCAATGTACTCTGGTTTTATACCTTGTCAGAATTGGCGGCAGGGTGGTTAAAGTCGTTGACTTCAATCACATGTCCCTCATCGCTGTAAGTTCGAATCTCGCTGTGGGTGTCAAATTATTTCATGTTTGGAAGCTATCCAGCTGGCTTGGTGAAGAACGGTGGTTCTATCCGGGTGCCCATTATATCGATCCATACAATCTTCTCAGAGGGTGACCCCGGGGTTCTTGGAATCAATTTACCGTAGCATTTGCTTGTGTTGGAGAGTACCGTAGCATTTGCTTGTGTTGGAGAGTACCGTAGCATTTGCTTGTGTTGGAGAGTACCGTAGCATTGGTGGAGTCTGAGCCTATTCACAATCTTGATTGTTTGCAGGGGAGGCCAGTAAACAGATACATGAATATAAACTAAAACTACAGAAGTCTGAACAAGAAATTACCAACTTAGATGGCACAGTAAGTAATCTCATGGTGGTAGGCAAGTTCGTCATTGTGAATACTTAGTAGTCGATCGTATTCACTTTGGTGTCCGCTGGTCGACGGTAGTAGTCGATCGTATTCACTTTGGTGTCAGCTGGTCGACGGTAGTAGTCGATCGTATTCACTTTGGTCTCAGCTGTTCGACGGTCGCTGCTATCTTGACTTGAATATTAGTTTCCGAACAATAACTGACTGTTTATTCCTGAAACTTGGTAGGCAGGTTAGTAAGCGTTAGTAGATGACTTTAATAATTTTCATTCAGCTGGTTTATAATCGGTTACAGACGGATCTGTAGTCCAGTGGTAACATGCTGGACTTGTAATCCAGGGATCGCAGGTTCAATCCTGACCCTAATAAAATTAAGAGTCTTTCAGATGGGACTTTAAACTGAAATCTTGTGTCTGTGCTTTACACCGTGTACGTAAAAGAACCAGAGGAGATTCTGGAATGGGTCTCTGTCTGTATCATTGCACTATCCTCCAAATGTCTAAAATGACTAATCTCATCACCTGAAGCGAACATGCTACCACTACTCTATCACGATGACTCTTAAAATGAATAAAATAGATTCATTAGTAGATCAAGGGTCGTAACTACCTGTGTGACAGTAAACTGTTATATGTTTCTTTAATAATATATGTCAAAGGTCCGCCTCTGTGGTCGAGTGGTTAAGGTCGCTGGCTTATATACCACTGTAACCTATCATCACTGATGGTCACAGGTTCGAGCCCCGCTCAGGCCATGTCTCATTTATACGGAGGTTGGTGCACCAAGTACTGGTTAACCACTGGAGCCTGCCCAGGAAAGGTGTTGCTAGGTAAACTGCCTGCCGGCGATATAGCCCGAAATATAACATAATATATGTCAATAAAGTGATGTTTCATATTGCCCGAGTTTAGCCTAATTACAATGCAAGGTTTTTATCACATAATCAGATAAAATAGTGTATGTATTCGGACATTAGTACTTAGATACTAAATATTTCTAATTAACGCCATTGATAAAATAAAAATGCTTGACTCCGTGGATCCACAGTTCTTTAATTTTCTTGTACCAATGAAATGAAAGACAATTGTTCATTTCACGATCTCCCCTACTATTATTGCGAATAATTATCTATATCAACAATAATAGTACTATAATGTTTATTATTTGCAACATATTGTGTTATTCAAGCCTCGTAAATATTTGTTATCGTAAGCCTCATTCTTTCATGTATGCAAGTGAAATGAGAGAATAACATGTGTTTTGACTTGACTTGAATTGACATGGTTCATTCGACATACGTACAGGTATCAAACATCGGAAATACGTACAGGTATCAAACATCAGAAATACGTACAGGTACCAAACATCGGAAATATGTACAGGTACCAAACATCCGAAATATGTACAGGTACCAAGCATATGAAATATGTACAGGTACCAAACATCCGAAATATGTACAGGTATCAAACATCGGAAATATGTACAGGTATCAAACATCGGAAATATGTACAGGTACCAAACATCCGAAATATGTACAGGTATCAAACATCCGAAATACGTACAGGTACCAAACATCGGAAATACGTACAGGTACCAAACAAATGCAATACGTACAGGTACCAAACATCGGAAATACGTACAGGTACCAAACATCGGAAATACGTACAGGTACCAAACATCGGAAATATGTACAGGTATCAAACATCGGAAATACGTACAGGTACCAAACATCGGAAATACGTACAGGTACCAAACATCGGAAATACGTACAGGTACCAAACATCGGAAATACGTACAGGTACCAAACATCGGAAATACGTACAGGTACCAAACATCGGAAATATGTACAGGTATCAAACATCGGAAATACGTACAGGTACCAAACATCGGAAATACGTACAGGTACCAAACATCGGAAATACGTACAGGTACCAAACATCGGAAATACGTACAGGTACCAAACATCGGAAATACGTACAGGTACCAAACATCGGAAATATGTACAGGTATCAAACATCGGAAATACGTACAGGTACCAAACATCGGAAATACGTACAGGTACCAAACATCGGAAATATGTACAGGTACCAAACATATGAAATATGTACAGGTACCAAACATCCGAAATATGTGTACATAATACGTACAGGTACCAAACATCCTACAGCATATGAAATATGTACAGGTACCAAACATCCGAAATATGTACAGGTACCAAACATCTGAAATACGTACAGGTACCAAACATCTTAAATACGTACAGGTACCAAACATCTGAAATATGTACAGGTACCAAACATCCGAAATATGTACAGGTACCAAACATCCGAAATATGTGCAGGTACCAAGCATTTTAAATACGTACAGGTACCAAGCATCTTAAATATGTGCAGGTACCAAACTTCTTAAATACGTACAGGTACCAAACATCCGAAATATGTACAGGTACCAAACATCCGAAATATGTACAGGTACCAAACATCCGAAATATGTGCAGGTACCAAGCATTTTAAATACGTACAGGTACCAAGCATCTTAAATATGTGCAGGTACCAAACTTCTTAAATACGTACAGGTACCAAACATCCGAAATATGTACAGGTACCAAACATCCGAAATATGTACAGGTACCAAACATCCGAAATATGTGCAGGTACCAAGCATTTTAAATACGTACAGGTACCAAGCATCTTAAATATGTGCAGGTACCAAACTTCTTAAATACGTACAGGTACCAAACATCCGAAATATGTACAGGTACCAAACATCCGAAATATGTACAGGTACCAAACATCCGAAATATGTGCAGGTACCAAGCATTTTAAATACGTACAGGTACCAAGCATCTTAAATATGTGCAGGTACCAAACATCTTAAATACGTACAGGTACCAAACATCCGAAATATGTACAGGTACCAAGCATCTTAAATACGTACAGGTACCAAGCATCTTAAATATGTGCAGGTACCAAATATCTTAAATACGTACAGGTACCAAACATCTGAAATATGTACAGGTACCAAACATCCGAAATATGTACAGGTACCAAACATCCGAAATATGTACAGGTACCAAACATCTTAAATATGTGCAGGTACCAAACATCTTAAATATGTGCAGGTACCAAACATCTTAAATATGTGCAGGTACCAAACATCTTAAATATGTGCAGGTACCAAACATCCGAAATATGTACAGGTACCAAACATCCGAAATATGTACAGGTACCAAACATCCGAAATATGTACAGGTACCAAACATCCGAAATATGTACAGGTACCAAACATCCGAAATATGTACAGGTACCAAACATCCGAAATATGTACAGGTACCAAACATATGCAATACGTACAGGTACCAAGCATCCGAAATATGTACAGGTACCAAACATATGCAATACGTACAGGTACCAAGCATCCGAAATATGTACAGGTACCAAACATATACAATACGTACAGGTACCAAACATCCGAAATATGTACAGATACCAAACATCCGAAATATGTACAGGTACCAAACATCCGAAATATGTACAGGTACCAAACATCTTAAATATGTACAGGTACCAAACATATGCAATACGTACAGGTACCAAACATCCGAAATATGTACAGGTACCAAACATATGCAATACGTACAGGTACCAAGCATCCGAAATATGTACAGGTACCAAACATATGCAATACGTACAGGTACCAAACATCCGAAATATGTACAGGTACCAAACATATGCAATACGTACAGGTACCAAACATCTTAAATACGTACAGGTACCAAACATCTGAAATATGTACAGGTACCAAACATCTTAAATATGTACAGGTACCAAACATCCGAAATATGTACAGGTACCAAATATCCGAAATATGTACAGGTACCAAACATCTGAAATATGTACAGGTACCAAACATCCGAAATATGTACAGGTACCAAACATATGCAATACGTACAGGTACCAAGCATCCGAAATATGTACAGGTACCAAACATATGCAATACGTACAGGTACCAAGCATCCGAAATATGTACAGGTACCAAACATATGCAATACGTACAGGTACCAAACATCCGAAATATGTACAGGTACCAAACATCCGAAATATGTACAGGTACCAAACATCCGAAATATGTACAGGTACCAAACATCCGAAATATGTACAGGTACCAAACATCTTAAATATGTACAGGTACCAAACATCCGAAATATGTACAGGTACCAAACATCTTAAATATGTACAGGTACCAAACATCCGAAATATGTACAGGTACCAAACAAATGCAATACGTACAGGTACCAAACATCCGAAATATGTACAGGTACCAAACATCTTAAATATGTACAGGTACCAAGCATCCGAAATATGTACAGGTACCAAACATCTTAAATATGTACAGGTACCAAACATCTTAAATATGTACAGGTACCAAGCATCCGAAATATGTACAGGTACCAAACATCCGAAATATGTACAGGTACCAAACATCCGAAATATGTACAGGTACCAAACATCCGAAATATGTACAGGTACCAAACATCCGAAATATGTACAGGTACCAAACATCCGAAATATGTACAGGTACCAAACATCTTAAATATGTACAGGTACCAAACATCCGAAATATGTACAGGTACCAAACATCCGAAATATGTACAGGTACCAAACATCCGAAATATGTACAGGTACCAAACATCCGAAATATGTACAGGTACCAAACATCTTAAATTAAAGCAAACTTATGTTCCCATTACTGCAATTTATCTCTAGCCAAGAATCAAACGATCTTTTCCAAGTACTCGAATATCAAAATAACTACTGTCCATATCCGCCTATAAGACGACTTTATCACCAGATTAGGGCTTAACCCTTTCAACCCCAAGTAACTGACATGGACTGGTGCATGCTATTTTTAGACCAATAAATTAATAAGAAAATTACATTTGGACCAGTTCATTTATCATAATGGGTAATTTTATCTAAATATAGTAATAATTATTACTGGCAAAAAAAGTGCAGATCCTGATGAGACGGCTCGTTACGAGCCGGCTCATCTGGATCTACACTTTTCATAAGCCTATTTAGAGGCCTGTGGGGTTAAAAGGTTAATGTGGCTTCCCGGAGTGCTAAAATCCAAATTTTTAATTATTTTATTAATGTGTTAAGTGGTATCCTTTAACTACATTTTAGAAGAGAAAGCAAACACCCTGACACTGCAAGCACCCTGACACTGCAAGCAACCTGACACTGCAAGCACCCTGACACTGCAAGCACCCTGACACTGCAAGCACCCTGACACTGCAAGCACCCTGACACTGCAAGCACCCTGACACTGCAAGCACCCTGACACTGAAAATGTGAATACTTGCACTGGACAAACATGCAATTTATGTCTTGTGTCTGGTGCATGCCAAAAACTTGCATATTTCAGGACCAAAGTATGGGGGTCATTTTATAGGTGAGATCGCCTTAAAGTAGAGGGGTCATCTTATAGGTGAGATCGCCTTAAAGTAAAGGGGTCATCTTATAGGTGAGATCGCCTTAAAGTAGAGGGGTCATCTTATAGGTGAGATCGCCTTAAAGTAAAGGGGTCATCTTATAGGTGAGATCGCCTTAAAGTAGAGAGGTCATTTTATAGGTGAGATCGCCTTAAAGTAGAGGGGTCATTTTATAGGTGAGATCGCCTTAAAGTAAAGGGGTCATCTTATAGGTGAGATCGCCTTAAAGTAGAGGGGTCATCTTATAGGTGAGATCGCCTTAAAGTAGAGGGGTCATCTTATAGGTGAGATCGCCTTAAAGTAGAGGGGTCATCTTATAGGTGAGATCGCCTTAAAGTAGAAGGGGTCATATTATAGTTGGACAATACTTGTTGAAATACAGTATTACCTTATCTGACTGCAGGTAAATAGATTAGAGACTCAAGTAAAGCGCTTCAAGTACGACGCCGAGGAGGCGGAACGATTAGAAGAGGAATTAAAATCTGACAGACGGCGTCTACAACGAGAGGTAAACCTTGACGTTCATTGAATAAACATTGTAGATAGACCTTGATGTTCAATGAATAAACATTGTAGATAGACGTTGGTAGTGAACCTTGACGTTCATTGAATAAACATTGTAGATAGACGTAGGTAGTGAACCTTGACTTTCAATGAATACACATTGTAGATAGACGTTGGTAGTGAACCTTGACGTTCATTGAATAAACATTGTAGATAGACGTAGGTAGTGAACCTTGACATTTATTGAATAAACATTGTAGATAGACGTAGGTAGTGAACCTTGACGTTCATTGAATACACATTGTAGATAGACGTTGGTAGTGAACCTTGACGTTCAATGAATAAACATTGTAGATAGACGTAGGTAGTGAACCTTGACGTTCAATGAATAAACATTGTAGATATACGTAGGTAGTGAACCTTGACGTTCATTGAATAAACATTGTAGATAGACGTAGGTAGTGAACCGTGACGTTCATTGAATAAACATTGTAGATAGACGTTGGTAGTGAACCTTGACGTTCATTGAATAAACATTGTAGATAGACGTAGGTAGTGAACCTTGACGTTCATTGAATAAACATTGTAGATAGACGTAGGTAGTGAACCGTGACGTTCATTGAATAAACATTATAGATAGACGTAGGTAGTGAACCTTGACGTTCATTGAATAAACATTGTAGATAGACGTAGGTAGTGAACCTTGACGTTCATTGAATAAACATTGTAGATAGACGTAGGTAGTGAACCGTGACGTTCATTGAAAAAACATTGTAGATAGACGTTGGTAGTGAACCTTGACGTTCATTGAATAAACATTGTAGATAGACGTAGGTAGTGAACCTTGACGTTCATTGAATAAACATTGTAGATAGACGTTGGTAGTGAACCGTGACGTTCATTGAATAAACATTGTAGATAGACGTAGGTAGTGAACCTTGACGTTCATTGAATAAACTGAGACCTTCAACCTGGTTACTAGAGGAACATAAAACCCAGCCATTTCAAAAAAGATATTCTAGATAGTCTGTGCCTTGTTTTGAAATACTGTCAAATACATTAATACTTACATATTTCACCAACACATGAATGACAATACTAGATTGAGGATTCAAAAGATTGAGATTCTTACAACGCATATATTCCCATTTCATAGATTGAGAATTCAAAATAAAGAGATTCTTACAATGCATGTATTGCCATTTCATAGATTGAGAATTCAAAATAAAGAGATTCTTACAATGCATGTATTGCCATTTCATAGATTGAGAATTCAAAAGAAAGAGATTCTTACAATGCATGTATTCCCATTTCAGTTGCGAGAGTGCCAGAACCAGATAGAAGAATTGCAAAATCAGAATAAACATCTCACAAAAAGACTAGAAAAAATACGTCAAACAAGAAGTGCATTAGGCGTGAACACATGATTAATGTTGAACCATATAACCTATATGACAACTTCACCCATTGGTCAGTGCAGTTCTGATCTAAGCTGTGATTGGCTAGTTTCATATGCAGTGCATACTTCTGATTGGACAGGAAAAAGACTGGATCAGATTGGCCAGGAGCAGTCACATGACCATTGCTTATTGCTGTGATTGGACAATATGGATCATGATAGCAAACTGTGGGTGTTTTCCAGATTCACTTAATCATTACCCAAGGTGTTGACCAAGTGTGTAGTGTAATATACCGGTATAACAGACTTGTAGTTCTGGCTATGTGTGCATCTGAGCTTGATGGGGCATGCGTATGTGGGTTTATCCCTTGCCATGGCCATATAGATCAATTATTTTAGTAGTTAACGTGCTACCTACGCTGTATCAAATCAGACATTTAAGCTGGAGATTTGTTGTACCCACAATCTACTGCTTGGAGACATCCATTTAACCCTTTCCTTCAAAGAGATTTAGGTTAATATACTATTATATCTCCATACAAACGACATCCATTTAGCTATCGTGCAGTGGATAAGTAGTCGCCATATCTATCCCATCTCCATAGATATTACTGGGACTACATAGAGATTTAGGTTAATATACTATTATATCTCCATACAAACGACAGCCATTTAGCTATCGTGCAGTGGATAAGTAGTCGCCATATCTATCCCACCTCTATAGATATTACTGGGACTTCATAGAGATTCAGGTTAATATACTATTATATCTCCATACAAACAACAGCCATTTAGCTATCGTGCAGTGAATAAGTAGTTGCCATATCTACCCCACCTCCTTAGATATTACTGGGACTACATGAGATTCTGACCTTTATTATGAACATTGGTTTTGCTACTACATTGTCAATGTATGTCGTATTGGTAATGACGTCAAGAGGTGCTTCTATGAGGGAAAGGGTTAAGAACATTGGTTTTGCTACTAAAATTGACAATGTATGTCGTATTGGTAATGGCATCAAGAGGTTCTTCTATGAGGGAAAGGGTTATGAACATTGGTTTGGCTACTACATTGTCAATGTATGTCATATTGGTAATGGTGTCAAGAGGTGCTTCTATGTGGGAAAGGGTTATGAACATTGGTTACTACTACATTGTCAATGTATGTCGTATCAGTAATGGTGTCAAGAGGTGCTTCTATGCGGGAAAGGGTTAAGAACATTGGTTTTGCTACTAAAATTGACAATGTATGTCGTATTGGTAATGGCATCAAGAGGTGCTTCTATGAGGGAAAGGGTTATGAGCATTGGTTTGGCTGCTACATTGTCAATGTATGTCGTATTGGTAATGGCATCAAGAGGTGCTTCTATGAGGGAAAAGTTTATGAACATTGGTTGGGCTACTACATTGACAATGTATGTCGTATTGGTAATGGCGTCAAGAGGTGCTTCTATGAGGGAAAGAGTTAAGAACATTGGTTTGGCTACTACATTGTCAATGTATATCATATTGGTAATGGTGTCAAGAGGTGCTTCTATGTGGGAAAGGGTTATGAACATTGGTTTGGCTATTACATTGTAAATGTATGTCGTATTGGTAATGACGTCAAGAGGTGCTTCTATGAGGGAAAGGGTTATGAACATTGGTTTGGCTATTACATTGTCAATGTATGTCGTATTGGTAATGACGTCAAGAGGTGCTTCTATGTGGGAAAGGGTTAAACAAATCCACAGAAAGTGGTGAGAACTGAATGACTATACAGAAAAGCTATACGATTGCAGAACAAGCTTTTAACAACTCGTAGTAATCACGCTCGTTGCCGCGGATGAAAGCTTATATGTGGTCGTTTGTGTGGGAGGAAACCGGAGAATATTTACCTGTCCGATTTGACGACCATCGTACCATCATTGATACTAGTATTCCACATTTTGTGATTCTGTAGATATTTCTCGGCGAAAATGTCTGATTTCTTGTATATCCTTGCTTTACAGTAGAATTATACAAGATGTCTAAAGTCAAACCTGTCTTAAGAAGCCAGCCAAGGGAGTCGGAGAAAGTGGCTGCTTAACACAGGTGGCTGCTTAATAGAGGTCAAATATATAATAATACAACCGATTGGGAATTTGGAAACTGGCTGCTTAATACAGGTTGGCTGCTTAATGGAGGTGACCACTAACACACATATATAAACTCCTGCTTTCATTTCATTCTCGGCTGTTTATTGTGGTCATTGCAGCTTATGTGTTCAATAAAGTTAAATATTGAAGAAAGGAATTGTGGCAGAGAAGAAATAAAGTTTAAACTTTATTTATTTTACAACGATTGCGAAGCAAGTTTTAACAACTTATATTAATCTCTCTTGGATGGCGCGTATGAAAGTGGTCTTTAGTGTGGGGGTAAACCGGAGTAGCCCAAAATGGTATTGATGCAGGCGTAAAACAAACAAACAACAAACAAACAACAAACAAACTTAACTCTATTAATAGAAAAAAATTCCCCATACCCTTTTCCCACATATAGATTTAGACTAACCTACCACTATATCTCCAGGCCCGTCGCTGGGCATACGCAAGTACGCACGTGCGTATCATTGGTCTCAGAAAATGAAAACTCCAAAAATGCATTAAAACCGGGGGGCGGGGGTACATAGACGCCGTAATGTGTGGGAGTGGTGGAATAATTGAGCCCATTGCAAATATGGTGTATCTCGAAATTTAGTTTGTGCTATTTTACGTGCTTGTTTAATTTATAAGAGCGATAGATCATGTATAGTATACATCTAGCCTTAATTTATACCGATTGTCGTAAGAACTTTAGTCCTACAATTGTATGTTACAAAATGCATTGAAATTGCTTCCTCATTTCAAAAAATCTCCCCCCGGACAGCCCCCCTAGTGTACTCGCTCGCTATGCTCACTCGACAAGCAAGCATATTTGGCCGTGCGTATCATCAAAATAGCCCCAGCGACGGCCCTGATCTCCATACATACGACAGCCATTTAACTATCAGTGGATAAGCAGTCAGCATATCTACCCCACCTCCATAGAGATTTAGGCTAATATACTACTATATCTCCATACATACGACAGCCATTTAGCTATCAGTGGATAAGCAGTCAGCATATCTACCCCACCTCCATAGAGATTTAGGCTAATATACTACTATATCTCCATACATACGACAGCCATTTAGCTATCAGTGGATAAGCAGTCAGCATATCTACCAACACAAACACCACACCTCCATAGAGATTAGGCTAATATACTACTATATCTCCATACATACGACAGCCATTTAGCTATCATGGATAAGCAGTCAGCATATCTACCCCACCTCCATAGAGATTTAGGCTAATATACTACTATATCTCCATACATACGACAGCCATTTAGCTATCAGTGGATAAGCAGTCAGCATATCTACCACACCTCCATAGAGATTTAGGCTAATATACTACTATATCTCCATACATACGACAGCCATTTAGCTATCAGTGGATAAGCAGTCAGCATATCTACCACACCTCCATAGAGATTTAGGCTAATATACTACTATATCTCCATACATACGACAGCCATTTAGCTATCAGTGGATAAGCAGTCAGCATATCTACCACACCTCCATAGAGATTTAGGCTAATATACTACTATATCTCCATACATACGACAGCCATTTAGCTATCAGTGGATAAGCAGTCAGCATATCTACCCCACCTCCATAGAGATTTAGGCTAATATACTACTATATCTCCATACATACGACAGCCATTTAGCTATCAGTGGATAAGCAGTCAGCATATCTACCACACCTACATAGAGATTTAGGCTAATATACTATATATTTTTCGACTAATAAATTAGTAAGACAATTACATTTAGACCAGTTCATTTATCAAAATGGGTAATTTTGTCTAAAAATAATAATATTACTGACAAAAATTGCAGATCCTGATGAGACGGCTTGTCATGAGCCGACTCATCTGGATACTTTGTAAGCCTATTTAGGGATCTGTAGTGTTAAAAGGGTTAAGTTATTTGCCAGCTGTGTGTGGTGATATTTACCTGCTACATGTACGCTCTTATAACCTGTTTATATATATTTTAATCACACGCTGTATTTAGCATTTTGATTGGTTAGTCAAGCTTCAGCATCGAGCAATTCTTTTGTTACCATGTACACAGCATTTCCATTATGCTTTCCAATGAATGATACGAGTTTTCTCAGTGAAAGAACCGGTGGAAGATCGTATTTTCCTCTGTGTGTGTTTTATGTTTATTTATCGTCGCTACCGGTTGCCCATATGAGCGATGCCTCCTGAAGAGATTAGTAATTTTAGATTTTTGGAGGATTTTTGTCTGTCGTTATCAATTTTGACAGTAGAAAGAAACTTCAATATTTTTTATTGCTTATGTGGTCTTGATGGCGCAGTGGGTGCACGTTCACTTCAGGTGCGAAAGTTCGGAGTTCGAGCCCGGCTGGAGCCGTTACGATTGTGCATTTAAATTCATTGCTTCTCTCCTTCCTGGTGATGGATTCCATCAGGAATGAGGTCTCGAGAGTGATTAATATAAGTTGAAAGGACTTGTTTCGCAATCGAGCTAAAATAAATGTATATAAACTAAACTATTGCTTATGTGCACACGAACATACTTGGTTTTTCGGTCATGTCTGACGAATAAAAGTGGATAAAAATATATGAGCCTAAAATCATTGGAAACCATAAAAGAAAAAAGAACATTTATGTTCACTTGTGTAAGATAGGAATTTATTTCATCTCCTCATCACCTAATGTTTTTCCATTCGTGGCTAATGCCTCTTGTGGAAATACAAATTCCGTGATCACTCAATAAAATAAATTCCAACCTTACACCAAAATCCTGTAATTCTCTGTTTTGCTTATTTTCTTCATAATCTTGCCTAACGTAGTCCATACAAAGTGCTTACATGTATATTGTTGACTAGAGTGGACGGTGTTAGCATCAATTGTTTTATATCATGAATAGATCGGACATAGATTCTGAAATTCTTTAATTACATACAGCTTTTTGTAGAGCTATGCCTATACAGTGTAGAGTTAACAGTGTAGAGCTATACCTATGCAGCGTAGAGCTATGCCTATACAGCGTAGAGCTATGCAGTGTAGAGCTATGCCTATGCAGCGTAGAGCTATGCCTATACAGTGTAGAGCTATACCTATACAGTGTATAGCTATACCTATACAGTGTAGAGCTATGCCTATGCAGCGTAGAGCTATGCCTATACAGCGTAGAGCTATGCCTATGCAGTGTAGAGCTATGCCTATGCAGTGTAGAGCTATGTCTATACAGTGTAGAGCTATGCCTATGCAGCATAGAGCTATGCCTATACAGTGTAGAGCTATGCCTATGCAGCATAGAGCTATACCTATACAGTGTACAGCTATGCCTATACAGTGTACAGCTATGCCTATACAGTGTATGGCTATGCAGTGTAGAGCTATGCCTATGCAGTGTAGAGCTATGCCTATACAGCGTAGAGCTATGCCTATACAGCGTAGAGCTATGCCTATGCAGTGTAGAGCTATGCCTATACAGTGTAGAGCTATGCCTATACAGTGTAGAGCAATGCCTATACAGCGTAGAGCTATGCCTATACACCATAGAGCTATGCCTAAACAGTGTAGATCTATGCCTATTCAGCGTAGAGAGCAGTTGTACTCTCCTAAATATGATTTTTTTTTCTATTTTGAAGTTGGCAGCTTGCAAAGTATATTTTTGTGTTCACTTTTATAATTTCGTAATGTAACAATGTTTACGTAATCATGAACTACACTTCAATTAACTATAACAGTTTAGTGTATGTTTTCTTCGCCATTATCAAATAGAGTAACAGTACTGTATGATCATAGTTGTGAGAGGATGTGGCCGTTAATCAGGGCACTCGACCTATAGGTAAATTGTCACAGTTTCATGTTTGTGAATTGAACATGTTTTAACATTCAGACTTGGTCTTGAGCTTTCTGATTGGTTGCATTCTCTCAAACACAGCATCTGTATTCTGATTGGGTGAGCTCTCCCGTCGAACACAGCCTCCTGCATTCTGATTGGGTGAGCTCTCTCGTCGAACACAGCCTCCTGCATTCTGATTGGGTGAGCTCTCTCGTCGAGCACAGCCTCCTACATTCTGATTGGGTGAGCTCTCTCGTCGAACACAGCCTCCTGCATTCTGATTGGGTGAGCTCTCTTGTCGAACACAGCCTCCTGCATTCTGATTGGGTGAGCTCTCTCATCGAATGCAGCCTCCTGCATTCTGATTGGGTGAGCTCTCTCATCGAACGCAGCCTCCTGCATTCTGATTGGGTGAGCTCTCTCGTTGAACACAGCCTCCTTATTCTGATTGGGTGAGCTCTCTCCTCGAACACAGCCTCCTGTATTCTGATTGGGTGAGCTTTCTCCTCGAACACAGCCTCCTGCATTCTGATTGGGTGAGCTCTCTCGAACACAGCCTCCGGAATTCTTATTGGGAGATCTCTCTCAAACACAGCCTCCGGCATTCTTATTGGGTGACCTCTCAAACACAGCCTCCAGCATTCTGATTGGATGACCTCTCAAACACAGCCTCCAGCATTCTGATTGGGTGACCTCTCAAACACAGCCTCCTGCATTCTGATTGGGTGAGCTCTCTTAAACAAAGCGTCTGACGTTCTGATTGGGTTAGCTCTCTCAAACACAGCCTCCAACATTCTGATTGGTTGAGCTCTCTCAAACAAAGCCTCTGGCATTCTGATTGGTTGAGTTCTTTCAAACACAGCCTCCGGCATTCTGATTGGGTGAGCTCTCTCAAACACAGCCTCCGGCATTCTGATTGGGTGAGCTCTCTCAAACACAACCTCCGATATTCTGATTGGTTGAGTTCTCTCAAACACTCTCTGCCCTCCCGATGGCACCGTTTGTGAGGGACCGAAGTTGCTCAACCGTTGAGACATGACGTGTACACTTTATGTCTTAAAGATGTTGTTTGAATGGGGTAAATTTTATAAAATCAGTTGTGTACTTAATGTCTAAATTTTGTCTTAAGCAGCCAGTCAAGGGAATTACAGAAAGTGGCTGCTTAGCACAGATGACTGCTTAATAGAGGTTAAAAGTATAATAAAACAACATATTGGGAATCTGGAAACTGGCTGCTTAATACATGTTGGCTGCTTAATGGCGGTGAACACTAAATACAGGTTTGACTCTATGTATGAACACTGACATCGTTATGCCGTATTTCTGGTGTGAAAGTTTTGGTTCCAATTTTTATTTATTTATTACGATGTAATCGAGATGTGAAACCGAAATATTTATTCCAGTTCAGTGCCATATAGCCTGAAATTGAATCATGAAACGCAACTCGGACAGCTGAGGCCTAAATTAAAATAGTGTTTGTTTGATTTTTACCGCCCGCCTCAGTATTTTCCCGCCGACTCAAAAGTTTTGATTCCTATTTCAAAATAATAATTTATTTTATTTTCCTTTGCGTTCCATATTTGTCAATTCGGTTCTTTTTCGCCCATTTCGGTTCTTTTTCGCCAATTGGAACCATTTACGATATCCGAATCATCGGAACGCTTTTGTGTGAACTGGCGACTATGCGTTTAATAAGCGTCTGTATAGTACAGTTTGTGATCGGAAAATGGGCTCACGCTTGAGCATTATCATACACATTTGTATGTGTATTAAGGACCTCTCAATTGTTATAATAACATCTTTTATACATAACAGCAATAGTTTAACAGTATTTTAATATTGCAATATAAATTGTACAGAATTTATTAATAGAAAAAAGATCAGATGCTTATATGCACATTCTTCTCCTGCAAAACGTATCACCAAATAAAGGTGTTATATACGAGTCTGCTAATAATCATTAAAAAGTTATTTTTTAATCTCTGATAAAATAAAATAATTTACCTACCTACCTACCCATGTCTGAAATGTTGGGTAGGTAAAGATCAAACAAACAATATTTTAATTTAGGCCTGAACGATGAGTTTATTTATAATAATGTTATAATGCCTACTAACATGAATGATTGTGAATGGGAACCAGTATACTGCTCAATCAATGTTGCCAAGCAATGGTATATATGTCCTTGTGATATGTTGGTGCTTCCAGTGTTGAACATTGCTAGAAGTCTTCTGTTGCCCTCGCTTCCAGTGTTGAACATTGCTATAAGTCTTCTGTTGCCCTCGCTTCCCTTGTAGAACATTGCTAGAAGTCTTCTGTTGCCCTCGCTTCCCTTGTAGAACATTGCTAGAAGTCTTCTGTTGCCCTCGCTTCCAGTGTTGAACATTGCTATAAGTCTTCTGTTGCCCTCACTTCCCTTGTAGAACATTGCTAGAATTCTTCTGTTGCCCTCGCTTCCAGTGTTGAACATTGCTATAAGTATTCTGTTGCCCTCGTTTCCCTTGTAGAACATTGCTAGAAGTCTTCTGTTGCCCTCGCTTCCCTTGTAGAACATTGCTAGAAGTCTTCTGTTGCCCTCGCTTCCCTTGTAGAACATTGCTAGAAGTCTTCTGTTGCCCTCGCTTCCCTTGTAGAACATTGCTAGAAGTCTTCTGTTGCCCTCGCTTCCAGTGTTGAACATTGCTATAATCTTCTGTTGCCCTCACTTCCCTTGTAGAACATTGCTAGAATTCTTCTGTTGCCCTCGCTTCCAGTGTTGAACATTGCTATAAGTATTCTGTTGCCCTCGTTTCCCTTGTAGAACATTGCTAGAAGTCTTCTGTTGCCCTCGCTTCCCTTGTAGAACATTGCTAGAAGTCTTCTGTTGTCCTCGTTTCCCTTGTAGAACATTGCTATAAGTATTATGTTTCCCTTGTAGAACATTGCTAGAAGTCTTCTGTTGCCCTCGCTTCCCTTGTAGAACATTGCTAGAAGTCTTCTGTTGTCCTCGCTTCCCTTGTAGAACATTGCTAGAAGTCATCTGTTGCCCTCATTTCCAATGTAGAACATTGCTAGAACTCTTCTGTTGCCCTTGTTTTCCTTGTAGAACATTGCTAGAATTCTTCTGTTGCCCTTGTTTTCCTTGTAGAACATTGCTAGAAGTCTTCTGTTGCCCTCATTTCCCTTGTAGAACATTGCTAGAATTCTTCTGTTGCCCTTGTTTTCCTTGTAGAACATTGCTATAATTCTTCTGTTGCCCTCATTTCCCTTGTAGAACATTGCTAGAATTCTTCTGTTGCCCTCGTTTCCCTTGTAGAACATTGCTAGAATTCTTCTGTTTCCCTTGTAGAACATTGCTAGAATTCTTCTGTTGCCCTCGTTTCCCTTGTACAACATTGCTAGAATTCTTCTGTTGCCCTCATTTCCCTTGTAAAACATTGCTATAAGTCTTCTGTTGCCCTCACTTCCAGTGTAGAACATTGCTAGAATTCTTCTGTTGCCCTCGTTTCCCTTGTAGAACATTGCTATAAGTCTTCTGTTGCCCTCGCTACAGACGGATCTGTAGTCTAGTGGTAACATGCTGGACTGGTAATCCAGGGATCGCAGGTTCGATCCCCAGTCTGACCCTAATAAAATTAACAGTCTTTCAGATGGGACGTTAAACCGAGGTCTAGTGTCGGTGCTTTACACCGTGCACGTAAAAGAACCAGAGGATACTTTGGAATGGGTCTCTGTCTGTATCATTGCACTATCCTCCAAAATCTAAAATGACTAATATCTTCAGGAGGCGTCGCTCATATGGGCAACCGGTAGCGACGATAAATAAACGTATAACACACACACTTCCAGGAAGTGTAGAACATTGCTAGAAAACTTCTGTTGCCCTCGTATTGTGCTTTCACAGGACTTCTTCTGGTGCCCTGGCCTGAAGTTTCTAAAACTTTTCTCCAATCTTAAACTCGGTCTAAAATTTCTAATTGGTTCCGGTGAGTTTATATCTCGTAATCAACCAATCAAATCGCCGGACCTCGAGTTTCAGATCTGAGAAAAGCTTTATAACCTCCAGGCCTTTTAAGCCTATTTTGTTGAAATTGATTAAATAACACAATTTAAGGGCGCAATCGCGTGCTTTCTCACTTAAAAAATTATGACCTAAGATAAGCCTTGTGCTACAATGTAATTCTGTGCCTGACCCAAGTCGGCAACTCCTGCAATTTCAGAAAAAGAATGGAACGTGTTATTAGCGACCACATGTTAGACTGGAGTGTACCTACTTGTAACATTACTCTTGATATTCCATCTAACTCGTCTCGATCGTCTATGTGTATATGATATTTATGCTGTATTTATGAACTATTTAGAATTATGAGTGGATTGTATGTCCACGCTACCTATTGATATCATGTATAGGGACATTGCAAACTCGTGTGAAATATACCCGCTGATTGTACAAGTATGAAATATACCCGCTGATTGTACAAGTATGAAATATACCCGCTGATTGTACAAGTATGAAATATACCCGCTGATTGTACAAGTATGAAATATGCCCGCTGATTGTACAAGTATGAAATATACCTGCTGATAGTACAAGTATGAAATATACCTGCTGATTGTACAAGTATGAAATATACCTGCTGATTGTACAAGTATGAAATATGCCCGCTGATTGTACAAGTATGAAATATACCCGCTGATTGTACAAGTATGAAATATACCTGCTGATAGTACAAGTATGAAATATACCTGCTGATAGTACAAGTATGAAATATACCTGCTGATAGTACAAGTATGAAATATACCTGCTGATAGTACAAGTATGAAATATACCTGCTGATTGTACAAGTATGAAATATACCTGCTGATTGTACAAGTATGAAATATGCCTGCTGATTGTACAAGTATGAAATATGCCCGCTGATTGTACAAGTATGAAATATACCCGCTGATTGTACAAGTATGAAATATACCCGCTGATTGTACAAGTATGAAATATACCTGCTGATTGTACAAGTATGAAATATGCCCGCTGATTGTACAAGTATGAAATATACCTGCTGATTGTACAAGTATGAAATATACCTGCTGATTGTACAAGTATGAAATATGCCCGCTGATTGTACAAGTATGAAATATACCCGCTGATTGTACAAGTATGAAATATACCCGCTGATTGTACAAGTATGAAATATACCCGCTGATTGTACAAGTATGAAATATACCTGCTGATTGTACAAGTATGAAATATACCCGCTGATTGTACAAGTATGAAATATGCCTGCTGATTGTACAAGTATGAAATATACCTGCTGATTGTACAAGTATGAAATATGCCTGCTGATTGTACAAGTATGAAATATACCTGCTGATAGTACAAGTATGAAATATGCCCGCTGATTGTACAAGTATGAAATATACCTGCTGATTGTACAAGTATGAAATATGCCTGCTGATTGTACAAGTATGAAATATGCCCGCTGATTGTACAAGTATGAAATATACCCGCTGATTGTACAAGTATGAAATATACCTGCTGATTGTACAAGTATGAAATATGCCCGCTGATAGTACAAGTATACATTAGCAGGATTATGTAAATCTTTCATTATTCATAATATACATTTAGTGTTGGTGGCAGAGTAGGTACGATCATTGACTTCAAATCACCTGCCATCACCGCTGTAGGTTCGAATCCCACTGAGGGTATAAAATCATTTTTCACACAATTATGGCCCTTTGAAGCTTTTTAAATAACATACTTTGTACAGACTTCTAAACTCCTTTCCAGAATCTTCACAGGAATGAGGAGTACCAAGCCTGTGCATTTCATTGTCGTGTTCCGCTCTGTTCATTTATTTCATGATTTAATTACTCCCATGCATTTTCTATAAAGACCGACCTGCTGGAATGGCAAAAACTGGTGGCAGGTGGTCTCACATAACAGGTTACGTTAAAGAATAGCACTCAGAGAGTACATACATTGTACTTAACACTGTCTTCACAAACCTAGTTGTGCATATCACAGGTACATTGTACTTAATGCTGTCTTCACAAGCCTAGTTGTGCATATCACAGGTACATTGTACTTCACTGTCTTCACAAGCCTAGTTGTGCATATCACAGGTACATTGTACTTAATGCTGTCTTCACAAGCCTAGTTGTGCATATCACAGGTACATTGTACTTAACACTGTCTTCACCAGTCTAGTTGTGCATATCACAGGTACATTGTACTTCACTGTCTTCACAAGCCTAGTTGTGCATATCACAGGTACATTGTACTTAATGCTGTCTTCACAAGCCTAGTTGTGCATATCACTGGTATATTGTACTTCACTGTCTTCACAAGCCTAGTTGTGCATATCATTTTTTGCGTTCCACTCGGTTAGTTTTTCACACAATTTATAGTCCTTTGAAGATTTGACTGGACTACTTCTGCTAATTCCATAGCCAGATTTCAATGAAACTTACATATTGTGATCAGTACCAACCAAAGTTTTGTTCAAAAACAAATTATAGTTTCCTTTTCTGCTCACCATATTTATTCATAGAAGTGGACGATTACGTTTATCGTCGCTACCAGTCGCCCATATGAGCGACTCCTCCTGAAGAGATTAATAATTTTAGATTCTTGTAGGATAGTGCAATGATACAGACAGAGACCCATTCCAGAGTCTCCTCTGGTTCTTTTACGTGCACGGTGTACAGCACCGACACGAGACCTCGCTTTAAAGTCCCAACTGAAAGACTGTTAATTTATTAGGGTCAGACGGGGGTGTCGAACCTACAATCCTTGGATTACCAGTCCAGTGTGTTACCACAGTCGTGTAAGCAGTCGTTCATAATCATCCAATAAACAGACAAGTGTATTAACCCATTCAACCCCAAGTTACCACTGGACTACAGATCCGTCTGAGGATTATAAATTGTAATTACTGTCTTATATTTCAGTTTTCTAATAAATTATTCCGGTTTTAAGCAAATGTTTACCATTTATGAATTGCCTCCCTTTATTTTTTTGGTTAAACAAAATAACTAAACTTTTGTAAAAACATTATTTACAAAGTTATAACAGTTGAGGAAAAAACTAATAAATTTGTAGTGTTATTTTTCCATTTTATGACAAAGAGCGTATCGAAGAGTCATCGACTATCATCACCATATGTTATTGGATTTGTCCATTGCGGACCTTCCCACAATAATTCCTGAACGTTAGTTTCTGTGTAATCCTGCACACAGACAGAAACCGGTGTAACAGTATAACGTCCTTGTCGAGCAATAATAATAATATTTAAAAATCACTTATTTGATTTGTGGCAAAGAATATTTGGAAACTTTCAGATTATTTTCTGTGTTGGATTTAAAATTTATGCTATGTGATATTTCGTGCTATGAGTTTTGGAATCTGCCCGTCTGTACCAGCCTGCTATCCTAATTGGCTAAGATAAAAAAAAATTAAGGACTGAATGGTACAGATTTACGTATTTGCAAGAATGCAGTTTGAGATTGTACCCAGGATGTCGTATTCATGATGACACAAGTATTGTCCTGTCTTGTAGATGTAATGCTTGACGTACACCTAGCCTGGGAACAAGGGTCGATATATTTTGCCTGGTCAGTCAATTAATATATTTTTAACACCAAGACTATTAATTGGACCGAATTGAGTTTCTGATAATATCAACGCCTGGGGAAACTCTACGGGTTGTCCGTGTAATTATTGACTAGCATTAATTCTATTAATAGGCCTATTAGCATGTGACTTCATTAATGACGTACTTGAATCGAAAGCGAGGCACTGCAATGTTGATAAAACTTTATAATTGGTTGTCATTGTTTACGGGTCAACGGAACGATACATAGTTTTAAAAAGTACAATGTGCGTCTGATTTGACATATTTATTCAATATTTAAGTCGTGCTTATTTCAATTACGCTGAATCGACCTATTACCATCTAAATGTAATATTTAAAATCCGCAATCTCGTCGATATAACACAGAAACGGGAAATTATATGTTTACGTAAATGAGGCTACAGGAGCATTCGTGTATATTCGGAAATGATCGTATATAATCGTGCCTGTTAGGCGATTTCCGATATAATTACGTTTCTATATTTAGCGATAGTATCTTATAGAGAAGAGTTGTCGTTCTTCAAATCTACACCCTGATAAATTAGGGTGTAAGTAGATGGCGCTACGATCAGAAATCCAGTTTCCCCAGAAGTTAAAAAGTGACAGACTGGAACCCAGATAATAGTGCACCATTAAAACCTGTTATGTACACATATATGATGCAATTTACAATATTCGAGACCTAACAACCGGAAAGACGTAAGCAGTCGTTCATAATCATCCAATAAACAGACAAGTGTATTAACCCATTCAACCCCAAGTAACTCACATGGACTGGTCCATGATATTCATAAACCAATAAATTAATCAGAAAATTACATTTGGACCAGTTCATTTATCAAAATGGGTAATTTTGTCTTAAAATAGTAATATTACTGGCAAAAAGTGCAGATCCTGATGAGACGGCTCGTCACGAGCCGGCTCATCTGGATCTACACTTTTTGTAAGCCTATTTAGAGGTCTGTGGTGTTGAAAGGGTTAAGCACAGTATGACATAATTATGTTTTCAGTAGACCAGCCTAGGAAACATTTTTCATGGCTAGTCTGGCCCTGGGGTTATAAAACTTTACTCCGATCTCAAGCGATCTGATTGGTTGATTCTGAGTGTTACTGTCAGCTGAACCAATCAGACGATTGAGACTGATTATTGAGATTGGAGAAAGTTTTATAACCTCCAGGTCTGGTCTGTAAAGAATATTTTGCATGTGTTTAGAATAATATGATTGTATATTTTTGTAATAGAATTGAACCCATCATATCATATTTATAGCGTGGAACTTATTCTGCTACCTAGCTTGCTTGATTGGAAAGTTGATTTTATTTTCTCCCTACCACTTCTAAGGTATTCTAGAAATTATATATATTTGCCTATGTCATAATTGTATTCATGTAGCTGTTGGTAATTGAAGTGGCGTTGATCCAGGTTTATTCGATTTAATGGATTCTAAAATTAGGATTGATGGGTATGTTCTATTGAAATTATAAACGAAGGTTCATAAAACTTTTAAAGTAAGAAGTCACAGGTGTTCTCTGTTGCTGTCGTATTTACATGTCACATTTCCTATGATTTTTCATTTAGTAACCAACACCTTTCAGTAGAATATGTTTTAATCTTGTTCAAATAAATTATACGACATAAAATGAATACCTGAATTGACAATTTTCTGTTGCTGTCGTTTTTACATATCACATTTCCTATGATGTATTCATTTCCATAGTAACCAACAACTTGCAGTAGAATATGTTCTAATCTTGTTCCAATAAATTATACGACATAAAATGAATACCTGGATTGACAATGCTTGGACTACTGGTTCCACAATGTGGTACCATGCTATATTATACTATCTGATGATAGAGCCTGTATCATGTAGATATACTATCTGATGATAGAGCCTGTATCATGTAGATATACTATCGGATGATAGGGCCTGTATCATGTAGATATACTATCTGATGATAGGGCCTGTATCATGTAGATATACTATCTGATGATAGGACCTGTATCATGTAGATATACTATCTGATGATAGGACCTGTATCATGTAGATATACCGTCTGATGATAGGGCCTGTATCATGTAGATATACCGTCTGATGATAGAGCCTGTATCATGTAGATATACTATCTGATGATAGGGCCTGTATCATGTAGATATACTATCTGATGATAGGACCTATATCATGTAGATATACTATCTGATGATAGGGCCTGTATCATGTAGATATACTATCTGATGATAGGGCCTGTATCATGTAGATATACTATCTGATGATAGGGCCTATATCATGTAGATATACTATCTGATGATAGGACCTGTATCATGTAGATATACTATCTGATGATAGGGCCTGTATCATGTAGATATACTATCTGATGATAGGACCTATATCATGTAGATATACCGTCTGATGATAGGGCCTATATCATGAAGATATATATTATAAGGGAAACTAACTTCTCCGCCGTCATAAAATATACATTTACCTAATATGAGTCGGAGTATCACGTGTATATATGCGTGATCTTGACTAGGATATAAAAACAAATGCAATATAACATGTGTTTTTGTGTTGTTTTATTCCCTGCCAGACTTGTGTAGAATATTCCGGTACGATCATTGATGTGGTCATAAGAGATGATAGCCAGGTAGAATCTTCCGGTACGATCATTGATGCGGTCATAAGAGATGACAACCTGATAGAATCTTCCGGTACCATCATTGATGCGGTCATAAGAGATGATAGCCAGGTAGAATCTTCCGGTACAGTCATAAGAGATGATAGCCAGGTAGAATCTTCCGGTACGATCATTGATGCGGTCATAAGAGATGATAGCCAGGTAGAATCTTCCGGTACGATCATTGATGCGGTCATAAGAGATGATAGCCAGGTAGAATCTTCCGGTACGATCATTGATGCGGTCATAAGAGATGATAGCCAGGTAGAATCTTCCGGTACGATCATTGATGCGGTCATAAGAGATGATAGCCAGGTAGAATCTTCCAGTACAGTCATAAGAGATGATAACCTGGTAGAATCTTCCGGTACGATCATTGATGCGGTCATAAGAGATGATAGCCAGGTAGAATCTTCCGGTACAGTCATAAGAGATGATAACCTGATATAATCTTCCGGTACGATCATTGATGCGGTCATAAGAGATGATAACCTGATATAATCTTCCGGTACGATCATTGATGCAGTCATAAGAGATGATAACCTGGTAGAATCGTCCAAACTTGATAATTATGTACCTTGATAATAACACTATATCTAAATAAAGACAAATTGTTTGATTAGCGTATACAGCATAGGGTAGTGTTCTTTAACACACATTAGTTGTGAAGTCTGTGGGTGCAATTCAGAAATTCAAACTGACGTTTGTCCAGAAAAGCAGATTGATGCCTTCAGAGTAGACCATCATCCTCTAGTTGGCTCAGACTTAATCCAAAACGAAACTTCTTACCAAACGACCAATATCCACGCTTACAATATAAAAAATATATGGCATATGTGTGTGTGTGTGTGTTGTATTTATTTATCGTTGCTACCGGTTGCCCATATGAGCGACGCCTCTGAGATTAGTCATGTTAGATTTTGAAAGATAGTGTGCATTGATACAGAGAACCATTCCAGACTCCATTTGCGCTCACTGTGTAAAGCACCGACAAGAGACATTGGTTTATAGATAACTTAATATAGTAAGTGGCATCCGTGGTCCAGTGGTTGAGCGTCGGATTTGGAATCGATCGGTCCCGGGTTCGATACTCGGTCAGGCCACGTATGTAGTGTCATTGAGCAAGGCACCTCACACACATTGCTTAGTACTGGTTAACCACTTAGGTCGGCTAAGCTTGCCCAGGAAAATATGTCTAGGTGCCCGCAAGGGGTTTGACATTAATGGAACATACATACAATATTACTATGGTCAGACTGGATTCACAGTCCGTGTTAACCACTGTACTACCCACATTTGTGTAGGGTATTATGGTTTTTAGATTTTTATTTACCAGTTGATGAGGTGAAATTTATCATCACTTAAAAAATATAAGTAGCAGATCGACTTTGTCCGGAATTGGCAACTAACAGTTTCAGCCAGATAAAATATACCCGACATCATACATCTTCATACTGTGTCCATGTGTAATTTAGTCTGTATTAGTACAACTATAACCGGTGGTCTTTAGCACGCTGTAGTCGTAATGAACGAATGTGTAATATTTTTTTTGTATGTATGGCTTGACATTTCAGGTAAATCGTCCCGATTCTTTTAACACATTTGCAAGAGAAAATGTGAGCTTTTTCTGTATGCTATAATTCAATTAACCTTTTGTTCAGAATTAGCTCCCTTATTTTACGTTACGCCATTTGTAAAGTGAAATGGTTCGAGTCTAGGATCTCATTTTAATTAATTATATTCCATTAATGTCCTCATGGTGTAAGTTTGAGCCTTTTCAAAAATAGATTTTGTATATTGTACTAATGTTATACGCATAACGGTAACTATATGTAATGTCGGTGTATAAAGTGCTTTATCGACAAATTTTCATTTCTTGGCTAAAACCCGTACGTGCCGGACCGATGTCGGAAGTTTTAGGTGTAATAGCACTAAATTCTTGTAATTTAAAACATTCTTAAATATTATAAATTAGTCTTCATATCTGATTATTGTTGACAATCTTTTATCTACCGTATATTCTTGGCCATAAGTCGAGGCCCAAATTTTGTATTGAAAATGCTGATTTTAAGCTGGAGCCTTCCATAGGTCGAGGATACTTTGGACGTATGACATTCGTTATGGCAAATATTTTCTCTCTCATTTTGGAAAGAAACTTGGTTCAATTTGAGATATCTGGTTGACTTTATTCCATTACAAATCGTACAAAAATACACTGATCATATGTAGGGGCCTACAACAATAATGTATGTAGTTTGTTTATCAGCTTTACTATTGTTTATAACTGTAAATAATTGTCTAAGCAAATTGTTAAATCAAATCAAATAACAAACATACGTATAACGTTCCAACAAATAAAAAAAATCCAATTTTTTCCCCCCACATTTTGGCTTGTTTCTCACCCATAATAATCCTTCGGCATCCGTCAGTCTTGTCAGATTATGGAGTTTGCGCCTGTTGAGTACAGATGAGTACCGTCTGCTGTGGCTGCACAGTCCGATGCGTGACCTGCAGTGGCGGTTGCAGCCTTCGCACGTGAAGACAGTGTCACTGGAAGGCGATGTAGTTGGTGGCTTTCCTCTTCCTGCGTTTGTCGTCAGAGGCTGCTTGCAGAGCGAGTTATCCCCTCTTTAAGCCCGTTGACAGCTGTTGTCTCCACGCTATTCTGTTTGCTGCGAGGGATTCCCAGTTGGTGGTGTCCATCCCCAGCGCTTTCATATCTCGTTTGCAGACATCCTTGAAACGAAGTTGGGGTCGACCAGCGGCCAATTCACCATACAACAGATCTTTTGGAATGTGACCGTCGTCCATCCGGCATACGTGTCCGAGCCAGCGTAGACGTAGAGTAATGCGTACATAGATGGGATGCCAGCTCTGCTGAGGACCTTGTTGTTGGTGACCTTGTCCTGCCAAGTTATGCCTAGGATCCATAATAATAATAATAAAGACTTTATTTTACGAGGGAGCTTACATAACACATGACTAATACAAATAAGGCCCTCAACATATATACAATGACATAGAAAACATATTAATTAAAGAAACACTACATGTTAAGTACAGTATTCAGCAATACGTGGAAGCTCATCTATTATGTATGTATATATACACACCAGATTTCTGTTTCTGTTGGCTTATTCCATCTTAAATATCGAGTTTTAAAGATATTGAGTGAGGTGAAATTTTGAATATGATGAGGTAGTGAATTCCAAATGGAAGAACCCGAATAAACAAAAGTTTTACGGAATATTTCCAACTTAGGTTTAGGCGTATATAGTTGTAATGAAGAAGAGGGTCTAGGACAACGGGAATGAACTTCCGATGTTAATGATGTTTTAAGGTATTCAGGAGCATTTCCACATATGGCTTTATACAGTCGATTTCTGGATGAGAAAAAGGTCGACTTATGGCCGTGAATATACGATAGCCATATGTATGTATGTTCCTTTAATGTCAAGCCCCTCACGGGGACTTAGACATGTTTTCCTGGGCAGGCTTAGCCGACCTAAGTGATTAACCAGTACTAAGCATTGCGTGTAAGGTGCCTTGCTCAATGACACTACATACGTGGCCTGACCGAGTATCGTTTGTATTTTCAGTCTTTTACTGAATGTCGATAACGAAGAAAAAAGGTATAGAATTTGAAGAAGCATCGTTGATTCAATAAAAGGTATAGGAGTTGAAAATACAAATATTACCTCCCTTGGCAGATAAAGTCTGATTTATCCCAGAATGTATAGCAGTCCTTTCAGTTGGAATCCTTTATTTTTACTGTTTGTTCACTAACCAGATGTTGCTGTATGATACATGCGATTTTATCATAATCATGACATGTTAATTAATTGATAACAAATTTGTACAGATAAGTACCCATTTTATATAAAAGTGTTTGTTTATTATAGTGTCACCCCTATTTAAAGGGCCAGCCTTAATTCGATGATTGTTCCAGTTGTACTGTATGTGTGAGCTTAATGACATTGAGAAATAGTCATATTGTTAAATTGTGCAAACATATAAAGTGTTTGTTTATTATAGTGTCACCCCTATTTAAAGGGCCAGCCTTAATTCGATGATTGTTCCAGTTGTACTGTAGGTTACTGTGAGCTTAATGACATTGAGAAATAGTCATATTGTTAAATTGTGCAAACATATAAAGTGTTTGTTTATTATAGTGTCACCCCTATTTAAAGGGCCAGCCATTTCTGACTTATGAGACATCTCTTTTTATGAACATCAGAACCTCCCGAATCCTATGTAGGCCAGGCTGGTAGGCAATCGGATTATAGCAGCTTATCAATAATCAGGCCACATAAAAAAGTGTTTGTTTATTATAGTGTCACCCCTATTTAAAGGGCCAGCCATTTCTGACTTATGAGACATCTCTTTTTATGAACATCAGAACCTCCCGAATCCTATGTAGGCCAGGCTGGTAGGCAATCGGATTATAGCAGCTTATCAATAATCAGGCCACATAAAAAAGTGTTTGTTTATTATAGTGTCACCCCTATTTAAAGGGCCAGCCATTTCTGACTTATGAGACATCTCTTTTTATGAACATCAGAACCTCCCGAATCCTATGTAGGCCAGGCTGGTAGGCAATCGGATTATAGCAGCTTATCAATAATCAGGCCACATAAAAAAGTGTTTGTTTATTATAGTGTCACCCCTATTTAAAGGGCCAGCCATTTCTGACTTATGAGACACCTCTTTTTATGAACATCAGAACTTATCCGAATCCTATGATTGTATGCCAGACACCAGGCTGGTAGGCAACCGGTAACCATTATTTAACTAGCTGGCGGTTCATCAACCGCCAATATCAGAACGAACCCCTGACGAGATTCGAACCTTCGACCTCCCGCTCCGTAGGCGGACGCCTTAACCACTGGGCCACGGAGACGGTCTGTTGGATATCTGTCGAAATATAGTAATTTAATAATTATTAGATGAGAAAGTGGGCGAAAATTGTTAGCATATTGTGCAAAGGTAACAACGATAAAAACTAGTTTAGTTGTGCGATAGATATATCTTCTTGTTGGTATAATCAGTAATTTATTTTATAGCTAGTTTGCAAAACAGTTGCATATTATGTCACATAGCCTTTATTTTACCCAGCATGCAAAGAGTTAAAAATATTTATATTATAATATAACACAGAGGGATATGAATTAATTTCCCAGCTTCTACTTGACGTCTCCCTCTGTGTTATATTATAATATAAATAGTTTACAACAATGATAGTAAACAACAATTCATTAATCTGTTTATCTAATTTGTTTATTTCAAATTATTTGTAACTCAAAACTCTACAAATAGTCAAATACATACATCTATTTGACTGTTATTTTCATCATTCACCACTGGTGTGTAAAGAGTTGCATGAGGTATCCCTTTGATTGAGAGGCAACCCCCTGTATGGCCTCAGACCCCCTTGGGTACTAGAAATTCATCACGTGTATGGCCTCAGACCCCCTTGGGTACTAGAAATTCCTCACGTGTATGGCCTCAGACCCCCTTGAGTACTAGAAATTCCTCATGTGTATGGCCTCAGAACCCCTTGGGTACTAGAAATTCATCACATGTATGGCCTCGGACTCCCTTGAGTACTAGAAATTCCTCGCGTGTATGGCCTCAGGCCCCCTTGAGTACTAGAAATTCCTCGTGTGTATGGCCTCAGACCCCCTTGGGTACTAGAAATTCCTCGTGTGTATGGCCTCAGGCCCCCTTGAGTACTAGAAATTCCTCACGTGTATGGCCTCAGACCCCCTTGGGTACTAGAAATTCCTCATGTGTATGGCCTCAGAACCCCTTGGGTACTAGAAATTCCTCATGTGTATGGCCTCGGACCCCCTTGGGTACTAGAAAGTCTTCATGTGTATGGCCTCAGAACCCCTTGGGTACTAGAAATTCCTCACGTGTATGGCCTCAGGCCCCCTTGGGTACTAGAAATTCCTCACGTGTATGGCCTCAGACCCCCTTGGGTACTAGAAATTCCTTGCATGTATGGCCTCAGAACCCCTTGGGTACTAGAAATTCCTCACGTGTATGGCCTCAGACCCCCTTGAGTACTAGAAATTCCTTGCATGTATGGCCTCAGAACCCCTTGGGTACTAGAAATTCCTCGCATGTATGGCCTCAGAACCCCTTGGGTACTAGAAATTCCTTGCATGTATGGCCTTAGAACCCCTTGAGTACTAGAAATTCCTTGCATGTATAGCCTCAGAACCCCTTGGGTACTAGAAATTCCTTGCATGTATGGCCTCAGAACCCCTTGAGTACTAGAAATTCCTCGCATGTATGGCCTCGGACCCCCTTGGGTACTAGAAATTCCTCACGTGTATGGCCTCGGACCCCCTTGGGTACTAGAAATTCCTCATGTGTATGGCCTCAGAACCCCTTGGGTACTAGAAATTCATCACATGTATGGCCTCGGACCCCCTTGAGTACTAGAAATTCCTCGCGTGTATGGCCTCAGGCCCCCTTGGGTACTAGAAATTCCTTGTGTGTATGGCCTCAACCCCTTGGGTACTAGAAATTCCTCGTGTGTATGGCCTCAGACCCCCTTGGGTACTAGAAATTCCTCGTGTGTATGGCCTCAGGCCCCCTTGAGTACTAGAAATTCCTCACGTGTATGGCCTCAGACCCCCTTGGGTACTAGAAAGTCTTCATGTGTTTGGCCTCAGAACCCCTTGGGTACTAGAAATTCCTCACGTGTATGGCCTCAGGCCCCCTTGGGTACTAGAAATTCCTCATGTGTATGGCCTCAGACCCCCTTGGGTACTAGAAATTCCTTGCATGTATGGCCTCAGAACCCCTTGGGTACTAGAAATTCCTCACGTGTATGGCCTCAGACCCCCTTGAGTACTAGAAATTCCTCGCATGTATGGCCTCAGAACCCCTTGGGTACTAGAAATTCCTCGCATGTATGGCCTCAGAACCCCTTGAGTACTAGATATTCCTCGCATGTATGGCCTCGGACCCCCTTGGGTACTAGAAATTCCTCACGTGTATGGCCTCGGACCCCCTTGGGTACTAGAAATTCCTCACGTGTATGGCCTCGGACCCCCTTGGGTACTAGAAATTCCTCGCGTCTATGGCCTCAGACCCCCTTGGGTACTAGAAATTCCTCGTGTGTATGGCCTCAGGCCCCCTTGGGTACTAGAAATTCCTCGCGTGTATGCCCTCAGACCCCCTTGGGTACTAGAAATTCCTTGCATGTATGGCCTCAGACCCCCTTGGGTACTAGAAATTCCTTGCATGTATAGCCTCAGACCCCCTTGGTTACTAGAAATTCCTCGCGTGTATGGCCTCGGACCCCCTTGGGTAACAGAAATTCCTCATGTGTATGGCCTCAGACCCCCTTGGGTACTAGAAATTCCTCATGTGTATGGCCTCGGATCCCCTTGGATACTAGAAAGTCATCATGTGTATGGCCTCAGACCCCCTTGGATACTAGAAATTCCTCATGTGTATGGCCTCAGACCCCCTTGGATACTAGAAAGTCATCATGTGTATAGCCTCAGACCCCCTTGGATACTAGAAATTCCTCATGTGTATGGCCTCAGACCCCCTTGGATACTAGAAGTCATCATGTGTATGGCCTCAGACCCCCTTGGATACTAGAAATTCCTCATGTGTATGGCCTCAGACCCCCTTGGATACTAGAAGTCATCATGTGTATGGCCTCAGAACCCCTTGGATACTAGAAATTCCTCATGTGTATGGCCTCAGACCCCCTTGGATACTAGAAATTCCTCATGTGTATGGCCTCAGACCCCCTTGGGTACTAGAAAGTCATCATGTGTATGGCCTCAGACCCCCTTGGGTACTAGAAAGTCATCATGTGTATGGCCTCAGACCCCCTTGGGTACTAGAAATTCCTCGCCTGTATGGCCTCAGACCCCCTTGGGTACTAGAAATTCCTCACATGTATGGCCTCAGAACCCCTTGAGTACTAGAAATTCCTCGCATGTATGGCCTCAGACCCCCTTGGGTACTAGAAATTCCTCGCCTGTATGGCCTCAGACCCCCTTGGGTACTAGAAATTCCTTGCATGTATGGCCTCAGGCCCCCGTGAGTACTAGAAATTCCTTGCATGTATGGCCTCGGACCCCCTTGGGTACTAGACATTCATCACGTGTATGGCCTCAGACCCACTTGAGTACCAGAAATTCCTCATGTGTATGGCCTCGGACCCCCTTGGGTACTAGAAAGTCTTCATGTGTATGGCCTCGTACCCCCTTGGGTACTAGAAATGCCTCACATGTATGGCCTCAGTGGCATAGTTTTGTCTCAGGTGAGTGACCCAGGGCCACCTCGCTCTCTTACCTTTTGGTCTACAATTTGGTGATACAGGAAATTATTAAACCACGAAGGCTTGTTGTCTCCCTTTTTGATTTCATCGTAGTAGACTTCCGGTATATAGTATTCATCACTTGTACATCACTGGAGTCAAACCTCTCTCACTGGTGTCAAACCTCTCTCACTGGAGTCAAACCTCTCTCACTGGAGTCAAACCTCTCTCACTGGAGTCAAACCTCTCTCACTGGTGTCAAACCTCTCTCACTGGAGTCAAACCTCTCTCACTGGAGTCAAACCTCTCTCACTGGAGTCAAACCTCTCTCACTGGAGTCAAACCTCTCTCACTGGAGTCAAACCTCTCTCACTGGAGTCGAACCTCTCTCACTGGTGTCAAACCTCTCTCACTGGTGTCCAAACCTCTCTCACTGGAGTGTCAAACTCTCTCACTGGAGTCAAACCTCTCTCAACCTCACTGGTTTCAAACCTCACTGGTGTCAAACCTCTCTCACTGTGGAGTCAAACCTCACTCACTGGAGTCACCTCTCTCACTGGAGTCAAACCTCTCTCACTGGAGTCAAACCTCTCTCACTGGTGTCAAACCTCACTGGAGTCAAACCTCACTCACTGGAGTCAAACCTCACCTCACTCACTGGAGTCAAACCTCACTCACTGGAGTCAAACCTCTCTCACTGGAGTCAAACCTCACTGGAGTCAAACCTCTCTCACTGGTGTCAAACCTCACTGATGTCAATCTGCACTGGTGTCAAACTGCACTGGTGTCAAACTGCACTGATGTCAAACCTCACTGGTGTCAAACTGCATGCACTGATGTCAAACCTCACTGGTGTCAAACCTTACTGGTGTCCAAACTTACTGGTGTCCAACCTCACTGATGTCCAAACTTACTGGTGTCCAAACTTACTGGTGTCCAACCTCACTGGTGTCCAACCTCACTGGTGTCCAACCTTACTGGTGTCCAACCTTACTGGTGTCCAACTTTACTGGTGTCCAACCTCATTGATGTCCAACATCACTGGTGACCAACCTCACTGATGACCAACCTCACTGGTGTCCAACCTCACCGATGTCCAACATCACTGGTGTCCAACCTCACTGGTGTCCAACCTCACTCACATTGGTGTCCAACATCACTGGTGTCCAACCTCACTCTCACTAGTGTCCAACCACACTGTCACAGAATGACACGAGGGCCAGCTTATCTCAGGGTCACGGATACCAGGATCAAGTGTATGCATAAAGACTAAGTAGATTTACAATTTTTAATATACATCAAACAACATTTGCAACAAAGACACTGAATGGTAAGAGACGTATGTTTGTCCGTAGTTTGGCTCTTCACAGATGGTGGCTTAACTTCCGGTATAGAGTCCGGTCTACGGCCGGCAATGCCGTTAATTTATGTCACAGTTCCGAGATCTAAATCTCTGCCGTTCCACACTCGGCTTTAACTTTAGGCTATAATACACCTATTTAACATTGGCACGTATGGCCATCACAGTGCTATAATGCACACTTTAAAAGCTTGGCAAGTATTGCCGTCACAGTGCTATAATGCACACTTTAAAGATTTACAATACACAAGATCACGCCGGCAAACTATCCCAGTCGGCTCGTGCCCCAGCTTGTTATCTTGATCGTTCCGAACAGGATCTACGCCCCTGAGCTACACCTCTCACGGCTCCTGGTTCAGGCATGAAGCGCCCCTGAGCTACACCTCTCACGGCTCCTGGTTCAGGCATGAAGCGACTACAACAATAAGAAATATAAAACCCTTGTGCTACGTCAATCTACTCGGCTCTCCTTACCACCTTGTATTATAACATTTTGGTACAACAACAAGACAATAGTTACCATAATGCTTAGACATCGATACACACACGTCTATGTAGAATCAATACACATGGTGACCTTCACGGTCTAAATATACAACGACTCCGGACCCATCATGACCTCATATGGTATATCTATATATATATATATATATATATATACACAAATTTAGAACCACTCGAGACCTTTTCCGCTCCTGCAATTTGAGCGTACATGCCACCCCTTTCAACAACAGCTGATAACAATTCTGCCCCAGCCATATATTCAACACTGGATGCAACAGTAGTTATTAGTTAATTATTATGTATGTAATGAACAGTAGATATCCATCGTCGTAAATCACTAGAACCACATTTAATAAAGATTTACTACAACATGTTTCTGGTAACGTCTCGGACAGTTGCTTTAGACGACGTTCAGATAAAATAACCTAATGACAACTACGAACAATATAATATATAGTTACATACCCAAATCTGTCGCATGTACAATTCACAATAGTCAATTGTGATGTTCCGAAAGCAATGTCAGTGCACCGTGCGGGGCCGAATTTATAGAGCCTTCACCTGAGTATACGCACGCTTTTTCCATGAATTTTATCAGCCGATATGAAACATACCATATTGACTGCGCGTTCTTATCAGGCCCTGGAGGTTAATTTCACTGATAAAGGGAACAGTGATTTGAAAAGAATAAACTCAAATCTGCTAATACTAGTCGGATTTATATCACATAAACGGTAATTTCCCTTATAAGTGATATATAATAATACACCACTGTCCTTTATCTAGTATAGATACATTCGTCCCAATTTATGATAAATCACTGAATAAATGTTTCAATGGTACGGAAAAATGCTCTGAAATCCATTGATAAAGAGGCCCCAACTACACATTAGTTAAAATGGTCACTTTCATTTTGTTACACTCACTTGTGTCCAACCTCACTGGTGTCCAACCTCACTCTCACTGGTGTCCAACCTTACTGGTGTCCAACCTCACTGGCATCAAACCTCACTGGTGTCCAACCTCACTCTCACTGGTGTCCAACCTCACTGGTGTCCAACCTCACCTCACTGGTGTCCAACCTCACTGGTGTCCAACCTCACTCTCACTGGTGTCCAACCTCACTCTCATTGGTGTCCAACCTCACTCTCACTGGTGTCCAACCTCACTCTCATTGGTGTCCAACCTCATTGGTGTCCAACCTCACTCACATTGGTGTCCAACCTCACTGGCATCAAACCTCACTGGTGTCCAACCTCACTGGTGTCCAACTTCACTGGTGTCAAACCTCACTGATGTCAAACCTCACTGGTGTCCAACCTCACTCGTGTCCAACCTCACTGGTGTCCAACCTCACTGGTGTCCAACCTCACTGGCATCAAACCTTACTGGTGTCCAACCTCACTGGTGTCCAACCTCACTCTCACTGGTGTCCAACCTCACTGGTGTCCAACCTCACTCTCACTGGTGTCCAACCTTACTGGTGTCCAACCTCACTGGCATCAAACCTCACTCTCACTGGTGTCCAACCTCACTCTCACTGGTGTCCAACCTCACTCTCATTGGTGTCCAACCTCACTCTCACTGGTGTCCAACCTCACTCTCATTGGTGTCCAACCTCATTGGTGTCCAACCTCACTGGTGTCCAACCTCACTGGTGTCCAACCTCACTGGCATCAAACCTCACTGGTGTCCAACCTCACTGGTGTCAAACCTCACTGATGTCAAACCTCATTGGTGTCCAACCTCACTCTCATTGGTGTCCAACCTCACTGGTGTCCAACCTCACTGATGTCCAACCTCACTGATGTCCAACCTCACTGGTGTCCAACCTCACTGGTGTCCAACCTCACTGGTGTCCAACCTCACTGTCACAACCTTACTGGTGTCCAACCTCACTGGTGTCCAACCTCACTCTCACTGGTGTCCAACCTCACTCTCACTGGTGTCCAACCTCACTGGTGTCCACCTCACTGGTGTCCAACCTCACTCTCACTGGTGTCCAACCTTACTGGTGTCCAACCTTACTGGTGTCCAACCTCACTGGCATCAACCTCACTGGTGTCCAACCTCACTCTCACTGGTGTCCAACCTCACTGGTGTCCAACCTCAATGGTGTCCAACCTCACTCACATTGGTATCCAACCTCACTCACATTGGTGTCCAACCTTACTGGTGTCCAACCTCACTGGTGTCCAATCTCACTCTCACTGGTGTCCAACCTCACTGGTGTCCAACCTCACTCTCACTGGTGTCCAACCTCACTCTCACTGGTGTCCAACCTTACTGGTGTCCAACCTCACTGGTGTCCAACCTCACTCTCACTGGTGTCCAACCTCAATGGTGTCCAACCTCACTCACATTGGTGTCCAACCTCACTGGTGTCCAACCTCACTGGCATCAAACTTCACTGGTGTCCAACTTCACTGGTGTCCAACCTCACTCTCATTGGTGTCCAACCTCAATGGTGTCCAACCTCACTCTCATTGGTGTCCAACCTCACTCTCACTGGTGTCCAACCTCACTGGTGTCCAACCTCACTCTCATTGGTGTCCAACCTCACTGGTGTTAGAGGAAGAATAAAATATATATCTATATAATTATGTTATCTGGGAACTAATAACTGCATGTGTGAAGGAGTGTAGTATAGCAGGAGGCTTGTGAAGGAGTGTAGTATAGCAGGAGGCTTGTGAAGGAGTGTAGTATAGCAGGAGGCTTGTGAAGGAGTGTAGTATAGCAGGAGGCTTGTGAAGGAGTGTAGTATAGCAGGAGGCTTGTGAAGGAGTGTAGTATAGCAGGAGGCTTGTGAAGGAGTGTAGTATAGCAGGAGGCTTGTGAAGGAGTTTAGTATAGCAGGAGGCTTGTGAAGGAGTTTAGTATAGCAGGAGGGTTGTGAAGGAGTTTAGTATAGCAGGAGGGTTGTGAAGGAGTTTAGTATAGCAGGAGGGTTGTGAAGGAGTTTAGTATAGCAGGAGGGTTGTAAAGGAGTTTAGTATAGCAGGAGGCTTGTGGAGGAGTGTAGTATAGCAGGAGGCTTGTGAAGGATTTTAGTATAGCAGGAGGCTTGTGAAGGAGTGTAGTATAGCAGGAGGTGTGTGAAGGAGTTTAGTATAGCAGGAGGCTTGTGAAGGAGTGTAGTATAACAGGAGGCTTGTGAAGGAGTGTAGTATAACAGGAGGCGTGTGAAGGAGTTAAGTATAGCAGGAGGCTTGTGAAGGAGGTTAGTATAGCAGGAGGCTTGTGAAGGAGGTTAGTATAGCAGGAGGCTTGTGAAGGAGTGTAGTATAGCAGGAGGCTTGTGAAGGAGTGTAGTATAGCAGGAGGCTTGTGGAGGAGTGTAGTATAGCAGGAGGCTTGTGAAGGAGTTTAGTATAGCAGGAGGCTTGTGAAGGAGTGTAGTATAGCAGGAGGTGTGTGAAGGAGTTTAGTATAGCAGGAGGCTTGTGAAGGAGTGTAGTATAACAGGAGGCTTGTGAAGGAGTGTAGTATAACAGGAGGCGTGTGAAGGAGTTAAGTATAGCAGGAGGCTTGTGAAGGAGGTTAGTATAGCAGGAGGCTTGTGAAGGAGGTTAGTATAGCAGGAGGCTTGTGAAGGAGTGTAGTATAGCAGGAGGCTTGTGAAGGAGTGTAGTATAGCAGGAGGCTTGTGAAGGAGTTTAGTATAGCAAGAGGCTTGTGAAGGAGTTTAATGACCCCTACCCCTGCATGTTAACAAATTTGTACAATGTTTTCCAATGAGATGTTGATATATTATTTTTTCTGGAATGTATCAGATTTACGTGAAATGTTTTCATGGAGATGATATTGATAGTAAATTTCATGATGATGCACTTACCAAGAATTTTATCTTCATATTCATGAAACTTTTATCAGATTGTTTCCTGGTTCTCAGGTGTATTAGAGTAATCCAAGATATTTATGGTTCCATCATTGCCTGCAGGATTGATATCATGTATTCTGCTGAGGCTGAAAATAATGGTACCGTATTTAATCATTTAAGATTCCATCTGAGCCACCTCTCCCCCCCCCCTCTCCCTCTTGCTGCAACATTTATTTTTTTTTTAACTTTATTTATTTTACAATGATTGCTAAGCAAGTTTTATCAACTTATATTAATCACTCTAGTTGGCACGGATGAAAGCGTAAATGTGGTCATTCGTGTGGGAGGAAACCGGAGTACGCGGAGAAAACCCACCTGTCCGATCTGGCGACCACCGTACCATCTCACATACTTCCCGGTCCTAGGATTGAACCCGGGTTGCATTAGTGAGAAGCGAGCTCGCTAACCACTGCGCTAATCGGACAACTGCAACATTGAAATGTGTACATAATTAATAATATTTACATAAACAATTTAGTTTAAAATTATATTGTTATGACCTGATACAAATCTAGGAACTGTTCTCTTTTTATTATTTACCATATCTTCCCTGTCGTAAGTCGATCTCGGTCTTGTTTTTCAGACATATTTCGACATATTACCTACATCACATTTCTGTATAAGAAAAAGGTTTGTGTATGTCTGTTTTACATTTATTTATCGTCGCTACCGGTTGCCCATATGAGCGACGTCTCCAGAAGAGATTAGTGATTTTAGATTTTTGGAGGATAGTGCAATGATACAGACAGAGACCCATTCCAGAGTCTCCTCTGGTTCTTTTACGTGCACGGTGTATAGCACCGAGACCTAGGTTTAATGACCCATCTGAAAGACTGTTAATTTTGTTAAGGTCAGATGGGGGATCGAACCTGCGATCCCTGGATTACCAGTTCAGCGTGTTACCACCGGACTACAGATCCGTCTGTAAAGTAAAAGGTTGACCTATTGCCATTTTATATATGGTATCTCAAAAATCGTATCTCAAAAATCGTACCCGGTATCTCAAATCGTATCTCAAAAATCGCAAGCAAAATGACAGTACATCAAATATTTCCATATCGTCAGTTTCTACATAGATGATAATGCAAGGAAATGTAGCCTTGTTTTGCATAGCAGCTTATCATAGTATGGGAAAAATAGTAAAATTGTTTCCAATAACATCACTTAGAGGATAGCAATCGGAGAGAAGCAAACCCCTGGGCTGGTATATGAAGCAAGACAAAAATGCTTGATTTTACAGTGGTATATATTACCATAGAAGTGACTGGGAGTGGACACTTCGCTGACTGCAGGTGTAAGCTCATTTCTCTCAAAATTGAATCACTTCCTCCTAAACCAACCCACAATACATCCACCAAGATTCAAAAACAAAATCTATATTAATAAAATTTGTCCAAAAAAAAACCACAATCCTAATGATAGGGTTAAAAATAAACATGCACATATAGAGAGAAAAATAGTAGTGCCGTACAATATATTTATATATATATGTATTGTTGGCGCAGTGGTGGTGGTGCATGGTGATGGTGGTGTGTAGTGGTGGTGGTGGTGGTGGTGGTGTGTAGTGGTGGTGGTGGTGGTGGTGCTAGGTGGTAGTGGTGATGGTGGTGTGTAGTGGTGGTGTGTGTGTGCTGGTGGGGTGGTGGTGGTGGTAGTGGTGTTGGTGGTGTTGGTGGTGGTGCTAGGTGGAGGTGGTGTGTAGGTGGTGCGTGGTGATGGTGTGGTGTAGTGGTGGTGGTGGTGGTGGTGGTGCTAGGTGTATGGTGATGGTGGTGTGTAGTGGGTGGTGCTAGGTGAGGTGGTGAGTGGTGTGCGCGTGGTGATGGTGGTGTGAGTGGTGGTGGTGGTGATGGTGGTTGTGGTGGTGGTGGTGCTAGGTGGAGGTGGTGCTGGTGGTGTGTGTGGTGCAGTGGTGGTGGTGGAGGTGGTGGTGCTAGGTGGAGGTGGTGGTGGTGCTGTGGTAGTGGTGGTGTGGGGTGGTGGTGGTGGTGGTGCTAGGTGGTAGTGGTGATGGTGGTGCTAGGTGGTGGTGGTGCTAGGTGGATGTGGTGCGCGGTAGTGGTGGTGTGTAGTGGTGGTGGTGGTGTGTAGTGGTGGTGGTGGTGCTAGGTGGAGGTGGTGCGCGGTAGTGGTGGTGTGTAGTGGTGGTGTGTGGTGGTGGTGCGTGGTGATGGTGGTGTGTAGTGGTGGTGGTGCTAGGTGGAGGTGGTGATGGTGGTGGTGGTGCTAGGTGGAGGTGGTGCGTGGTGATGGTGGTGTGTAGTGGTGGTGCGCGGTGGTGGTGGTGCTAGGTGGTGGTGGTGTGTAGTGGTGGTGGTGGTGCTAGGTGGTGGTGGTGCGTGGTGTGGTGGTGTGTAGTGGTGTGGTGGTGGTGTGGTGGTGTGTAGTGGTGGTGGGGTGGTGCTAGGTGGAGGTGGTGCGTGGTGATGGTGGTGTGTGGTGGGGGAGGTGGTGGGTGGTGTGTAGTGTGGTGGTGGTGGTGCTAGGTTGGTGGTGCGTGGTGTGGTGGTGTGTGTGGTGGTGCGCGGTGGTGGTGTGCTAGGGGAGGTGGTGGTGTGTGTAGTGTGGTGCGCGGTGGTGGTGGGTGTGTGCTGGGGTGGTGGTGTGGTGGTGCGTGGTGGTGGTGGTGTGTAGTGGTGGTGGCGGTGGTGGTGGTGCTAGGTGGTGTTGGTGGGGTGTGGTGTGGGTGAGGTGGTGATGGTGTGTGTAGTGGTGGTGGTGGTGGTGCTAGGTGGAGGTGGTGCGTGGTGATGGTGTGTAGTGGTGGTGCGCGGTGGTGGTGTAGGTGGAGGGGTGCTGGTGGTGGTGGTGGTGTGGTGCTAGGTGGAGGTGGTGCGGTGATGGTGGTGTGTAGTGGTGGTGCGCGGTGGTGGTGCTAGGTGGAGTGGTGTGGTGTGTGTAGTGTGGTGCGCGGTGGTGGTGCTAGGTGGAGGTGGTGCGTGGTGTGTGTAGTGGTGGTGCAGTGGTGGTGGTGGTGTGTAGTGTGGTGCGCGGTGGTGTGTGCTAGGTGGAGGTGGTGCGATGGTGGTGTGTAGTGGTGGTGCGCGGTGGTGGTGGTGTGGTGGTGGTAGTGGTGGTGTTGTAGTGGTGGTGCTAGGTGGAGGTGGTGCGTGGTGGTGTGTGTGGTGGTGGTGGTGCTAGGTGGAGGTGGTGCGTGGTGGTGGTGGTAGTGGTGGTGCTGTGGGTGGTGGTGCTAGGTGGATGTGGTGCGTTGGGTGGTGTAGTGGTGGTGCGCGGTGGTGGTGGTGTGGTGGTGTAGTGGTGCGTGGTGGTGGAGGTGTGCGGTATGGTGGTGTGTAGTGGTGGTGCGCGGTGGTGCTAGGTGGAGGTGGTGCGTGGTGGTGTGTAAGGTGGTGCGTGGTGGTGGTGGTGCTAGGTGGAGGTGGTGGTGGTGGTGTGTATGGTGGTGGTGGTGGTGGTGCGTGGTGGTGGTGTGTAGTGGTGGTGCGGTGGGGTGGTGCTAGGTGGAGGTGGTGGGTGGTGGTGTTTAGTGATGGTGCGTGGTGGTGGTGGTGCTAGGTGGATGTGGTGCGCGGTAGTGGTGGTGTGTAGTGGTGGTGGTAGTGGGGGTGGTGGGCTAGGTGGAGGTGGTGTAGTGGTGGTGGTGCTAGGTGGAGGTGGTGGTGGTGTGTGGTGGTGGTGCGCGGTGGTGGTGGTGGTGGTGGGTGTAGTGATGGTGGTGTGGTGGTGGTGCTAGGTGGAGGTGGTGTGTAGTGGTGGTGTGCTAGTGGAGGTGGTGATGGTGTGGGTGGTGGTGGTGGTGGTGGTGGTGATGGTGTGGTGGTGGTGCGATGGTGGTGTGTAGTGGTGGGCTAGGTGGAGGTGGTGCGTGAGGTGTGGTGGGTGAGTGGTGTGTGGTGGTGATGGTGACTGGTGGTGCAGTGGTGGTGTGTTGATGGTGTGGTGTGGTGGTATGTGTGGTGGTGGGTGTGGTGGTGGTGCAGTGGAGGTGGTGATGGTGGGTAGGTGGGTGGTGGTGGTTGGTGATGGAGGTGGTGCGTGGTGATGGTGGTGTGTAGTGATGGTGCCGGTCGTGGTGTGCTATGTGGTGGTGTGTAGTGATGGTGCACGGTCCGTGGTGGTGCTAGGTGGTGGTGTGTTGTTGAGTGGTGCGTGGTGGTGGTGGTGGTGATGGTGGTGTGTAGTGGTGGTGCCAGTGGTGGTGGTGGTGGTGGTGAGGTGGTGATGTGGTGTGAGTGGTGGTGTGCGGTGGTGGTGTGGTGCTATTGGAGGTGGTGGTGGTGATTGTGGTGTGTAGTGGTGCATGGTGGTGCGGGTGATGGTGTGTGGTGGTGGTGCAAGGTGGAGGTGGTGCGTGGTGGTGTGTAGTGGTGGTGGTGGTGGTGCTAGGTGGAGGTGGTGCATGGTGGTGTGTAGTGGTGGTGGTGGTGCTAGGTGGAGGTGGTGCGTGGTGATGTGTAGTGGTGGTGGTGTGTGCTAGGTGGAGGTGGTGCGCGTGAGTGATGCTAGGTGGTGGTGGTGCATGGTGGTGTGTAGTGGTGGTGTGCGGTGGAGGTGGTGCGTGGTGATGTGTAGTGGTGGTGCGCTGTGGTGGTGGTGCTAGGTGGAGGTGGTGCGCGTTGATGGTGATGCTAGGTGGTGGTGGTGCATAAACTATTTACGAGTAGCAATATTACATGAACTAATTAATTTCAATTGACACATGTTTTCAATTTGTTTATCTAAAACCTGAATAAAATATAAAATGCATATGTTTATGTGCACAACATTTGAACGCTCACAGTGCGACTAACTGTAGTTTAATTTCTAAAACTTATTTTAGCTCGATTGCGAAACAAGTTCTTACAACTATTATTAATCACTCTCGAGATCTCATTCCTGTTGGAATCCATCGCCACGAGGGAGAGAGAAGAGGCATGGTGGAATTTAAATGCCTTGCCTAAGGGCATAATCGTAACGGCACCAGCGAGGCTAAAACTCGCACCTGAAGTGAGCGAGCTAGCACTGGGCTATCACGACTGTAAGATACTGGCAACCAGTCAACTGTGTACAGGACTAGTTGTGCATCGTTACAACCTGTTACCAGTAAGTAAGTGGATTAAGAGTGAGTGAGTTAATTGTTATCCTGGAAGGAACATGCCTCGGTGATTTATTAATGACAGAAACATATGTTTTGTTTGTATCATCAACATAGCACGTGTCAGCTTGAGAACAGACATATAGAAATGCATTTCTTCTCATATATATTTATTATATTTATGCATTGGCGTAGCTTCCTATAGGCTGTGTAGGCCGTGGCCTACACTTTACACTTTCCCCCGAAAAATCGAAAAAATAAAAATGCCAAATCTGCAGCAAAAATCGGGAGGCCAGGATTAAATTATATACGCTATAAATAGTTTTCCTGGGGAGGACCCCACTCCCGTCTTAAGTTTTAAGTTGGCCTACACATCGATTCCAGCCAAGCTACGCCCCTGTTATGCCATCATTGCGTGCATCTATTGACTTAGATCATGTACATGTATATATATATATAGTGTGTGTGTGTATTGACTTAGATCATGTACATGTGTATATATATATTGTGTGTGTGTGTATTGACTTAGATCATGTACATGTGTATATATATATTGTGTGTGTGTGTGTGTATTGACTTAGATCATATACGTTTGTTATATATTTTTATATATATATTATAATACTCGCTTCTATATCGAAGTGGACGCATGTTATGACGTTATATAGGAAAGATTTAAAGCAACAACACTACAGTCATGTACATCTGTGAATTTTTTTATACAGAATGTAATTTCCTATTACAGTCAAACCTGTCTTAAGCAGCCAGCCAGGGGAATCACAGAAAGTGGCTGCTTAGCACAGGTGACTGCTCAATAGAGGTCAAATATATAGTAAAACAACAAATCTGGAATGTGGCTGCTTAATACACGTTGGCTGCTTAATAGAGGTGACCACTAACACAGGTTTGACTGTATATGGTATAATTTCTTTTCAAACATTTGCCACAGAATCTGATTATTTCAGCTAATAAACAAAATATGATAAATTCGGTCAACATCCACGCGTAATACAACGTGTGTATCCTGAGATTTTCCGTTATATCTCACATTTGTGCCTATGCATATTTATTGTTTAGACTAATCTGATTTAAATTATCTTGCAACGACAGTATCACGTGTTTAGTATAGACGCCAATAATAAACAAACATCAATTCAGGAGTGTGGCTGACAGTTATATATATGTATTCCTACTTTCACTGTTGAGAGTTTGTAGACCGCAAGCACACTATTTATTGATTGAAAGTTAGTGTTCGAATTAATTCGGAAAACTTTGAAGTAGCAATTCTATTTATACGTAAAAATGCATTTTTATTGCTTTTTGTGATGTAATAATATGGCTAAATAATTATTATGTACATAGAAATTGATTAACTGGCAATGTTTAATTAAATGTGATTTCAACTTCTGAGGTAATCAACTGAGATTTGGCCTGTGCCCCGGTCTCATATTGTAATCAACTGAAATTTGGCCTGTGCCCCGGTCTCATATAGTAATCAACTGAAACTTGGCCAGTGCCCCGGTCTCATATAATAATCAACTGTGATTTGGCCTGTGCCCCGGTCTCATATAGTAATCAACTGTGATTTGGCCTGTGCCCTGGTCTCATATTGTAATCAACTGAGACTTGGCCTGTGCCCCGGTCTCATATAGTAATCAACTGTGATTTGGCCTGTGCCCCAGTCTCATATAGTAATCAACTGTGATTTGGCCTGTGCCCCGGTCTCATATTGTAATCAACTGAGACTTGGCCTATGCCTCGATCTCATATTGTAATCAACTGAGACTTGACCTGTGCCCCGGTCTCATATTGTAATCAACTGAGACTTGACCTGTGCCCCGGTCTCATATTGTAATCAACTGAGACTTGGCCTGTGCACCGGTCTCATATAGTAATCAACTGAGATTTGGCCTGTGCCCCAGTCTCATATTGTAATCAACTGAGACTTTGCCTGTGCCCCAGTCTCATATAGTAATCAACTGTGTTTAGCCTGTGCCCCAGCTTCATTCCATAGTACCGGTAATCAGCTGAGATTTGGACCGTGCCCCCAGCCTCGTAATGTAGTGATATGAAAATAGGTTACAGAATGCATGTATTCCGGCTAAGATGGCAGGTTCATTAGTGTGTATGTCTATGGAATGTGAGGAATGCTGGTAGCATATGTTTTCTGGGTGCACCGATAGCAAAATAGCAAACCAATTAGCAGTCTATTCATTTGTGACATCTTGCCTGAATACTTCAATACAAATATTGAAGAGTAGTGATCAATTCTTTAAATGGTACATAATAATTATACACCGTAGTTATACCCCCCCCCCCCCATCATTTATTGCATATTACTCATGTCCATCTGTCCAATTTTCTATCCGTAAATAATTTGACTTGGCCTAGGTTGTAACTTTTACAGAGGCGGCTACTTCCTGTAACTGATCATCCAATCTTTTTGAAACTTGGCCACATTGCAGAACCGTACAATACGCGGGGGCGTAAAGAAGGTTTTTATATTGGTGCAGCCATATTTATTAAAAAGTTAAAATTTTGACAACAATCATGAGAACAGATTCATACAAATGGTCACAATGTTATTGTTTGCAAACAAATTGACCAAATAATGACCTTCGTTTTGATGCCGTAGTACAGTTTATAAAATAGAACTGGTTCCTGTATAGTATATAGTCTGTTAATTTTGGTAAAAATACATGAAAATGATACTTTATGTACATGTTTTGTCAAAATTAGAGATACTCCCGGGCGTCCATGGACGGACTACTCCCGGGCGTCCATGGACGGACTACTCCCGGGCGTCCATGGACGGACTACTCCTGGGCATCCATGGACGGACTACTCCCGGGCATCCATGGATGGACTACTCCCGGGTGTCCATGGATGGACTACTCCCGGGCATCCATGGACGGACTACTCCCGGGTGTCCATGGACGGACTACTCCCGTGTCCATGGACTGACTACTCCCGGGCACCATGGACGGACTACTCCCGGGCATCCATGGACGGACTACTCCCGGGCATCCATGGACGGACTACTCCCGGGCATCCATGGACGGACTACTCCCGGCATCCATGGACGGACTACTCCCGGGCATCCATGGACTACTACTCCCGGGGCATCCATGGACGGACTACTCCCGGGCATCCATGGACGGACTACTCCCGGGCATCCATGACGGACTACTCCCGGCATCCATGGACGAACACCCCGGGCATCCATGGACGGACACTCCGGGCTCCATGACGGACTACTCCCGGCATCCATGGACGGACTACTCCCGGGCGTCCATGGACGGACTACTCCCGGGCGTCCATGGACGGACTACTCCGGCGTCCATGGACGGACTACTCCCGGGCGTCCATGGACGGACTACTCCCGGGCGTCCATGGACGGACTATCCCTGGCATCCATGGACTACTCTCCCGGGCATCCATGGACGGACTACTCCCGGTGTCCATGGACGGACTACTCCCGGGCATCCATGGACGGACTACTCCCGGGCATCCATGGACGGACTACTCCCGGGCATCCATGGACGGACTACTCCCGGGCATGCATGGACGGACTACTCCCGGGTGTCCATGGACGGACTACTCCCGGGCATCCATGGATGGACTACTCCCGGGCATCCATGGACGGACTACTCCCGGGCATCCATGGACGGACTGTGATTACGTTAAGCCCATACAATACCTATAGTTCTAACAACTTATATTAATCACTCTCATTGGCGAGGATGAAAGCATAAATGTGGTCATTCATGTGGGAGGAAACCGGAGTACCCGGAGAAAACCCACCTGTCTGATCTGGCGACCACCGTACCATCTCACATACTTCCCGGTCCGAGGATCGAACTCGGGTTGCATTGGTGAGAAGCGAGTGCGCTAACCACTGCGCTAATCGGACATACAATACCTATGACAACAAGGATAGCCTGTCATGCTGCCCTAGTAACAATGATAATTATAACTTGTGGCGTCAGTGATCTAGTTGTAGAGCGGCGGATTTGGAATCGAACGGGTTCGATACTCGGTAAGGCACGTATGTAGTGTCATTTAGCCAAGGTACCTCACACACATTGCTTAGTACTGATTAACAGCTTAGGTCAGCTAAGCCTGCCAGGAAACCATGTCTAGGTCCCTGCAAGGGGTTTGACATTAATGCAACATACATACATACTTGGGACCAAAGTGATCAACCATTGCCTGCCAACACAGATTAGTTTCAAGGCCAAGGTTATTAATTGTTACTAAAACTAGAAAATTAATATTTTAGTTTCCACTAAATAACTTAATCATACAAGGAGGAGTTATGAATAACCTTTTTTTTTAATTTTATTTATTTTACAACGATTGCGAAGCAAGTTTTAACAACTTATATTAATCACTCTCGTTGGCTCGGATGAAAGCGTATATGTGGTCATTCATGTGGGAGGAAACCGGACTACCCGAAGAAAACCCACCTGTCCGATCTGGCGACCATCGTACCATCTCGCATACTTCCCTGTCCGAGGATCGAACCTGGGTCGCATTGGTGAGAAGCGAGTGAGCTAACCACTGTGCTAATCGGACAGTCTATGAATAATCTTGACACAAGTCATAACCTTAGCAAAACCAACTTCATTTCATGTGGTTTGTTTGCCACCCATAAGTCAGTTTAGTACTTTCACCACATTTCTGGATGAGAATAGGGTTTAGTTTATACAAATTTATTTTAGCTCGATTGCGAAACAAGTTCTTTCAACTTATATTAATAACTCTCGAGACCTCATTCCTGATGGAATCCATCGCCATGGAGGAGAGAGAAGAGGCAAAGTGGAATTTAAATGCCTTAAGGGCACAATCGTAATGGCTCCAGCGGGGCTCGAACTCCGGACCTTTCGCACCTGAAGCGAACGCTCATCCACTGTGCTATCACGACTTCCACAGAATAGGGTTGACTTGTGGCCGAGGGAATATACAGTACTCCAGAGTTCTGTCCCTGCAGAGTAATATACCTTTATCATGCAAAAACATTGATGTTTTTATAGCTTCTGCTGCAGAATCTGATATAGTATGAGATATAATAATTATGTGTGGATGAGTTGGCAGTGAGAGATGCGCTAGTACTATCACTGTATTATTATATTATTCATGTTTCCCTGCCTGTATGTATAGATAATCTAATTCTTTGACACTGGAGTTTGCCTCAGAATCGGTTTACAGTTGGTACCACCAAGCCAAACATGAACTTTTGACAAGTGCTGTAATCTTTGGATGAAATATGAGGATTTTAAGATCAACATGAGAGGTAAGTGAGTAGAATGTTTGACGCCGGAGTTTGTCGCCGGAGTTTGATGCCGGAGTTTGTCGCCGGAGTTTGACGCCGGAGTTTGCCGCAGGATCAGCCTGCAAGTGTTCACCAAGCACGAACATTTGAAGAGTTATTTTGGGGAAATATACGAATATTGCAATCAAAGTAGGTAGAATCGTTTGCCTGCCTATATATTTGCATGTTATAATTATGGACCAGCACATTTGATATTTTTTGGTGGTTTAACCCTTTCCCACATAGACGCACCTCTTGACACCATTACCAATATGACATAAATTGACAATGTAGCAGCCAAACCAATGTGCATAACCCTTTCCCACATAGAAGCACCTCTTGACACCATTACTGATACGACATACATTGACAATGTAGTAGTAACCAATGTTCATAACCCTTTCCCACATAGAAGCACCTCTTGACACCATTACTGATACGACATACATTGACAATGTAGTAGAAACCAATGTTCATAACCCTTTCCCACATAGAAGCACCTCTTGACACCATTACTGATACGACATACATTGACAATGTAGTAGTAACCAATGTTCATAACCCTTTCCCTCATAGAAGCACCTCTTGACACCATTACTGATACGACATACATTGACAATGTAGTAGTAACCAATGTTCATAACCCTTTCCCACATAGAAGCACCTCTTGACACCATTACTGATACGACATACATTGACAATGTAGTAGTAACCAATGTTCATAACCCTTTCCCTCATAGAAGCACCTCTTGACACCATTACCGATACGGCATACATTGACAATGTAGTAGCCAAACCAATGTTCATAACCCTTTCCCACATAGAAGCACCTCTTGACACCATTACCAATACGACATACATTGACAATGTAGCAGCCAAACCAATGTTCATAACCCTTTCCCTCATAGAAGCACCTCTTGACACCATTACTGATACGACATACATTGACAATGTAGTAGTAACCAATATTCATAACCCTTTCCCTCATAGAAGCACCTCTTGACACCATTACTGATACAACATACATTGACAATGTAGTAGTAACCAATGTTCATAACCCTTTCCCACATAGAAGCACCTCTTGACACCATTACTGATACGACATACATTGACAATGTAGTAGTAACCAATGTTCATAACCCTTTCCCTCATAGAAGCACCTCTTGACACCATTACCGATACGGCATGCATTGACAATGTAGTAGCCAAACCAATGTTCATAACCCTTTCCCTCATAGAAGCACCTCTTGACACCATTACCGATACAGCATACATTGACAATGTAGTAGCCAAACCAATGTTCATAACCCTTTCCCCCATAGAAGCACCTCTTGACACCATTACCAATACGACATACATTGACAATGTAGCAGCCAAACCAATGTTCATAACCCTTTCCCACATAGAAGCACCTCTTGACACCATTACCGATACGACATACATTGACAATGTAGTAGCCAAATCAATGTTCATAATAAAGGCCAGAATCTCATGTAGTCCCAGTAATATCTATGGAGGTGGGATAGATATGTCGACTACTTATCCACTGCATGATAGCTAAATGGCTGTCGTTTGTATGGAGATATAATAGTATATTAACATAAATCTCTATGAAGTCCCAGTAATATCTATGGAGGTGGGATAGATATGGCGGCTCCTTACCCACTGCATGATAGCTAAATGGCTGTCGTTTGTATGGAGATATATAATAGTATATAAACCTAAATCTCTATGAAGTCCCAGTAATATCTATGGAGGTGGGATAGATATGGCGACTACTTATCCACTGCATGATAGCTAAATGGCTGTGGTTTGTATGGAGATATAATAGTATATTAACCTAAATTTCTATGAAGGAAAGAGTTAAATGTAATAGACTGATTAGTACAGTGGTTAGTACAGTGGTTAGTACAGTGGTTAGTACAGTGGTTAAAAATATCACCAACCAATGCAACCCTGGTCCGATCCTCGTACTGTGAAGTATGAGATGGTACAGTGGTCACCAACCAATGCAACCCTGGTTCGATCCTCATACCGGGAAGTTTGAGATGGTACAGTGGTCACCAACCAATGCAATCCTGGTCCGATCCTCGTACTGTGAAGTATGACATGGTACAGTGGTCACCAACCAATGCAACCCTGGTCCGATCCTCGTACTGTGAAGTATGACATGGTACAGTGGTCACCAACCAATGCAACCCTGGTCCGATCCTCGTACTGTGAAGTATGACATTGTACAGTGGTCACCAACCAATGCAACCCTGGTCCGATCCTCGTACTGTGAAGTATGACATGGTACAGTGGTCACCAAATCGGACAGGTGGATATTGTCCGGTGAACTCCCGAGTTCCCCCCCCTCCCACTAATGACCACATGCATACATATATATGCTTACATTTGTTAAAGCTTGTTTCGCAATCGTAAAATTTATGTTTTAAAATAAAATAGTTACTTTAAACGTCCGCCTCCATGGTCGAGTGGTTACGGTCACTGACTTGTATGCCACTGTAACCACTGTAATCATCACTGATGGTCACGGGTTCGAGCCCCGTTCAGGCCGTGTCTCATTTATATGAAAAAGTTGGCAGTTTCTTACAGAGGTTGGTGCACCCAAGTACTGGTTAACCGCTGGAGTCTGCCCAGGAAAGGTGTTGTTAGGTAAACTGCCCGCCGGCGATATAGCCCAAAATGGTGCTGATGCAGGCGTAAAACCCGAAATATAACATAACATAAGTTACTTTAAATGATGTCATAGCTATGAACCAGTACAGTCTCTATTGCAAGCTATGAACCAGTACAGCCTCTATTGCAAGCTATGAACCAGTACAGCCTCTATTGCAAGCTATGAACCAGTACAGCCTCTATTGCAAGCTATGAACCAGTACAGCCTCTATTGCAAGCTATGAACCAGTACAGTCTCTATTGCAAGCTATGAACCAGTACAACCACTATTGCAAGCTATGAACCAGTACAACCTCTATTGCAAGCTATGAACCAGTACAGCCTCTATTGCAAGCTATGAACCAGTACAACCTCTATTGCAAGCTATGAACCAGTACAGCCTCTATTGCAAGCTATGAACCAGTACAGCCTTATTTGCAAACTATGAACCAGTACAGCCTCTATTGCAAGCTATGAACCCGTACAGCCTCTATAGGGGCCTCGTGAACATGTTAAAAGACAGGGTCCTCCCCCAAGTAAATTTGTAAAACTAGAATGTCTCAAGACGCGATCAGGTCAATATTTCATCTGCTGCAAGTTACAGAAATAGCCTGTTGAAAGGATATTTTGCGAACAGGACAATATCTAAGTGCACGTTCGTAGTACTGAAGTTGGACAGTCAACACCATCTCCGTCTACGGAGCGGGAGGTCGACGGTTCGAACCTTGTCAGGTGTTCATTCTGATATGGCCGGTTGGTGAGCCGCCAGCTAGTTAAATAATGGTACTGGGACCATGCTGCTCCCAATTCAGTAGTGGGGCGACCATCCCCTACCCAGCGGGTCCTCAGGTGGCGGATAGGGGAACGGCCCTCAGATATGGGGGTTTGCTGTGAATTAAATAAGCAGTCCCGGACCATATGGCGGTGTACCTACCAGGACGGGGCTGGATAGCACATGGCAAGGCTACTCCTATTAAATACTCCACGTGTCCCACAACGGGTGCATCAGGCGAATATATGGGCCGCCTTAAAAGTCCTAGCCTAAGGGTGAGGTAACCCCAACAGAAACCTCGAATGCTGAAGCCGGAAGTACTGGGCCGCACAGCGCATTCTAATAAACCACGGTACTACGCATAAACGCAAAATGAATCACAAAATAATGGTTACCGATTGCCTACCTTCAAGGATATGATTTGGGAAGTACTGATGTCCATAAGAGGTGTCTCATAAGTCAGAAATTGCTGGCCCTTTCAATATGAGTGACACTATAATAAACAAACACATAACCATTGGGGTGAAACAGTAACCTCATTGAGTGACAGCAATGTTTAATATTGTGACACTGAATGCTTTTATGAATACTTGGGCTTTTGCGCTAAATATTGGGGTAACCCCTGCGGCCCCAACTGCGATGCCTCTGCAGTACATATTAAATGTTTTTTGTGTGTTTTACGTTTAATTATCGTCGCTACCAGTTGCCCATATGAGCGACGCCTCCTGAAGAGATTAGTCATTTTAGATTTTTGGAGGATAGCGCAATGATACAAACAGAGACCCATTCCAGAGTCTCCTCTGGTTCTTTTACGTGCACGGTGTACAGCACCGACACAAGACCTCGGTTTTAAGTCCCATCTGAAAGACTGTTAATTTTATTAGGGTCAGACGGGGGATCTAACCTGCGATCCCTGGATTACCAGTCCAGCGTGGTAACCACTGGACTACAGAGCCATTTGTTATTAAATGTTTTGTTTTCTACCCTCGGCTCCGGGGAACCATGTGGGCGAGAGTACTAAGATGTTAATGATTGAGCTTATTTACCCTCGCCTCCGGTGAACCATATGGACGAGAGTACTAAGATGTTAATGATTGAGCTTATTACCCTCGCCTCCGGTGAACCATATGGACGAGCGTACTAAGATGTTAATGATTGAGCTTATTTACCCTCGCCTCTGGAGAACCATATGGACGAGCGTACTAAGATGCTAATGATTGAGCTTATTACCCTCGCCTCTGGAGAACCATATGGACGAGCGTACTAAGATGCTAATGATTGAGCTTATTTTCCTCGGCTCCGGGGAACCATGTGGGCGAGCGTACTAAGATGTTAATGATTGAGCTTATTACCCTCGCCTCCAGGGAACCATATGGGCGAGCGTACTAAGATGTTAATGATTGAGCTTATTTACCCTCACCTCCAGGGAACCATGTGGGCGAGCGTACTAAGATGTTAATGATTGAGCTTATTACCCTCGCCTCCGGTGAACCATATGGACGAGCGTACTAAGATGTTAATGATTGAGCTTATTACCCTCGCCTCCGGTAACCATATGGACGAGAGTACTAAGATGTTAATGATTGAGCTTATTACCCTCGCCTCCGGTGAACCATATGGACGAGCGTACTAAGATGTTAATGATTGAGCTTATTACCCTCGCCTCTGGAGAACCATATGGACGAGCGTACTAAGATGCTAATGATTGAGCTTATTACCCTCGCCTCTGGAGAACCATATGGACGAGCGTACTAAGATGCTAATGATTGAGCTTATTTTCCCTCGGCTCCGGGGAACCATGTGGGCGAGCGTACTAAGATGGTAATGATTGAGCTTATTTACCCTCACCTCCAGGGAACCATGTGGGCGAGCGTACTAAGATGTTAATGATTGAGCTTATTACCCTCGCCTCCGGTGAACCATATGGACGAGCGTACTAAGATGTTAATGATTGAGCTTATTTACCCTCGCCCCTCCGGGGAACCATGTGGGCGAGCGTACTAGATGTTGATGATTGAGCTTATTTACCCTCGCCTCCGGGGAACCATGTGGGCGAGCGTACTAAGATGTTAATGATTGAGCTTATTTACCCTCGCCTCCGGGGAACCATGTGGGCGAGCGTACTAAGATGTTAATGATTGAGCTTATTTACCCTCGCCTCCGGGGAACCATGTGGGCGAGCGTACTAAGATGTTAATGATTGAGCTTATTTACCCTCGCCTCCGGGGAACCATGTGGGCGAGCGTACTAAGATGTTAATGATTGAGCTTATTTACCCTCGGCTCCGGGGAACCGTTTGGGTGAGCGTACTAAGATGTTTAGTTTACACTCATATATTATAAACTAAGGTGATTACGTTGTGTGCGTTAGTAATACGATTTGAATGCTCAGCCTGGCCATAAATTAGGCTACACGCACAAAAATGTATAGGGTCAATACAGGAGTCACACTGTACTGCCTCACATCTCATATTCATTGATGTGTGAATATGTTGGATGTATAATATTATTTATATGCTCAGCCCGGCCATAGATTAGGCTACAAGCACCAAAATGTATAGGGTCAGTACAGGAGTCACTCTATACTGACTCATATTCGTAGATGTATGAATATGTTTGATGTATAATATTATTTGCATGCTCAGCCCAGCCATAGATTAGGCTACAAGCACCAAAATGTATAGAGTCAGTACAGGAGTCACGCTGTACTAACACGCATCTATATTCAATAATGTGTGAATTAGATGGGTAATGTTATTTGATAACTCAGCCCAACCATAACTTAGGCTACAAGCATCAAAATACATAGAGTCTGTTTAGAAGTCACTCTAATCTGTCCTGGTATCTCAATGAAATATTTATATAGGTGCCAAGGTGGGTGATAGTTTCAGGGGCAGACAGGGATAGATAAAAATGAATAACTTAATTGCTTCTCGTCTGATTAAGTGCATACATGTACATTACATGTGTAAAACTAATTAACTGTGACTGTTAGAACTGTCAATCACGAGGTTATTAGATCTGAGATGACAAGATCAGTAGCTTGTACTGAGGATATAGTGATAAATTACTTACCGGCAAGTTTTCTCTCTTCAATAACAATCTGCCCTAGAGCATATGTAAAGTTTTTACATTTTAAAACAAACAATTCTGTATGTTTCATGGATAATTTAATTTAAGGTTAGGTGTGTGATTAATACAAGCATTGTGGTGTCTAATATAATATAATTTACTTTATAGCAAATACTCGTTTGGATGAATGTGTGAAAACATGGCAATTACTTAGATTGAAAATATGGACACATATCACTGCAAATATAATATAGACAGGTAAGATTTTTTTTTTAAACTTTATTTATTTTACAACGATTTCAAGTTCTAACAACTTATATTAATCACTCTCGTTGGCACGGATGAAAGCGTAAATGTGGTCATTCATTTCGGGAGGAAACCGGAGTACCCGGAGAAAACCCACCTGTCCGATCTGGTAACCACTGTACCATCTCACATACTTCCCGGTCCGAGGATCGAACCCGGGTTGCATTGGTGAGAAGCGAGTGTGCTAATCACAGGGTTATTACGGTAGTCACCATGGTTTTATGCGCCCAAAGGAAGGTAGATGATCAGGCATGATGTTTATACAAATGTATTTTAGTTTGATTGTGAAACAAGTTCTTACAACTTATATTAATCACTCTCGAGACATCATTCCTGATGGAATCCATCGCCACCACTGAGAGAGAAGAGGCAACGTGGAATTTAAATGCCTTGCCTAAGGGCACAATCGTAACGGCTCCAGCGGGGCTTGAACTCCAGACATTTCGCATCTGAAGCGAACGCACATCCACTGCGCTATCACGACTTCCACTGAGGCATGATGTACAGGTGTGTGCTTGTTTGTTGGAACCATTTATACAAGAGTTATGGTCCTTGGTTGTTCGTTTTGCAAACATTTGTGTCATAGGCTATCGACCTAGTGAAAGAAACGTGATTTCTACTTTAAAAGCTAATGTATTCTATTTTCTGTCATTAAATCGTTTGTTACTGCATTTGCTAGAGGCATTAGTAATAGAATGTTATAGAGTTATCTAAATTAAAATCTGAGGGTACAATGTTAGTGTACTTATCCATAAAGCCAAATAATATATACCGTACATACTTGCCTATCACACGGGATTTTTATCACCAGATTATGGCCTCAAAGTGGCTTCCCGTCTTATACGCAAGTGATAACATTTTTTAACGCTTTCCTTCATAGAGATTTAGGTTATACTATTATATCTCCATACAAACCACAGCCATTTAGCTATCATGCAGTGGATAAGTGGTCGCCATATCTATCCCACCTCCATAGATATTACTGGGACTACATGGAGATTTAGGTTAATATACTATTATAGCTCCATACAAACGCCAGCCATTTAGCTATCATGCAGTGGATAAGTAGTCGCCATATCTATCCCACCTCAATAGATATTACTGGGACAACATAGAGATTTAGGTTAATATACTATTATATCTCCATACAAACGACAGCCATGTAGCTATCATGCAGTGGATAAGTAGTCGCCATATCTATCCCACCTCCATAGATATTACTGGGACTACATGGAGATTTAGGTTAATATACTATTATATCTCCATACAAACGACAGCCATTTAGCTACCATGCAGTGGATAAGTAGTCGCCATACCTATCCCATCTCCATAGATATTACTGGGACTACATAGAGATTTAGGTTAATATACTATTATATCTCCATACAAACAACAGCCATTTAGCTATCATGCAGTGGATAAGTAGTCGCCATATCTATCCCACCTCCATAGATATTACTGGGACTACATAGAGATTTAGGTTAATATACTATTATATCTCCATACAAACGATAGTCATTTAGCTATCATGCAGTGGATAAGTAGTCGCCATATCTATCCCACCTCCATAGATATTACTGGGACTACATGAGATTCTGACCTTTTTTATGAACATTGGTTTGACTACTACATTGTCAATGTATGTCGTATTGGTAATGGCGTCAAGAGGTGCTTCTATGAGGGAAAGGGTTATGACATTGGTTTGGCTACTACATTGTCAATGTATGTCATATTGGTAATGGCATCAAGAGGTGCTTCTATGAGGGAAAGGGTTATGAACATTGGTTTTGCTACTACATTGTCAATGTATGTCGTATTGGTAATGGCATCAAGAGGTGCTTCTATGAGGGAAAGGGTTATGAACATTGGTTTGGCTACTACATTGTCAATGTATGTCATATTGGTAATGGCATCAAGAGGTGCATCTATGAGGGAAAGGGTTATGAACATTGGTTTGGCTACTACATTGTCAATGTATGTCATATTGGTAATGGCATCAAGAGGTGCTTCTATGAGGGAAAGGGTTAAACAAAAAACAAACACTTTTTAGTCAGTTTGTTCCGACTGAATAATTGATGACCTTATATCGAAATAGCTCAAAGGCTGTAATAAAAGCATAGACTTGTTGATAGGTCTGTTTGTAAACTGAACTTGTCAATGGCATTTTAGCAAATCAAATTGATTGTTTATGAGTTGACATCATTTACAGTGTTTAACCCATTTCATTCGGTTTACCGTTTAAACAGTATTTGCAAAGAACATAGAGTCAGAACAACGGAATGTGCCGTCTGATCAGGCTCTATGCTGTTTGCTATTCAGATGATCTTGCTAAGACACTTGGCTATGTAGAAAACAACATAGATCCTTATCAGCACGCAGCGTCACGCTGCGGCTGATCTGGATCTATGTTGTTTGCAAAAGCCTTTAAATATATCCAGAATTAAATGGGTTAATTAATTTGTTTGGTCTGCACTTCTGAGTGGTTCAATTTTCTCGACGGGGTCTGTGCAAAATACCACTGATTTAAGACTAACATTGGGGGGGGGTCATCTTATGGTCGAGATTGTCCTATAGGCGAGTATGTGCAGGAGTGGAGACAAACCTTTAAGAAAAAGTTGGCAATAGAATAATAAGTTTGTTTATTATAGTGTCACCCCTATTTAAAGAGCCAGCCATTTCTGACTTATGAGACACCTATTTTTATGAACATCAGTACTTCCCGAATCCTATGCTTGTAGGCCAGGCTGGTAGGCAATCGGTAACCATTATTTAACTAGCCGGCGGCCCACCAAGCGGCCATATGAGAACGAATCCCTGATGAGGTTTGAATCTTCGCCCTCCCGCTCCGTAGGTAGACGCCTTAACCACTAGGCCACAGAGGCGACAATATCTATACATTCAGGGATCATCCTTTTGCGCGACATGGGCGATATAGTCACCCTATTCGTGACTTCACCTCCCTTGTGCAACTATTTCTCCCCGACATGGGCTATATTTCACCTCCCTTGTCCAACTATTTCTCCCTAAATTTATTTGTTTATTTTGTTTATAATTTTCATACAAAATCTTGTCGAGTAAACCATTGTAAAGCATTGTTGCTATTCGAATAGATTTAATGGTCATATTGTATACTTTAACACTATTTTATGGAAATTTATCGAATAATACCATTTAATGGTACGTTATTATAGTGCGCTTTCTCACTTATCCAGAACAAATGGACGACATACAGTCAAACTTCTATTAAGAGACCACCAACGGGAAGGACACATAGTGGTCTCTTAATACAGGCTAATTTGTTCCTTAACAACACAAGTAGGAGGTGAAAATATTGTCTTTTAATGCAAGTGGTCTCTTAATAGACATGGTCTCTTAACCCTTTCCTTCATAGAGATTTAGGTTAATATACTATTATATCTCCATACAAACAACAGCCATTTAGCTATCATGCAGTGGATAAGTAGTCGCCATATCTATCCCACCTCAATAGATATTACTGGGACAACATAGAGATTTAGGTTAATATACTATTATATCTCCATACAAACGACAGTCATTTAGCTATCATGCAGTTGATAAGTAGTCACCATATATATCCCACCTCCATAGATATTACTGGGACTACATAGAGATTTATGTTAATATACTATTATACCTCCATACAAACGACAGTAATTTAGCTACCATGCAGTTGATAAGTAGTCACCATATATATCCCACCTCCATAGATATTACTGGGACAACATAGAGATTTAGGTTAATATACTATTATATCTCCATATAAACGACAGCTATTTAGCTATCATGCAGTTGATAAGTACCGTAGTCACCATATCTATCCCACCTCCATAGATATTACTGGGACTACATGAGATTCTGGTCTTTATTATGAACATTGGTTTGGCTACTACATTGTCAATGTATGTCGTATTCGTAATGGCGTCAAGAGGTGCTTCTATGTGGGAAAGGGTTAATAGACGTGGTCTTTCGAGCAAGTTAGACTGTAGGATGAGCCCTAGTTTCTCCACAGTTAAACCTGTGTTAAACTGGCTGTGTGACAAATGTGGCCACTAAATAGAGGTCAGTTATACAGGTTGGTTACTCTTAATAGAGGTCAGTTATACAGGTTGGCTACTCTTAATAGAGGTCAGTTATACAGGTTGACTATTCTTAATAGAGGTCAGTTATACAGGTTGGCTATTCTTAATAGAGGTCAGTTATACAGGTTGACTATTCTTAATAGAGGTCAGTTATACAGGTTGGCTATTCTTAATAGAGGTCAGTTATACAGGTTTGCTATTCTTAATAGAGGTCAGTTATACAGGTTGGCTATTCTAAATAGAGGTCAGTTATACAGGTTGGCTATTCTTAATAGAGGTCAGTTATACAGGTTGGCTATTCTTAATAGAGGTCAGTTATACAAGCACAAAAGGTCAGTTATACAGGTTGGCTATTCTTAATAGAGGTCAGTTATAGGTTGGCTATTCTTAATAGAGGTCAGTTATACAGGTTGGCTATTCTAAATAGAGGTCAGTTATACAAGTTGGCTATTCTAAATAGAGGTCAGTTATACAGGTTGGCTATTCTTAATAGAGGTCAGTTATACAATACAGGTTGGCTATTCTTAATAGAGGTCAGTTATACAAGTTGGCTATTCTTAATAATTATAGGTCAGTTATACAGGTTGGCTATTCTTAATAGAGGTCAGTTATATGGGTTGGCTATTCTTAATAGAGGTCAGTTATACAGGTTGGCTATTCTAAATAGAGGTCAGTTATACAAGTTGGCTATTCTAAATAGAGGTCAGTTATACAGGTTGGCTATTCTTAATAGAGGTCAGTTATACAATACAGGTTGGCTATTCTTAATAGAGGTCAGTTATACAAGTTGGCTATTCTTAATAGAGGTCAGTTATACAGGTTGGCTATTCTTAATAGAGGTCAGTTATACAGGTTGGCTATTCTTAATAGAGGTCAGTTATACAGGTTGGCTATTCTAAATAGAGGTCAGTTATATGGGTGAATAGAGGTCAGTTATACAGTTGCTATCTAATAGAGGTCAGTTATACAGGTTGGCTATCTAATAGAGTCAGTTATACAGTGGCTATTCTTAATAGAGGTCAGTTATATAGGTTGGCTATTCTTAATAATTATAGGTCAGTTATACAATTTGGCTAATCTTAATAGAGGTCAGTTATATGGGTTGGCTATTCTTAATAGAGGTCAGTTATACAGGTTGGCTATTCTAAATAGAGGTCAGTTATACAAGTTGGCTATTCTAAATAGAGGTCAGTTATACAGGTTGGCTATTTTTAATAGAGGTCAGTTATACAATACAGGTTGGCTATTCTTAATAGAGGTCAGTTATACAAGTTGGCTATTCTTAATAGAGGTCAGTTATACAGGTTGGCTATTCTTAATAGAGGTCAGTTATACAGGTTGGCTATTCTAAATAGAGGTCAGTTATATGGGTGGGCTATTCTTAATAGAGGTCAGTTATACAAGTTGGCTACTCTTAATAGAGGTCAGTTATATAGGTTGGCTATTCTTAATAGAGGTCAGTTATATGGGTGGGCTATTCTTAATAGAGGTCAGTTATACAAGTTGGCTACTCTTAATAGAGGTCAGTTATACAGGTTGGCTATTCTTAATATAGGTCAGTTATACAGGTTGGCAATTCTTAATAGAGGTCAGTTATACAGGTTGGCTACTCTTAATAGAGGTCAGTTATACAGGTTGACTATTCTTAATAGAGGTCAGTTATACAGGTTGGCTATTCTTAATAGAGGTCAGTTATACAGGTTGGCTATTCTTAATAGAGGTCAGTTATACAGGTTGACTATTCTTAATAGAGGTCAGTTATACAGGTTGACTATTCTTAATAGAGGTCAGTTATACAGGTTGGCTATTCTTAATAGAGGTCAGTTATACAGTTTGGCTATTCTTAATAGAGGTCAGTTATACAGGTTGACTACTCTTAATAGAGGTCAGTTATACAGGTTGCCTACTCTTAATAGAGGTCAGTTATACAGGTTGACTACTCTTAATAGAGGTCAGTTATACAGGTTGGCTACTCTAAATAGAGGTCAGTTATACAGGTTGGCTACTCTAAATAGAGGTCAGTTATACAGGTTGGCTATTCTTAATATAGGTCAGTTATACAGGTTGGCTACTCTAAATAGAGGTCAGTTATATAGGTTGGCTACTCTAAATAGAGGTCAGTTATACAGGTTGGCTACTCTAAATAGAGGTCAGTTATACAGGTTGGCTACTCTAAATAGAGGTCAGTTATACAGGTTGGCTATTCTTAATAGAGGTCAGTTATACAGGTTGACTACTCTTAATAGAGGTCAGTTATACAGGTTGGCTATTCTTAATAGAGGTCAGTTATACAGGTTGGCTATTCTTAATAGAGGTCAGTTATACAGGTTGGCTATTCTTAATAGAGGTCAGTTATACAGGTTGGCTATTCTAAATAGAGGTCAGTTATACAAGTTGACTACTCTTAATAGAGGTCAGTTATACAGGTTGGCTATTCTTAATAGAGGTCAGTTATACAGGTTGGCTACTCTTAATAGAGGTCAGTTATACAGGTTGGCTATTCTTAATAGAGGTCAGTTATACAATACAAGTTGACTACTCTTAATAGAGGTCAGTTATACAGGTTGGCTATTCTTAATAGAGGTCAGTTATACAGGTTGACTACTCTTAATAGAGGTCAGTTATACAGGTTGGCTATTCTTAATAGAGGTCAGTTATATAGGTTGGCTATTCTTAATAGAGGTCAGTTATATAGGTTGGCTATTCTTAATAGAGGTCAGTTATATAGGTTGGCTAATCTTAATAGAGGTCAGTTATATAGGTTGGCTACTCTTAATAGAGGTCAGTTATATAGGTTGGCTACTCTTAATAGAAGTGACCACTTAATACAGCTTAAGGGCTATTTATTTCATGCATGATTTTCCAAATAAGACTTGTTTGTATTACTGGTACAGTCAAACCTGCCTTAAGCAGCCAGCCAAGGAAATCACAGAGAGTAGCTGCTAAGCACAGGAGGCGGCATAAAAGATGTCAAATGTATAACAAAACAATATATTGGGATTTTGAAAACCAGCTGCTTAATGCAGGTTAAGTGCGTAATAGAGGTGACCACTAACACAGGTTTGCATATACTTTCTATTCAAGGGATTTTTGATCTTGATGAAGTAATTGCAGCAAATTGAAGGCACAGTTGAGTAATTTTGGGTAATGATTAAATTGAATTGAAAGATTTCGGAAAAATTATTTGATGCGTCGATAAAAATTGCATTTGTCTGGTAATTGTGTATAAATTTCAGTGAAAGTAAATCTTCATACATTTATACAGTTTAGTATTTGCTTTTGACATATTCACAAATTTATGAGAAATTTTGAATGAGCTTGAGGCAATAACAATATTAAAAGAGAATAAAATCAAATTAATCTGTAGACGTATAAATATACAATCAAAATAATATAAATAAATAATCTGTAGACCAATATAGCACCAAAATAACAAATACTACCCAACTAACAGTGGTGTAGCTTCAAATAGACAATCTAAATACGTGCCAACACATTTTCTTTGAAAATTTAAAAATATGAAAAGTGAAAAATGAAATAACAAGAAAAACTATTACATATGAATATGTAATAGAAGGACGATTGAAAACTCACTGTACATAATACACACTTGGATAGAGTATTGGGGTCAAAGGGATGGAGGTGTATGATGAACAGCGAACACATCGAATATGAAAATAAGTCGGTATTTCTTTGTAACTTTTTGTAATTGGTGAAAAGATTTTCAGAAATATGCAAATAATTTATGTTCCTTATTTTTCGTCAATACATGCCCCAGAATGTAGCTGCAGCAATATAGAATTTGAAAAACATCCGAGGGACATACCCCTGCACCCCCCTTTCCTAATGGTGCATACACATATATCGAGCCCATGCTATGCCCCTGGCTAGTCACAGACGGATCTGTAGTACAGTGGTAACACGCTGGACTGGTAATCCAGGGATCGCAGGTTCGATCCCCTGTCTGACCCTAATCAAATTAACTGTCTTTCAGATGGGACGTTAAACCGAGGTCTCGTGTCGGTGCTTTTACACCGTGCACGTAAAAGAACCAGAGGAGATTCTGGAATGGGTATCTGTCTGTATCATGCACTATCCTCCAAAATCTAAAATAACTAATCTCTTCATGAGGCGTCGCTCATATGGGCAACCGGTAGCGACGATAAATAAACGTAAAAACACACCTGGCTAGTCACAGTAATTGCAGTTACTTGTAATGGAGTAACCAGTTAGTACAGCTGTTAAAATACTTCACAAACGCTTTGAAAGTCAATGCAAAATTACCTAAGCAAGACAAATAATGGCAAGTTCACTTGTGTAACTTTAGCTCTAGTTTGCAATTTTCCACTTCATAAAACATTTCAATTATACAAGATTGATCCTAATCAGGGAGATTGTGCTGAAAGCAGGTTTGATTTTGAGAAAATGTGTGAGGGTTTATGAGAAAATGTATGGCTTTTATATTCATTATTTAAACCTGTGTTCTGTGCTGGCTGGGGTAAGTTTTTAAAAAATTTATTTAAGTTTATTTAACGTCGCTACCGGTTTCCCATTTGAGCGACGGGCAGTTTACCTAACAACACCTTTCCTGGGCAGGCTCCAGCGGTTAACGAGTACTTGGTGCACCAACCTCCGTAAGAAACTGCCAACTTTTTCATATAAATGAGACGGTCTGAGAGGGTAAGTTATATAATTGTTTTGGTTTTGTATTTCAACTCTTTGCATTCTGGGTAAAATATGGCTATAAATAGTTCAAATAATTTGTAGCAGCCGACAATTTATTAATGTTATTTTCTTATTTATAACTGGAAACGCTGGACATATGTCATGGAATTTCATCAGAATTGTGTGTTGTTGTGTTGACACAATTCTAATGAAATTCCATGAAATATTTGTCTGTTATTTCCACTGCTATCATGCAAAGAGTTAATTTAATCTGATGCATTGGGTTGATATAAGAGATTGAAATGTTGCATTGGATTGGATTGGATTGGATCGGATTTCCCATATGCACTGTAGAATCTATACAGTCTAGACTGCCATATGTGACCATCCAAGGAATTCAGATAATACGGTCACATAGTAGATCACTTATTACAAGGGGTCGCAATATTAAAAACACAGGGGTGAGTTACGACAGATCACAACACGGGTTGCTTAAAACAAAGGATCACATATGACACATATGACACCAGTCACTCAAAGGGCTATGCCTTCTAAAATGTGCTACATATTGACCCAAAACAAATACACCGAAAATAAACAACAAAAAGCACTGTCACCAGGCTCATTTTTATTTTTATATAGACGGATCTGTAGGATCCAGGGATCGCAGGTTCGATCCCCCGTCTGACCCCCTAATAAAATTAACAGTCTTTCAGATGGGACGTTAAACCGAGGTCTCGTGTCGGTGCTTTACACCGTGCACGTAAAAGACCCAGAGGAGACTCTCAAATAGATCTCTGTCTGTATCATTGCACTATCCTCCAACAATCTAAAATGACTAATCTCTTCAGAAGGCGTCGCTCATATGGGCAACCGGTAGCGACGATAAATAAACGTAAAACACACACTCATTTTTATTACAATAAATATCGCCCAACTATGATGAAACAGAAACTTGAGTTTGAAAATGTATGGTTAATTAATAAATCTCAAGAACAATGGATTCTTTATTGAGATCCATATCGGCCATAAGAAATGAACAGTTTATGTGATCAAATTAAGTTGTAAGAACTTGTTTTGCAATCAAGCTAAAATAAATTTGTATAAACTAACCCATAGAGTCCTACTTTTAGTCAGATATTTAACCCTTTCAACACTACAGTGGTTAAATAGACTTACAAAAAGTGTAGATTCAGATGAGCCGGCTCGTGATGATCCATCTCATCAGGATCTGCACTTTTTGCCAGTAATAATTATTACTATTTTAAGATAAAATTACCCATTTTGATAAATGAACTGGTCCAAAGGTAATTTTCTTATTAATTTAGGTGCGAAAGGTCCGGAGTTCGAGCCCTGCTGGAGCTATTACGATTGTGCCCTTAGGCAAGGCATTTAAATTCCACGTCGCCTCTTCTCTCTCCCTCGTGGCTATGAATTCCATCAGGAATGAGGTCTCGAGAGTGATTAATATAAGTTGAAAGAACTTGTTTCGCAATCGAGCTAAGATAAATTTGTATAAATTTAAATCTATTGTGCCATTTTATGGGTGCCAAGAGCAAATCTGTCGAGACTCACTCAGTCAATCAAACTTGTTTCGCAGTCGAGCTAAAATAAATTTGTATAAACTAAACAGGGTTTGTATATGATAAACTGTTGTTAAATTTAAATTTATACAAATTTATTTTAGCTCGATTGCGAAACAAGTTCTTTCAACTTATATTAATCACTCTCGAGACCTCATTCCTGATGGAATCCATCGCCACGAGGGAGAGAGAAGAGGCAACGTGGAATTTAAATGCCTTGCCTAAGGGCACAATCGTAACGGCTCCAGCAGGGCTCGAACTCCGGACCTTTCGCACCTGAAGCGAACGCGTATCCACTGCGCTATCATGACTTCCACAAGTTGTTAAATTGTGTCTGGCCTAGACTATTTAGTTTGCCCTTTAAAGTCTGATAGATTGTAGATAATTATGGGAGAATCACAGCATGACACGCCCCTGATAGAGATATATAAAACAGATATAATCGAGATATAACAGGGTAATTGAACTTTGAGAGGGCTTAACTTCCATGATTTATAGGGGGTATGAGAGGAGATACTCCTGTACTTTGTGCAGATGTAATAGATCATTATATTATATCATTATATTACAACATGTCATTGAAGCAGTTAAGCTCAATTTAGTTGGAACCATTTCATATGGTGGACTTGGATTTTATTTCGGAACATTTCACATCCTTGAACATTTATTGCACTTTCCTGATTCACAAGAGGAGATGCAGCTTTCAGGGGCGTAGCTAGCCATTTTGAATTTGTAGGCTCGACTAATAAATTGAACACTGATGGTACACATGTGCTGGTGATGATTTCCTAGAAGGTCAGTGGTGCACCCTTGGCACATTTTTAATGTAAGTCTCAGATTTTCAAATTTTGATATTTTCCAAAAAATATTGTTTTTAAATTTATTTATGTGTATCTACAAGTACATAATCTAATCATTTAAATATGATAAGAAATTGGCATAGAATATTTTGTAGCTCTCATCCACTCTTGCCCTCTCACTTTCTCACACCAAGCACTCTCACAACCATACTGACATTCATACGCACGTATCAGCAGGTACATAGGCAAATTCAATATGTGTACGAGCTACTTCTACCATATTCCAAATATATGTTTATATACATTTGTTGGTATACGTTTATAATTAAGTCCTAAAACTAACACAAAAATTTTTTTTTTTACAAATTGGAGCCCCACTCAGGCCGTGTCTCATTTATATGAAAAAGTTGGCAGTTTCTTATGGAGATTGGTGCACCCAAGTACTGGTTAACCGCTGGAGCCTGCCCAGGAAAGGTGTTGTTAGGTAAACTGCCCGCTGGCGATATAGCCCAAAATGGTGCTGATGCAGGCGTAAAACCCGAAATATAACATAACAAAAAAATTATATGCGGGGAATTTATTCCATTTTGTATTATGCTTTAAAATGATTCCAAATTGAGTGTAAAATTGTTATACAGAGATGAAATGTTCTGGAGCCTTTAAAGCAGCATTACATCGTAATAAAGGATGTTTTGGGTAAAATGTAAATACTAATGTGTGTGTGTTTACAAAAATCGAAATAGTCACTCAGAAACGATAAAATTCCAATAAATTTAAACCGTCGTATACGCGAATTTGTTTATCAACACATGAAATGTAAACACGCACAGCGCGCATGCGTGAAACAACAGAGGATGTAGAAAACAACGTATATATTTTGAATATGAAAGACTATCTATCTATCTTCCTCTAATGTCGAACCCCTCGCTGGGATGTAGACATGTCCCTAAAAGACTTAGCTAACAGAGGTATGAATCAACATATCAAGTAATTTAATTAAAAAAGACAACGTGGGACAAATGGGGACGATGCATTCCGAATGTAAACAAGTGTGGACGATGCGTTCCGGTTGTAAACAAGTGCGTGACTGATCGACTCTGAAAGTTCTACTTTCGGTTTCGAGTTTGTTTTATCGCAAAAAAACACTGTTTACCAAATGAACATAAGCATACAAAGTATAATGTTAGAATGTGTAGCAGCATTGCTACCCATACGTAAAAATTTAATTTTTCAAATATCTTTTATTTCATACGACGTAATGCTGCTTTAACTTAACCCATTTCATTCTGGATATATTTAAAGGCTTTTGCAAACAACATAGATCCAGATCAGCCGCAGCGTGACGCTGCGTGCTGATCAGGATCTATGTTGTTTGCTACATAGCCAAGTGTCTTAGCAATATCATGTGAATAGCAAACAGCATAGAGCCTGATCAGATGGCACGTTCTGTGACCGTTGATCTGGCTCTATGTTCTTTGCAAATACCGTTTGAACGGTATCCAGAATGAAATGGGTTAATAGATGCAGGTTTCCCATTTTCTGGGGCCTTTAACCCATTTAACACCAAGTAACTGACATGGACTGGTGCATGATATTTTTAGACCAATAAATTACATTTGGACCAGTTCATTTAAAAATATTACTGGCATAAAGTGCAGATATAATACTGAGGAGAGTGACGAGCCGGCTCATAAGCCTATTTGGTCTACAAGGTCTGTTGTCTTGAAAGATTTCACTTGGGCAACTCCCGACATCTTACATAGAGTATGATGTATCACCAACATAGGCTCTCATACTCCTGTTTATATATCTATATCACATTAGCATCTATTTCCACATTTATTTATTTCTGCTATATCACATTAGCATCTATTTCCACATTTATTTATTTCTGCTATATCACATTAGCATCTATTTCCACATTTATTTATTTCTGCTATATCCTGTTAGCATCTATTTCCACATTTATTTATTTCTGCTATATCACATTAGCATCTATTTCCACATTTGTTTATTTCTGCTATATCACATTAGCATCTATTTCCACATTTATTTATTTCTGCTATATCCTGTTAGCATCTATTTCCACATTTATTTATTTCTGCTATATCACATTAGCATCTATTTCCACATTTATTTATTTCTGCTATATCACATTAGCATCTATTTCCACATTTATTTATTTCTGCTATATCCTGTTAGCATCTATTTCCACATTTATTTATTTCTGCTATATCACATTAGCATCTATTTCCACATTTATTTATTTCTGCTATATCACATTAGCATCTATTTCCACATTTGTATTATTCTGCTATATCACATTAGCATCTATTTCCACATTTATTTATTTCTGCTATATCACATTAGCATCTATTTCCACATTTGTTTATTCTGCTATATCACATTAGCATCTATTTCCACATTAATTTATTTCTGCTATATCCTGTTAGCATCTATTTCCACATTTATTTATTTCTGCTATATCACATTAGCATCTATTTCCACATTTGTTTATTTCTGCTATATCACATTAGCATCTATTTCCACATTTGTTTATTTCTGCTATATCACATTAGCATCTATTTCCACATTTATTTATTTCTGCTATATCACATTAGCATCTATTTCCACATTAATTTATTTCTGCTATATCCTGTTAGCATCTATTTCCACATTTGTTTATTCTGCTATATCACATTAGCATCTATTTCCACATTTATTTATTTCTGCTATATCACATTAGCATCTATTTCCACATTTATTTATTTCTGCTATATCACATTAGCATCTATTTCCACATTTGTATTATTCTGCTATATCACATTAGCATCTATTTCCACATTAATTTATTTCTGCTATATCCTGTTAGCATCTATTTCCACATTTATTTATTTCTGCTATATCACATTAGCATCTATTTCCACATTTGTTTATTTCTGCTATATCACATTAGCATCTATTTCCACATTTGTTTATTTCTGCTATATCACATTAGCATCTATTTCCACATTTATTTATTTCTGCTATATCACATTAGCATCTATTTCCACATTTATTTATTTCTGCTATATCACATTAGCATCTATTTCCACATTTATTTATTTCTGCTATATCACATTAGCATCTATTTCCACATTTATTTATTTCTGCTATATCACATTAGCATCTATTTCCACATTTATTTATTTCTGCTATATCACATTAGCATCTATTTCCACATTTGTTTATTTCTGCTATGCATCTATTTCCACATTTATTTATTTCTGCTATATCACATTAGCATCTATTTCCACATTTGTTTATTTCTGCTATGCATCTATTTCCACATTTATTTATTTCTGCTATATCATGTTAGCATCTATTTCCACATTTATTTATTTCTGCTATATCATGTTAGCATCTATTTCCACATTTATTTATTTCTGCTATATCACATTAGCATCTATTTCCACATTGATATTTGGCAGAGTCTTAAAATATCTTTGTCTGCAATAGACTGGCAGTCTCCAAGCTCAAATTCACCACAATGTTCATCAACTGTACACAAATATTCAGGATGTGCCAAACTCTATGCACTACTAAACAGCCACGGCTTCCCTAATGTTCTCCATATCTAGTTTTGACATCTTAGAGATGCCCATGTGTGTGTGTGTTTTACGTTTATTTATCGTTGCTACCGGTTGCCCATATGAGCGACGCCTCCTGAATAGATTAGTCATTTTAGATTTTTGGAGGATAGTGCAATGATACAGACAGAGACCCATTCCAGAGTCTCTGGTTCTTTTACGGGCACGGTGTAATGCACCAACACGAGACCTTGGTTAAAGTCCCATCTGAAAGACTATTAATTTTATTACGGTCAGACGGGGGATCAAACCTGCGATCCCTGGATTACCAGTCCAACATGTTAACCACTGGACTACAGATCCGCCTGTAGAGATGTCCAAAACCTGGTTGTTATTTTTATATTTTCCGCCTTGTCCGAAGGTTTTTTGAAGAACGTTTTCTCGAAGGCTTCTGGGTATTTGTTTTTATCTTTACCTTAAGGTTTAAACACTCCAGACTTTATCTCTGAACCACCTTTCTAGTCATATTTATTGCCAACACGTGATAGTGAACAACCCAGTGCCCGAGGTTATAAAACTGTTCTTAGATAGTGAACAACCCAGTGCCCGAGGTTATAAAACTGTTCTTAGATAGTGAACAACCCAGTGCCCGAGGTTATAAAACCGTTCTTAGATAGTGAACAACCCAGTGCCCGAGGTTATAAAACTGTTCTTAGATAGTGAACAACCCAGTGCCCGAGGTTATAAAACTGTTCTTAGATAGTGAACAACCCAGTGCCTGAGGTTATAAAACTGTTCTTAGATAGTGAACAACCCAGTGCCCGAGGTTATAAAACTGTTCTTAGATAGTGAACAACCCAGTGCCCGAGGTTATAAAACTGTTCTTAGATCTCAAACTGAAGTGATTTGATTGGTTGATTCTGAGTTTTACTGTCGACTGAACCAATCAGAAGCTTGAGACTGAGTTTGAGATTGGAGAAACGCTTTATAACCTCCAGGCCTGATGTTTTGGCCAGTTTAACATTCTCTACATCACGAAGCCCACTGAACTCCGATCAGTCATCATGCAATGTTGACATCTCTTCCATAATTATTGTAATTTTACAGTCAAACCTGTGTTAGTGGTCACCTCCATTAAGCAGCCAACCTGTATTAAGCAGCCAGTTTCCAGATTCCCAATCATTGTTTTATTATATATTTGACCTCTATTAAGCAGCCACCTGTGCTAAGCAGCCACTTTCTCTGACTCCCTTGGCTGGCTGCTTAACACAGGTTTGACTGTATACCTGTCAAATGACCAACTGTCCAAGACAATTTTTTTCCTCATCACTAACAAAACTCCATGCTTCCACGATGCCTCGCCAAACATGATGAGTTGTTCTGATTGTATCTTTCACTTAGGCGGTGCGGCAGATAGGTGTATCGTGATAAATTTAAGTTTAAACTTTATTTATTTTACAACGACTGCGAAGCAAGTTTTAACAACTTATATTACGGTAATCACTCTCGTTGGCGCGGATGAAAACGTAAATGTGGTCATTCGTGTGGGAGGAAACCGGACTACCCGGAGAAAACCCACATGTCCGATCTGGCGACCACCGTACCATCTCACATACTTCCCTGTCCGAGGATCGAACCTGGGTTGCATTGGTGAGAATTGAGTGACTTCCTAAATTATTACGTGTAAGTCCAGAAACGAATGCTATCTATTATAATGGGAAACCAAAGGCCTTATGAAATATAATGATAATTTGAAATAAGTTTTATTATTTTACAATGAAAGTGAAAACCACTTATAGCAAAAACTGATACATTAGCAAAAGCTAAACTGATACAATACAAACAAATGTGATTGTAACAATTTTTGTGCAAAACATCGTTTTTGAAATGTTTTTATGAAACATGTACAGTAACCTGTGTTAGTGGTCACCTCTATTAAGCAGCCAGTTTCCAGATTCCCAATCAGTTGTTTTATTATATTTTTGACCTCTATTAAGCAGCCACCTGTGCTAAGCAGCCACTTTTTGTGATTCCCTTTGCTGGTTGCTTAACACAGGTTTGACTGTACATGCATTTTAGATACACCTTAGACCTTGGAGTGGATTGATGTACAGTCAAATTTTATTTCCCAATATAATACATATTGAACAATGCATACATCACACATAATCAAAATACAGAAAAAGGATTAGAATGAAAGACATAGTCTTATATAATTCTTCTCCACTTAAGTAGTACACTTAAACTGATGAGGAACCTACTTAAAATATGGATTGTACATTAGATGCACAAAATAAGAAATTATAGATTAAAACTACAACATATAAACCATATGATACAAACTTTAAGAAATGGAAGGATAATTGAAATTAAACACATCACCCTAGGGCATAATAAAATCGTTTACAATACTATCATGAATAAAGTACAAACAATATAATATAATTTTAAAGTAAAATGTTTTAGAGAAAACATAATAAATGGATAGTACTAAAAGTGATAAACGAAATATTGCAATGTCATGGTTTATGTTCCATAAAATTGAATGAAAAAATATGTTGGCAATCCTCGAATGTTAGATGGAAGAGTATTCAGTCAAACCTGTGTTTGTGGTCACCTCTACAGTCAAACCTGTGTTTGTGGTCACCTCTACAGTCAAACCTGTGTTAGTGGTCACCTCTACAGTCAAACCTGTATTTGTGGTCACCTCTACAGTCAAACCTGTGTTAGTGGTCACCTCTACAGTCACCTCTACAGTCAAACCTGTGTTTGTGGTCACCTCTACAGTCAAACCTGTGTTAGTGGTCACCTCTACAGTCACCTCTACAGTCAAACCTGTGTTTGTGGTCACCTCTACAGTCAAACCTGTGTTTGTGGTCACCTCTACAGTCACCTCTACAGTCAAACCTGTATTTGTGGTCACCTCTACAGTCAAACCTGTGTTAGTGGTCACATCTACAGTCAAACCTGTGTTTGTGGTCACCTCTACTGTCAAACCTGTGTTAGTGGTCACCTCTACAATCACCTCTACAGTCAAACTTGTGTTTGTGGTCACCTCTACAGTCAAACCTGTGTTTGTGGTCACCTCTACAGTCAAACCTGTGTTTGTGGTCACCTCTACAGTCAAACCTGTGTTAGTGGTCACCTCTACAGTCAAACCTGTGTTACTGGTCACCTCCATTAAGCAGCCAACCTGTATTAAGCAGCCAGTTTCCAGATTCCCAATCAGTTGTTTTATTATATATTTGACCTCTATTAAGCAGCCACCTGTGCTAAGCAGCCACTTTCTCTGACTCCCTTGGCTGGCTGCTTAACACAGGTTTGACTGTACATGTATTGTAGATGCACTTTAGACTTCGGAGTGGATTGATATACGCCCAAATCAATGAATGCCCGCACCTACTCCAACTAGGTTGATAATTGGCACATGGGCACTAGATCTAAATAAAATTGTGCATGCCCCACCTGTCCCAACCTATTTAATCATGGTTGATAATTTGGTACCTAGTAACCTTAGCTAAACAAAAGCTTTAGTAATTCGGCAGTTAATGCTGTCAGATCATTTGGTGTATCGATGAATGAATGATTTGATGATCGGGGTGACATTAACCAATCAGTTAATTCATCAGTGAATGTTTCTAATCTGGCTATTGATCCATGTAGATACCTCAGTGATACATTCCCCCTCTTTGTAGCAGTTTTTATTACTGCTAAATCAATACAGTAGTCGGTAGTTGAGAAACCTCCAAGTAATGCTGTGTGTGCATCAGTGACAGTAAGGACTTGTGTAAGCATTATCAGTTCATGGTTAAGTTTTATTATTTGTGGGATTTGGAAAAATATATTTACTATAGTTTGGAATATGGCAATTCTGTGGTTAGTATATGATTTGAGTCTCTTGTTGGTTAGTTTATTTACATTTTCAGCTTGCCAATTGACAACGGAATGTCTTGTGACAGAAACTGATTGTGTAAGCATTATTGTTTCAGGTTATGTTTATTATTTGTGGGATTTGGAAAAATATATTTACTATAGTTTGGAATATGGCAAGTCTGTGGTTAGTATATGATTTGAAACTGATTGTGTAAACATTATTGTTTCGAGGTTATGTTTATTATTTGTGGGATTTTGAAGAATATATTGTTTGGCAACATTAAACTGAGACTAATTAATCTCCGCCAAAGCCTTCGTGAGTTTTCGTGAACTACGACCAGGACATACGTTAGGGTTTTACCGTTAATATTTGAATCAAGTAAGTGTACAATAATCTAAAGCTCATATTTTACTTCGGAAATCGATTATTAACGAAGTAAGTTCACGGAATATGCAAATGTCTCAGTTTAATGTTGCCAAACAATACTTATATACAGTTTGGAATATGGCAATTCTGTGGTTAATATTGTGATTTGCTGAGTTTCTTTGTCGGTTAGTTTATTTACATTTTCAGCTTGCCAATTGACAACGGAATGTCTTGTGACAGAAACTGATTGTGTAAACATTATTGTTTCGAGGTTAGGTTTTATTATTTGTGGGATTTGGAAGAATATGTATAGGATATAAGCCGAAAACGATCCAATATGTAAAATATTGGACTGTGTGAGGCGCGTAGTGCCGAAGGTAGTACCAATATTTTACATATTGGATCCGTTTGAGGCTTATATCTTGCTTAAAACACACACTTATATAACAAGATCCTACTAATTAAAATTGTTAATTTCATACATGTACGCGTAGGATTTAATATAATACTCTGGCCTTTTGACACCAGTCCAATATTAATAATAATGCACTGCAAGTACAAAGGTATGACGTCACGACAATGTTTTAAAATTATATAAAGTTTGCAATATGGCAATTCTGTGGTTAGCCCATTTCATTCTGGATACATTTAAAGGCTTTTGCAAACAACATTGATCCAGATCAGCCGCAGCGTGATGCTGCATGCTGATCAGGATCTATGTTGTTTGCTACATAGCCAAGTGTCTTAGCAAGATCATCTGAATAGCAAACAGCATAGAGTCTGATCAGGCGGAACGTTCCGTGGCAGCTGATCTGGCTCTAGGTTCTTTGTAAATACTGTTTGAATGGTATCTAGAATGAAATGGGTTAGTATATAATTTGCTGAGTGTTGCAGACACTAGCAGGTGCAAGCTACATGTATATAAGTTTTAATACAAATTTAGTCTAGCTCGATTAAGAAACAAGTTTTTACATCGATAGCTTAATCGCTCTCGAGACCTCATTCCTGATGGAATCCATCGCCGTGAGGGAGAGAAGAGGCGATGTGGAATGTAAATGCCTTTGCAATCGTAATGCCTACAGTTGGGCGCTTTATCAGTTGTAGAAACCTGAGCGGCTAACATTTATGCAGCATCTCCATGGCCTAATAGTTAAGGTGTAGCTGCAAGGATAGGATTCGGGAAGTACTGATGTCCATATCAGGTGTCTCATAAATCAGAAATGGCTGGCCCTTTTTAATAGGAGTGACACTATAATAAACAAACACTTACTTTTTAAATTATTTATTTCATGGACATATGATAACTCGTAGTTGTACACATTTATTTTAACTCGATTGCGAAACAAGTTCTTGCAACTTATATCTTTTAGCTTATATTGATCACTCTCGAGACCTCATTCCTCATGGAATCTATCACCACGAGAGAGAGAGAGAGAGAGAGAGAGAGAGAGGAGAGAGAGAGAGAGAGAGAGAGAGAGAGAGAGAGAGAGAGAGAGAGAGAGAGAGAGAGGGGAGGCAAATGTGGAATTTAACTGCATTACCTAAGGACACAGTCGTAACGGCTACAGCTAGGTGCAAACTCCGGGCCTTTCTGTAGCCAATTTCCAACCATTGCGCTATCAAGACTTCCATGGCTATTGATTATAATATGTATTAATATCCATAGGAAAGGCATATCATTGTACAGAACTACATCACCTGAGCAAGGATTGTCTGCTTCATTAGGTGTATACTAGCCTAGGTGCCAGTCTGCCGATTTTTCACTTTTTAACTTCTGGCAAAATGACGGTGATATGATCAGAAACTCAATACGAACCCAATTAATTGTATCGGTGTTAAAATATATTTATTTGACTGACAAGGCAACATATATCTACGCCTGTTCCCAGGCTAGGTGTATACTATTGTTGCAGTAATTCTGTCATATCGGTATATGTATTGCTTGTTACCCATAGCTCAATGCTCATATCTCAATGTCCATACCTCAATGTCCATATATCAATGTCCATATCTCAATGTACATACCTCACTGTACATATCTCAATGTCCATATCTCAATGTACATACCTCACTGTACATATCTCAATGTTCATACCTCAATGTCCATATCTCAATGCCCATATCTCAATGTCCATATCTCAATGTTCATACCTCAATGTTCATATGTCAATGTCCATACATCAATGTCCATATCTCAATGTACATACCTCAATGTCCATATCTCAATGCCCATACCTCAATGTCCATATCTCAATGTCCATATCTCAATGTCCATATCTCAATGTCCATATCTCATACATATCTCAATGTACATATCTCAATGTACATATCTCAATGTCCATATCTCAATGTCCATATCTCAATGTCCATATCTCAATGTCCATATCTCAATGTCCATATCTCATACATATCTCAATGTACATATCTCAATGTCCATATCTCAATGTCCATATCTCATACATACTTCAATATCCATATCTCAATGTCCATATCTCAATGTTCATATCTCAATGTACATATCTCAATGCCCATATCTCAATGTCCATATCTCAATGCCCATACCTCAATGTCCATATCTCATACATATCTCAATGTACATATCTCAATGTTCATATCTCAATGTACATATCTCAATGCCAATATCTCAATATCCATATCTCAATGTCCATATCTCAATGTCCATATCTCAATGTCCATACCTCAATGTCCATATCTCAATGTCCATACCTCAATGTCCATATCTCATACATATCTCAATGTCCATATCTCATACATACCTCAATGTCCATACCTCAATGTCCATATCTCATACATATCTCAATGTCCATATCTCATACATACCTCAATGTCCATATCTCAATGTCCATATCTCATACATATCTCAATGTCCATATCTCATACATATCTCAATGTCCATATCTCATACATATCTCAATGTCCATATCTCATACATACCTCAATGTCCATATCTCAATGTCCATATCTCATACATATCTCAATGTCCATATCTCATACATATCTCAATGTCCATACCTCAATGTCCATATCTCATACATATCTCAATGTCCATACCTCATACATATCTCAATGTCCATATCTCATACATATCTCAATGTCCATACCTCAATGTCCATATCTCATACATATCTCAATGTCCATATCTCATACATACCTCAATGTCCATACCTCATACATATCTCAATGTCCATATTTCATACATATCTCAATGTCCATACCTCAATGTCCATATCTCATACATATCTCAATGTACATATCTCAATGTTCATACCTCAATGCCCATATCTCAATGTCCATACCTCAATGTCCATATCTCATACATATCTCAATGTCCATACCTCAATATCCATATCTCATACATATCTCAATGTACATATCTCAATGTTCATACCTCAATGCCCATATCTCAATGCCCATACCTCAATGTCCATATATCAATGCATATATATCAATGTCCATATCTCAATGCACATATCTCAATGTTCATACCTCAATGTCCATATCTCAATGTCCATATCTCAATGTCCATATCTCAATGTTCATACCTCAATGTTCATACCTCAATGTCCATATCTCAATGTCCATATCTCAATGTCCATACCTCAATGTTCATATCTCAATGCCCATATCTCAATGTCCATACTTCAATATCCATACCTCAATATCCATACTTCAATATCCATACCTCAATGTCCATATCTCAATGCCCATATCTCAATGTCCATACTTCAATATCCATACCTCAATATCCATATCTCAATATCCATACCTCAATATCCATACCTCAATGTCCATATCTCAATGTCCATATCTCAATGCATCTCAATGTTCATACCTCAATGTCCATATCTCAATGTCCATACCTCAATGTCCATACCTCAATGTCCATATCTCAATGTTCATACCTCAATGTTCATACCTCAATGTCCATATATCAATGCACATATCTCAATGTACATACCTCACTGTACATATCTCAATGTCCATATCTCAATGTACATACCTCACTGTACATATCTCAATGCCCATATCTCAATGTCCATATCTCAATGTTCATACCTCAATGTTCATATGTCAATGTCCATACATCAATGTCCATATCTCAATGTACATACCTCAATGTCCATATCTCAATGCCCATACCTCAATGTCCATATCTCATACATATCTCAATGTCCATATCTCAATGTCCATATCTCATACATATCTCAATGTACATATCTCAATGTCCATATCTCAATGTCCATATCTCATACATACTTCAATATATAAACCTCAATGTCCATATCTCAATGTTCATATCTCAATGTACATATCTCAATGCCCATATCTCAATGTCCATATCTCAATGCCCACACCTCAATGTCCATATCTCATACATATCTCAATGTCCATATCTCAATGTACATATCTCAATGTTCATATCTCAATGTACATATCTCAATGCCCATATCTCAATATCCATATCTCAATGTCCATATCTCAATGTCCATATCTCAATGTCCATACCTCAATGTCCATATCTCAATGTCCATACCTCAATGTCCATATCTCATACATATCTCAATGTCCATATCTCATACATACCTCAATGTCCATACTTCAATGTCCATATCTCATACATACCTCAATGTCCATACCTCAATGTCCATATCTCATACATATCTCAATGTCCATATCTCATACATACCTCAATGTCCATATCTCAATGTCCATATCTCATACATATCTCAATGTCCATATCTCATACATATCTCAATGTCCATACCTCAATGTCCATATCTCATACATATCTCAATGTACATATCTCAATGTTCATACCTCAATGCCCATATCTCAATGCCCATACCTCAATGTCCATATATCAATGCATATATATCAATGTCCATATCTCAATGCATATATCTCAATGTTCATACCTCAATGTCCATATCTCAATGTCCATATCTCAATGTCCATATCTCAATGTCCATACTTCAATGTCCATACCTCAATATCCATATCTCAATATCCATACTTCAATGTCCATACTTCAATGTCCATATCTCAATGTCCATATCTCAATGTTCATACCTCAATGTTCATATCTCAATGTCCATACCTCAATGTCCATATCTCAATGTCCATATCTCAATGTTCATATCTCAATGTCCATACCTCAATATCCATATCTCAATGTCCATATCTCAATGTCCATACTTCAATGTCCATACTTCAATGTCCATATCTCAATGTCCATATCTCAATGTTCATACCTCAATGTCCATACCTCAATGTCCATATCTCAATGCACATATCTCAATGTTCATATCTCAATGTCCATACTTCAATATCCATACCTCAATATCCATACTTCAATATCCATACCTCAATATCCATACCTCAATATCCATACTTCAATATCCATACCTCAATGTCCATAGCTCAATGTTCATACCTCAATGCCCATACCTCAATGTTCATACCTCAATGTTCATACCTCAATGTTCATACCTCAATGTACATATCGAAATGTCCATATCGAAATGTTCATACCTCAATGTTCATACCTCAATGCCCATACCTCAATGTTCATATCTCAATGTACATACCTCAATGTACATATATCAATGTCCATATCTCAATGTCCATATCTCAATATCCATACCTCAATATCCATACCTCAATATCCATATCTCAATGTCAATATATCAATGTCCATATCTCAATGCCCATATCTCAATGTTCATATATCAATGTACATATCTCAATGTTCATATCTCTATGTCCATATTACTCAATGCCCATAACTCATTGCCCTCATTGACCACATCTCATTGCCCTCATTGACCACATCTCAATGCCCATATCTCGGTGCCCATATCTCATTGCCCTCATTGACCATATCTCGGTGCCCATAACTCACTGCCCTCATTGACCATATCTCAATACCCATATCACCGTGCCCATATCTCAATGTCCATATCTCAATGCCCATATCTCGGTGCCCATATCTCAATGTCCATATCTCAATGTCCATATCTCAATGTCCATATCTCAATGCACATATCTCGGTGCCCATATCTTGGTGACCATATCTCAATGCCCATATCTCGGTGCCCATATCTCAATGTCCATATCTCAATGTCCATATCTCAATACCCATATCTCCGTGTCCATATCTCAATGCCCATATCTCGGTGCCCATATCTCAATGTCCATATCTCAATGCCCATATCTCCGTGTCCATAACTCAATGCCCATATCTCAATGCCCATATCTCCGTGTCCATAACTCAATGCCCATATCTCGGTGCCCAATTCTCCGTGTCCATATCTCGGTGCCCATAACTCACTGCCCTCATTGACCATATCTCACTGCCCTCATTGACCATATCTCACTGCCGTCAATGACCATATCTCACTGCCCTCATTGACCATATCTCACTGCCCTCATTGACCATATCTCACTGCCCTCATTGACCATATCTCAATGCCCAAATCTCAGTGCCCATAACTGTAGGCTTCTTATTATGGGAAAATATTCATTAGTAAATATTATTTGTCTGGTCCATCATAAACTATCTACCTTAATAACTTGCTACACACTCTAAAGCAGTTGTTTCTCTACTACCTGATCACCAGATGATATGTGCTGCACATGACTGGCACTTTACATGTATTGGTATTATGAGAATGAATTATTGTGTCTACTGTTTGTTTTACTTTGTATTGCTATTTCTTTCTCATATTGTGTGGTGTACACTGCTACTGCTCATAACATTGTGAAAATATATTTATTTCCGGTATAGTTTATACAAATTTATTTTAGCTCGATTGCGAAACAAGTTCTTACAACTTATATTAATCGCTCTCGAGACCTCATTCCTGATGGAATCTAATCCATCGCTATGAGGGAGCGAGAAGAGGCAATGTGGAATTTAAATGCCTTGCCTAAGGGCACAATCGTAAACGGCTCCAGCGGAGGCTCGAACTCCGGGCCTATCGCATCTGAAGCGAACGCGCTACCACTGTGCTTATCAGGACTACCACAATAACGTTGATTTTATTATAACTGATTTGTACGTCAGTGATAGAAAGGTTGAATACAAAATCAAATCAAGGGCTTATATTGGGAGGAAAACCACTCGGCACCCTTTGAACTCATGTTTTAATGCCTCTTGACCACTGTAAAGTGGTCATTAATATGATAATATTTGCATTATTGCTGTTCAAATTATAATTGATTGTTTGATTTAATATGGAAATTGAATATTAAAAATGTGGATATATTTAACTAAAAGGCCTTTAGTACTGATGTTTTGATATACGCCGAGAGTAATTTTAATAGAATTATTTTGTGCATTAAAAATTGAAGTATCTGGATTTTGTCAGTTTTGTTTGAAGTGAAAACAAGCTTTTAAAGGTATAAAAGTATGTCATTTTATGAATGAGAAAGTAATAAAATTGTTCGCCCTATGATTTGAAGAAACCCATTTATCATTCATAATTATATGTAATATTTGTCATTTGATGAATCATAGGATAAGTTATATTCCTGTTTAAAAAAACTAAATTACATTATATGCGAGTTTTTATGCCAGCTATTTTAACTCTTTCAGCGCCGAATTAATTCAGAGCATGTGCAAACAACATAGATCCAGATCAGCCGCGGCGTAACGCCGCGTCTGATCAGGATCTATGTTGTTTGCTATTCGGACAGGTGCTTCAGCCCCAGTGTCTGAAAAGCAATCAGCATATAGCCTGATCAGACGGCATGTTCTATTCTGTCTGATCGGGTTCTCTACTTTTCTCGCTTTTATGCGACGTTGGCGCTGAAAGAGTTAATAAAACCGACTAAAATGATTAGAAGAGACAGTCATTTCATTGCTGTTTTGATTTATTACGGAAAAATGGAACTAACGAAGAGAGATACAGTCAGACCTGCGTTAGTGGTCACCTCTATTAAGCAGCCAACCTGTGTTAAACAGCCAGTTTCCAGATTCCCAATATGTTTTTTTATTATACATTTGACCTCTATCAACCTGTATTAAGCAGCCAGTTTTCAGATTCCCAATATGTTGTTTTATTATTCATTTGACCTCTATTAAGCATCCAACTGTATTAAGCAGCCAGTTTCCAGATTCCCAATATGTTGTTTTATTATACATTTGACCTCTATTAAGCAGCCAACCTGTGTTAAGCAGCCAGTTTCCAGATTCCCAATATGTTTTTTATTATACATTTGACCTCTATTAAGCAGCCAACCTGTATTAAGCACCCAGTTTCCAGATTCCCAATATGTTGTTTTATTATACATTTGATCTCTATTAAGCAGCCAACCTGTATTAAGCAGCCAGTTTCCAGATTCCCAATATGTTGTTTTATTATACATTTGACCCCTATTAAGCAGCCAACCTGTATTAAGCAGCCAGTTTCTAGATTCCCAATATGTTGTTTTATTATACATTTGACCTCTATTAAGCAGCCAACCTGTATTAAGCAGCCAGTTTCCAGATTCCCAATATGTTGTTTTATTATACATTTGACCTCTATTAAGCAGCCAACCTGTATTAAGCAGTCAGTTTCCAGATTCCCAATATGTTATTTTATTATACATTTGACCTCTATTAAGCAGCCAACCTGTATTAAGCAGCCAGTTTCCAGATTCCCAATATGTTGTTTTATTATACATTTGACCTCTATTAAGCAGCCAACCTGTATTAAGCAGTCAGTTTCCAGATTCCCAATATGTTGTTTTATTATACATTTGACCTCTATTAAGCAGCCAACCTGTATTAAGCAGCCAGTTTCCAGATTCCCAATATGTTGTTTTATTATTCATTTGACCTCTAATAAGCAGCCACCTGTGCTAAGCAGCCAGTTTCTGAGATTCCCTTGGCTAGCTGCTTAAGACAGGTTTGACTGTTACTGGTGATATCGAATTTCGTTAAGTCAAACTTTGGTTATGTCGAAGTATTTTGTTCGGTCCGACGGAATTCGACATAACGGATGTAGATGGTATATATATTTTTCAACAAAAACGGTTTGATTTCTTTCTGTTAAATTTGATACTGGTTTTGTAACAAATAAGAAATACAATTGTATGGTAACGTCCGGTTTAGAAATTGTGACAATCACGTGTGTGTGTGTTTTACGTTTATTTATCATCGCTACCGGTTCCCCACCTTATAGAACATTAAAAAGGAAAATGCATTTATCGATGATAAAGGTTGTCAAGACAAAGAAAACACAATATTATTTTACTATGGTTTAGTCTATACAAATTTCTTTTAGCTCTAATGTTTTGAAACAATGTCTTACAACATTAGATTAATCGCTCTCGATACATCACTCATGACGGAATGATCCATCGCCATGAGGGGTAATAGAGAAGGGGGAATAGAGAAGGGGGAATAGAGAAGGGGGGAATAGAGAAGGGGGAATAGAGAAGAGGGAATAAAGAAGGGGGAATAGAGAAGGGGGAATAGAGAAGGGGGAATAGAGAAGGGGGAGAATAGAGAAGGGGGAATAGAGAAGAATAGAGAAGGGGGGAATAGAGAAGGGGGAATACAGATTTAATTGCATTTCCTATGGATACTAGGAGCTCAAAAAACCCTCAGTTACACCCAACTCGGTTACGCCCGACTCGGTTACACCCAACTCGGTTACGCCCGACACGGTTACACCCGACTCGGTTACACTCGACTCGGTTACGCCCAACTCGGTTACGCCCGACTCGGTTACACCCGACTCGGTTACGCCCGACTCGGGCTGGCACATTATTCATTGCACCACAGAGACGCCGCTTTGACTAATACAGTCTTGTTATCTTAGAAAAATTTACACTTTAAATGCTAATCACAACTAAAGTCGCTTGTGCAAACAGCATAGAGCCAGATCAGACAGCACAGAACAAGTACAGAACGTGCACAGAACGTGGCATCTGATCAACCACTATGTTGTTTGATATTCAGATAGTTGAGCTAAATAACATCCTGATCAGATGTGAAATTACTGCGCAGTTTATCTGGAATTACTCCGCTGTTTATCTGGAATTACTCCGCTGTTTATCTGGAATTACTCCACTGTTTATCTGGAATTACTCCGCGGTTTATCTGGAATTACTCTGGTTAAAGGTAACCTCTGTTTATGGGGTCAAGCTCTTGGTGCAAGATACTATTGGAACAAATGATAAAATATCAAGTGAGAAATGTTCTAAATCTGTTATTGCTCATTGTTATGATCATGAATTTCTCTTTTTTTTTAAAACTCTTCTAAATGAATGCATTTTTTTCTGGTCACATTTTAATTTGCATTTTGATTTACACACAGACCTGTTATTATTTTTTTCGAGTCTTGAAATGCATGCTGGTGAAAGAGCAATAAAATCATGAAGTTGAATTTCATGGATATATGATTTATTTCATATTTATTCATAGCTGGCAATCCCCCCAGACGAGGTTTATATAGATTAAATACTAGTTAACGTCATTTGGTTGGATGTTTACGTTGGTGCATGACACTGGATACCGGAGGATTTAAATGTAGGTGTTGCGCGGTACAAGATGTTTAAATTTTGATTTCAAAATGATTGAAAGATGTTTTTGGGTGATCAGATGTTGTCTAATTGTTACTAAAGTGTGTAGTTAAGATAATCACTGGAATTATTATGAAGAAAAAAACAGAAGTAATAGTCTGTAAGTATCAACTATTATTGATATACATTATGTAAAATTTTATTGCTGCACAATAGTGGAGTTCAGACTTTATAAGAAGGGATGCTTGTCTGGGAGTGTGACGGTAAATAAAAGATGCTTGTCTGGGAGTGTGACGGTAAATAAAAGATTCTTGTCTGAGAGTGTCGCAGTAAATAAAATATTCTTGTCTGAGAGTGTCGCAGTAAATAAAAGATTCTAGTCTGAGAGTGTCGCAGTAAGTAAAAGATTCTAGTCGTGAGTGTGTTGCAGTAAATAAAAGATTCTAGTCTGAGAGTGTCGCAGTAAATGAAAGATTCTAGTCTGAGAGTGTCGCAGTAAATGAAAGATTCTAGTCTGAGAGTGTCGCAGTAAATGAAAGATTCTAGTCTGAGAGTGTCGCAGTAAATAAAAGATTGTCACCATTGCTTCCTACAATTCCTTCCTTCCTACCTTTCATCCACACTTCCTTCTTTCTATGTTTCCTTTTGACCACCCTTATTTCTTTCCTTCTGACTTCTGTCTGACCACCCTTCCTTCCTTCTGACCACCTTTTCTTCCTCTATTTGTTCCTTCCTTCTGACTTCTGTCTGGCCACCCTTCCTTCCTTCTGACCACCTTTCCATTTCTTCCTACCTGCCATCCTTCCTACCTGCCATCCTTCCTACCTCTACCTGCCATCTTTCCTTCCTACTTGCCATCCCTCCTACCTGCCATCGTTCCTTCCTACTTGCCATCCCTCCTACCTGCCATCCTTCTTTCCTACCTGCCATCCTGCCTTCCTTCCTGCCATCCTTCTTTCCTACCTGCCATCCTCCCTTCCTACCTGCCATCCTTCTTTCCTACCTGCCATCCTCCCTTCCTACCTGCCATCCTTCCAATCTTTCTTCCTACCTGCCTTCCATCCTACCTGCCATCCTCCCATCTTACCTACCATCCTTCCTACCTGCCTTCCTTCTTCCTACCTGCCACCCTTCCTACCTGCCATCCTTCCTACCTGCCACCCTTCCTACCTGCCATCCTTCCTACCTACCATCCTTCCTACCTGCCATCCTTCCTTCCTACCTGCCACCCTTCCTACCTGCCATCCTTCCTACCTGCCACCCTTCCTACCTGTCATCCTTCCTACCTGTCATCCTTCCTACCTGTCATCCTTCCTACCTGTCATCCTTCCTACCTGCCATCCTTCCTTCTGTTCACCCTTTCCTACCTGCCACCCTTCCTTCCTACCTGCCACCCTTCCTTCCTACCTGCCACCCATCCTTCCTACCTACCTGCCACCCTTCCTTCCTACCTGCCACCCGTCCTTCCTACCTACCTGTCAGCCTTCCTACCTACCTGCCAGCCTTCCTACCTACCTGCCAGCTTTCCTACCTGCCAGCCTTCCTTCCTACCTACCGCCAGCCTTCCTACCTACCTGCCAGCCTTCCTACCTACCTGCCAGCCTTCCTACCTACCTGCCAGCTTTCCTACCTGCCAGCCTTCCTACCTTCCTGCCAGCCTTCCTATCTACCTGCCAGCCTTCCTACCTACCTGCCAGCTTTCCTACCTGCCAGCCTTCCTTCCTACCTACCTGTCATCCATCCTACCTGCATCCTTCCTACCTGCAATCCTTCCTTCTGTCCACCCTTCTTTCCTACCTGCCACCCTTCCTTCCTACCTGCCACCCTTCCTTCCTACCTGTCACCCTTCCTACCTACCTGCCACCCGTCCTTCCTACCTACCTGCCAGCCTTCCTACCTACCTGCCAGCCTTCCTACCTACCAGCCTTTCTACCTACCTGCCAGCCTTCCTACCTACCTGCCAGCTTTCCTTCCTACCTGTCAGCTTTCCTTCCTACCTTCCTGCCATCCTTCCAACCTTCCATACTTTCCACCATTCCTTCTTTCCGATCGCTCAGTCAGCATATTTCATTTCATTTAATGAGTTCTTTGTTGTGTAAAGTTGCGGAGATGAAGCCCTATATTTGGTAACAGGCATGCGGCTATCTGCTCCAGTAATTTTATTGCCGCATTTGCAGAATGCAATGAACGTTAATCAATAAGCGGGAAAGCTTGAATCTTCTTCTTATTTAAGCACTTCCATGAATTATTAACAGACTGTTATTGTGATGTCTCTATTACACAACCGTGACGGAGATACTGTTCATACTCGCCTATAAGGCGATCTCACCTATAAGACGACCCCCCTACTTTGGTCCTGAAATCTGTGGGTTTTGGCACTTATGTATCGTGCTGAAAGTTGAAGACATTTTCAGTGTGAGAGAGCTTTCTTTTCTATGACATAATAACACATTTAAAAAAGACATTGTCAGGGATCATTCTAGAGGGCGATGTGGGCGAAATTGTCGCCTTAAAGGACCCTGACTTCGCCCTCTGGGGGCCCCACTTCTCCCTAAAAAAAACAACATATTTTTTGGTTTTTACGATTTTCAACCAAAATTTGTCTAGTAAGATACACTGGCCCATTATAAAGCACTCCTTCTATTCAAATGTTGTATTTAATGGTTGTACTGTGCATTTTAACCCTATTTTGCAGAAGTATATTAAAGAACACCATTTAAGGAAGCGATCACGCGCTTTCTCACTTCTCCCAAAAATGTTGACCTAGAATGAACCCTGAATTGTATTTATTTATTTTTAGCAATTTTGTTTTAGTGCTCACTAATAAGACGGAATCTTTGAGGTCATAATCTGGTGGTAAAAAACTTGTCTTTTAGGCAAGTATGGCCGGTAGTCGGAAATACTTGTTTTTGACAGAATAGGTAGTAATTAGCCGTTTGCCACATACAGACGCACGGTTATAAGTTCTTAGTTTGTACAAATTTATTTTAGCTCGATTGTGAAATATTCGATTAATCGCTCTCGTGACCTCATTCCTGATGAAAATTCCTACTGGAATTCATCGCCATGAGGAAGAGAGAAGAGGCAATGTGGAATTTAAGTGCCTTGCCTATGGAAACAATCGTAACAGCTTCAACTTGACGCGAACTCTGGGAGTTTCGCACCTGAAGCGATTGCGCTACCACTGCGCTGGTCATGACATTTGGAGCTTTATATGAAAAATAGAAATAAATCAGTAGAACTTTAATTAATATTAAGTTATTTCCCCTGCTATTGATGTGTGTAATATAGGCAGATATCCTAGACTAGACAAGAGCTTGTGCAGATATCCTAGTCTAGACAAGAGCTTGTGCAGATATCCTAGTCTAGACAAGAGCTTGTGCATATATCCTAGTCTAGACAAGAGCTTGTGCAGATATCCTAGTCTAGACAAGAGCTTGTGCAGATATCCTAGTCTAGACAAGAGCTTGTGCATATATCCTAGTCTAGACAAGAGCTTGTGCAGATATCCTAGTCTAGACAAGAGCTTGTGCAGATATCCTAGTCTAGACAAGAGCTTGTGCAGATATCCTAGTCTAGACAAGAGCTTGTGCATATATCCTAGTCTAGACAAGAGCTTGTGCAGATATCCTAGTCTAGACAAGAGCTTGTGCAGATATCCTAGTCTAGACAAGAGCTTGTGCAGATATCCTAGTCTAGACAAGAGCTTGTGCAGGTATCCTAGTCTAGACAAGAGCTTGTGCAGATATCCTAGTCTAGACAAGAGCTTGTGCAGGTATCCTAGTCTAGACAAGAGCGTGTGCAGGTATCCTAGTCTAGACAAGAGCTTGTGCAGATATCTTAGTCTAGACAAGAGCTTGTGCATATATCCTAGTCTAGACAAGAGCTTGTGCAGATATCATAGTCTAGACAAGAGCTTGCGCAGATAACCTAGTCTAGACAAGAGCTTGTGCATATATCCTAGTCTAGACAAGAGCTTGTGCAGATATCCTAGTCTAGACAAGAGCTTGTACAGATATCCTAGTCTAGACAAGAGCTTGTGCAGATATCCTAGTCTAGACAAGAGCTTGTGCAGATATACTAGTCTAGACAAGAGCTTGTGCAGATATACTAGTCTAGACAAGAGCTTGTGCAGGTATCCTAGTCTAGACAAGAGCTTGTGCAGATATCCTAGTCTAGACAAGAGTTTGTGCAGATATCCTAGTCTAGACAAGAGCTTGTGCAGATATCCTAGTCTAGACAAGAGCTTATGCAGATATCCTAGTCTAGACAAGAGCTTGTGCATACTATCCTAGTCTAGACAAGAGCTTGTGCAGATATCATAGTCTAGACAAGAGCTTGCGCAGATAACCTAGTCTAGACAAGAGCTTGTGCATACTATCCTAGTCTAGACAAGAGCTTGTGCAGATATCCTAGTCTAGACAAGAGCTTGTACAGATATCCTAGTCTAGACAAGAGCTTGTGCAGATATCCTAGTCTAGACAAGAGCTTGTGCAGATATACTAGTCTAGAAAAGAGCTTGTGCAGATATACTAGTCTAGACAAGAGCTTGTGCAGATATCCTAGTCTAGACAAGAGTTTGTGCAGATATCCTAGTCTAGACAAGAGCTTGTGCAGATATCCTAGTCTAGACAAGAGCTTATGCAGATATCCTAGTCTAGACAAGAGCTTGTGCAGATATCCTAGTCTAGACAAGAGCTTGTGCAGATATCCTAGTCTAGACAAGAGTTTGTGCAGATATCCTAGTCTAGACAAGAGCTTGTGCAGATATCCTAGTTTAGACAAGAGTTTGTGCAGATATCCTAGTCTAGACAAGAGATTGTGCAGATATCCTAGTCTAGACAAGAGCTTGTGCAGATAATCTTGTCTAGACAAGAGCTTGTGCAGATATCCTAGTCTAGACAATAGATTATGCAGATATCCTAGTCTAGACAAGAGCTTATGCAGATATCCTAGTCTAGACAAGAGCTTGCACAGATATCCTAGTCTAGACAAGAGCTTGTGCAGATATCCTAGTCTAGACAAGAGCTTATGCAGATATCCTAGTCTAGACAAGAGCTTGTGCAGATATCCTTGTCTAGACAAGAGCTTGTGCAGATATCCTAGTCTAGACAAGAGCTTATGCAGATATCCTAGACTAGACAAGAGTGTGTGCAGATATCCTAGTCTAGACAAGAGCGTATGCAGATATCCTAGTCTAGACAAGAGCTTATGCAGATATCCTAGTCTAGACAAGAGCTTGTGCATACTATCCTAGTCTAGACAAGAGCTTATGCAGATATCCTAGTCTAGACAAGAGCTTATGCAGATATCCTAGTCTAGACAAGAGGTTGTGCAGATATCCTAGTCTAGACAAGAGCTTGTGCAGATAATCTTGTCTAGACAAGAGCTTGTGCAGATATCCTAGTCTAGACAATAGATTATGCAGATATCCTAGTCTAGACAAGAGCTTATGCAGATATCCTAGTCTAGACAAGAGCTTGCACAGATATCCTAGTCTAGACAAGAGCTTGTGCAGATATCATAGTCTAGACAAGAGCTTGTGCAGATATCGTTGTCTAGACAAGAACTTGTGCAGATATCCTTGTCTAGACAAGAGCTTATGCAGATATTCTAGTCTAGACAAGTGCTTGTGCATACTATCCTAGTCTAGACAAGAACTTATGCAGATATTCTAGTCTAGACAAGTGCATACTATCCTAGTCTAGACAAGAGCTTATGCAGATATCCTAGTCTAGACAAGAGCTTGTGCATACTGTCCTAGTCTAGACAAGAGCTTGTGCAGATATCCTAGTCTAGACAAGAGCTTGTGCAGATATCCTAGTCTAGACAAGAGCTTATGCAGATATCCTAGTCTAGACAAGAGCTTGTGCAGATATACTAGTCTAGAAAAGAGCATGTGCAGATATACTAGTCTAGACAAGAGCTTGTGCAGATATCCTAGTCTAGACAAGAGCTTGTGCAGATATCCTAGTCTAGACAAGAGCTTGTGCAGATATCCTAGTCTAGACAAGAGCTTATGCAGATATCCTAGTCTAGACAAGAGCTTGTGCAGATATCCTAGTCTAGACAAGAGCTTGTGCAGATATCCTAGTCTAGACAAGAGTTTGTGCAGATATCCTAGTCTAGACAAGAGCTTGTGCAGATATCCTAGTTTAGACAAGAGTTTGTGCAGATATCCTAGTCTAGACAAGAGATTGTGCAGATATCCTAGTCTAGACAAGAGCTTGTGCAGATAATCTTGTCTAGACAAGAGCTTGTGCAGATATCCTAGTCTAGACAATAGATTATGCAGATATCCTAGTCTAGACAAGAGCTTATGCAGATATCCTAGTCTAGACAAGAGCTTGCACAGATATCCTAGACAAGAGCTTGTGCAGATATCCTAGACAAGAGCTTATGCAGATATCCTAGTCTAGACAAGAGCTTGTGCAGATATCCTAGTCTAGACAAGAGCTTGTGCAGATATCCTAGTCTAGACAAGAGCTTATGCAGATATCCTAGTCTAGACAAGAGCGTGTGCAGATATCCTAGTCTAGACAAGAGCTTGTGCAGATATCCTAGTCTAGACAAGAGCTTATGCAGATATCCTAGTCTAGACAAGAGCTTGTGCATACTATCCTAGTCTAGACAAGAGCTTATGCAGATATCCTAGTCTAGACAAGAGCTTGTGCAGATATCCTAGTCTAGACAAGAGCTTATGCAGATATCCTAGTCTAGACAAGAGCTTGTGCAGATATCCTAGTCTAGACAAGAGCTTATGCAGATATCCTAGTCTAGACAAGAGCTTGTGCAGATATCCTAGACAAGAGCTTGTGCAGATATCCTAGTCTAGACAAGAGCTTGTGAATACTATCCTAGTCTAGACAAGAGCTTGTGCAGATATCCTAGACTAGAGCTTGTGCAGATATCCTAGTCTAGACAAGAGCTTGTGCAGATATCCTAGTCTAGACAAGAGCTTGTGCAGATATCCTAGTCTAGACAAGAGCTTGTGCAGATATCCTAGTCTAGACAAGAGCTTATGCAGATATCCTAGTCTAGACAAGAGCTTGTGCAGATATCCTAGTCTAGACAAGAGCTTGTGCAGATATCCTAGTCTAGACAAGAGCTTGTGCAGATATCCTAGTCTAGACAAGAGCTTGTGCAGATATCCTAGTCTAGACAAGGGATTGTGCAGATATCCTAGTCTAGACAAGAGCTTGTGCATATATCCTAGTCTAGACAAGAGCTTGTGCAGATATCCTAGTCTAGACAAGAGCTTATGCAGATATCCTAGTCTAGACAAGAGCTTGTGCAGATATCCTAGTCTAGACATGAGCTTGTGCAGATATCCTAGTCTAGACAAAAGCTTGTGCAGATATCCTAGTCTAGAAAAGAGCTTGTGCAGATATCCTAGTCTAGACAAGAGCTTGTGCAGATATCCTAATTTAGACAAGAGCTTGTGCAGATATCCTAGTCTAGACCAGAGCTTGTGCAGATATCCTAGTCTAGACAAGAGCTTGTGCAGATATCCTAGTCTAGAAAAGAGCTTGTGCAGATATCCTAGTCTAGACAAGAGCTTGTGCAGATATCCTATTCTAGACAAAGCAGTACCATAGCCAGAGGCAAGTTCCAACCAAGCCAATCTAGGGGGGGTCCAGGGCATGTTCCCCTATAAAATTGCTGGGGTATAGAAGCGATTTCCTGCGTTTTCTGATTAACCCTTTCAACACCAAGTAACTCACATGGACTGGTCCATGATATTCATAAACCAATAAATGAATCAGAAAATCACAGTTGGACAAGTTCATTTATCAAAATGGGTAATTATGTCTAAAAATAGTCATATCACTGGCAAAAAGTGCAGAGCCTGCCTCGGTGTGCCTCAGTGTGGCTACGGGCCTGCTACAATTACGTACAAGTCTGACGCACTTTGGCTGTACAGCTGTGATTCAGAATTATTTCCGATCTTCAATGATATAAGCAGCATTGCAGGTGTTTACCGTTGTAAAAGTAGATTTATCTATACCAACTGATACTAAAACTACTTCCAATGAACAACGTATAAACAGCCGAGTGTCGTGTATAAACAGCCGAGTGTCGTGCATTAAACATCATTCTACTTTTACAAAAATATGCAAACATGGCAGTCCTAGTCACCAGACACAAGAAAATACAAATATTTAGACTAAATTATGTACTCTGTTTACACTGTTTAAAGGCCTGCAGTTTGACCCCGTCCAATTGTAAAGATTTATACTTTACTACCTGTTCCATGTGATTAGTGGCTTGTATCAACAATGTAGCAGTACATTCAGTATAATTTGGTGTATGTAGGTATTTTCTAATGGTTAATATGCATGATCACTCTGTGAGCTGAGAATTAGTCAAAATGAGGCCCTGACAATTTAAGTAAACGTATATTATTGATTGTAAAGAAAATTAATAGTTATGAGTATTCAAACTACATAATCCAGATCAGCCCAGGGACATAGATTACATGTTATGTAGGTGCCTCATCAGCCGTAGCGTAATCACTGAGACTGATCATTTGTATGCATGTATAATGTGCGCTATGGTTGTGATCTGTGCAATCTAATTCAAAATTCAGTTCATGTGTTGACCTAATCAAATATGTATGTATATAATATGTATGTATTTATATGAATAAACTATATGTGTTCGTTATATGGTAACCTTCATACTTCATTTAATTATATATCTACAGTATTATTCGCAAGTTTTCTGTTATATTTTAAATATTTCTCTGTGTCAGTGTGTGTTTACCGATATTGATGCTACATAATAATCACAGTGAATGCTATGAGTACATGTATAATATTATAATTATAATCTCTTGAACATACGAGTATTACACATATTCTGCCGATTTCTACAAGATGCCATTGAGTAAAATAACAATGTATGTAACTGATGAGCAGAGAAAAGAATTGCTGACTTTCTTGCAAAATAAGAACTGGGACGTAGAGATGGAAATAGAAGAAACAGCCACCGCCATGCCCGTTGCAGAGGCTGCTTACGTACCCCCCCCCCTATGCCTCAGCATGCTGAAGGTGTTGCTGAGTGTCCACTGTGCTTGTGTTCCCCTTGCATAATAAATGAACAGAACAAACAACTTTGGTGGCCTGCTAATAATCGTCCACCGCATAATCTAAATTCACATGAGAGAAAGCTTCTATACAGGAGGTTTTGGGCAATGCTATATAATTGTGGCGCATGGAAAGATGTCAGATATATAGAGAGAAAAGTAGCGGCTAGAAGAGGAGACTGTACTTGGCATAAGAGGGAACTGATGCCTGAATGTGTGGTACAGCAATGCAGGAACTGGCTGCCTAACCTGCGCAACCAGCCTTATTTGGGCCATAAGTGGAGTTGAATTGTTTATACCAGTTGTAAGTACTATAAAAATACAGAACTTCAATTTCAGCAATTTATAACCTCTGATATGTACGTGGGTCATAATAGATATAAGTGGTGCTCATGTATTAGATGTATACCATGCAGGGCCTCGCATGTGGCAAATACGATGTGCGTCGACCGTCAGATTTGTACCGCTATTCCTCGTGTGTTTAGTGCGTCGACCGTCAGATTTGTACCGCTATTCCTCGTGTGTTTAAGGTCAAATATAGGTCAACCTGCAGGCCTTTAACCCATTCAACACCAAGTAACTGAAATGGACTGGTCCATGATCAGTTTTTAAACCAATAAATTAATACGAAAATTACATTTGGACCAGTTTGTCTAAAATAGTAATATTACTTGAAAAAAGTGCAGATCCTGATGAGATGGCTCATGATGAGCCGTCTCATCTGGATCTACACTTTTTGTAAGCCTATTTAGAGGTCTGTGGTGTTGAAAGGGTTAAATGAGTTTAGACATTTCATACAGCAAAGGGATATAATTTTTCATTTTATTTATTTCAGTTTTCATTTATTTTTTGGTTGCATTGGAAATTTTAACTGAGGCAACTGTCTCGGTGTGCCTCAGTGTGGCTACGGGCCTGCAGAGCTTGTCTATGAGAGGAGTGTTGTAATGGTGTCACAAATCAATAATGATATGTGTATCACACGCCTGACAAATACATTACGAATACACTCTGTAACACTAAGTATTGTTTGCTGCGAATACATTTACGGATATAACATTTTTGTGAATGGGATATCATTGGTAAAAATAAAATAACATTGTATGTATCAACAATTGTTTCATAGATGTTACAATTATTGAGATGGTGTGTTATTAAAATTAATATCTGGTTACTATTTTATTTTGAACTTGGATATATTTCAATGGTATTGATTTACAGCTGCATTGCATAGTTGCTCATATGACAGTTGTTTAGCACTCCTTATTTTTCCTTATTTATTGTGCAATAGTGGATTATTTACGCCCAATTTACGTTGTTATTTTAAGCAGAGTTAAGGAGCATTCAGTCGACTGGTAACCCAGACGTAGAAGACTGACATAACCATGAATTTAAACTACCGGTATTCTACATTACAATTGTAACAATGTACAATTTATGATTTTTAACTTAACGTACCAGGTAATAAATTCAAAATTGGACTGAATATTATGGAATATTTGACGGTAAGAATGTCCTGTCCGCTTCTGTGGTCGAGTGGTTATGGTAGCTGACTTGTATACCACTGTAACCTATCATCTCTGATGGTCACGGGTTCGAGCCCCGCTCAGACCGCGTCTCATTTATATGAAAAAGTTGGCAGTTTCTTACGGAGGTTGGTGCACCAGGTACTGGTTAACCGCTGGAGCCTGCCCAGGAAAGGTGTTGTTAGGTAAACTGCCCGTCGCTCAAATGGGAAACCAGTAGCGACATTCAATAAAAAAGAAAAAGAAAAAAAAAATGTCCTGCCATCAGGGACATAATGTAGGATCTGATTTGAAATGGAACCCTGCTGGTGGGAGGTAGTGTCCGGTGTAGATTTTACACCACCATAGAAGCACATTTCGACATCACATCCGATTCCACATAATATTATAGACAAGCAAATAAATGCCTATAATAAAATACAGAATACAGGGTTAGGGTTCATTCTAGGTCAGAATTTTTTGGGAGACGTGAGAAAGCGCTTGATCGCTTCCTTAAATGGTGTTCTTTAATATACTTCTGCAAAATAGGGTTAAAATGCACAGTACAACCATTAAATACAACATTTGAATAGAAGGAGTGCTTTATAATGGGCCAGTGTATCTTACTAGACAAACTAGACAAAATTTTGTTTGAAAATCATAAAAACCAAAAAATAATTTTTTTTAGGGAGAAGTGGGGTCCCCAGAGGGCGAAATCAGGGTCCCTAGAGCGACTATTTCGCCCACATAGCCCTCTAGAATGATCCCTGGAATAACATGGTGGGTTCAACCATTAACTCTTTGCATGCTGGATAAAATAAAGGTTTTGAATAAATTATTTCGAAATATGCTCACAAGTGATCACTAAATGGTTGTAACAGAATGTATGGAGATATAGTAGTATATTAATCTAAATATGGAGCCTCCATGGACAAGTGGTATGGTTGTTGTACCAGAATGTATGGAGATATAGTAGTATATTAATCTGGGGCCTCCATGGACAAGTGGTATGGTTGTTGTACCAGAATGTATGGAGATATAGTAGTATATTAATCTGGGGCCTCCATGGACAAGTGGTATGGTTGTTGTACCAGAATGTATGGAGATATAGTAGTATATTAATCTGGGGCCTCCATGGACAAGTGGTATGGTTGTTGTACCAGAATGTATGGAGATATAGTAGTATATTAATCTGGGGCCTCCATGGACAAGTGGTATGGTTGTTGTACCAGAATGTATGGAGATATAGTAGTATATTAATCTGGGGCCTCCATGGACAAGTGGTATGGTTGTTGTACCAGAATGTATGGAGATATAGTAGTATATTAATCTGGGGCCTCCATGGACAAGTGGTATGGTTGTTGTACCAGAATGTATGGAGATATAGTAGTATATTAATCTGGGGCCTCCATGGCCTAGTGGTATGGTTGTTGTAGCAGAATGTATGGAGATATAGTAGTATATTAATCTGGGGCCTCCATGGCCTAGTGGTATGGTTGTTGTAGCTGTATGTATGGAGATATCATCATCATCAATCCTCTTCACCCCGGTTGGGGTATAGGGCCTTCACCACTGCTCTCCACTTGGACCGGTCCGTTGCTGCTGCTTTGGCTTCCCCCCAGGACATCCTGCTTCGGCGCAGCTCACTGTCCAGAGTCCTTCGCCATGTCGTAACTGGTCGACCTCTTTTCCGTGTGCCCTGTGGATTCCAATCCAGTGCTTGGCGTGCTATGTTGGGCTGGTCTCGTTGTAGAGTGTGCCCTATCCACCGCCACTTCCTCTGTGTGATAGAGTCTGTGATGGGGTCCTGTCTTGTTTGCCGCCACAACTCCTGGTTGGTGATCTTTTCTGGCCATCTGATGTGTAGTATCTGTCTGAGGCAGTTGTTGATGAATACCTGTAGTTTGTGGTCAAGGCCCTTGGTGCGTCTCCAGGTCTCAGCTCCGTACAAGAGGACTGTCTTAACATTCGTCTCAAACAGTTTGAGCTTTGTCTTGAGGTGGATGTTATTGTTGTTCCATACTGGCTTCAACGTCACAAAGGCATGTCGTGCTTTCCCAATGGAGATATAGTAGTATATTAATCTGGGGCCTCCATGGACAAGTGGTATGGTTGTTGTAGCAGAATGTATGGAGATATAGTAGTATATTAATCTGGGGCCTCCATGGACAAGTGGTATGGTTTTTGTAGCAGAATGTATGGAGATATAGTAGTATATTAATCTGGGGCCTCCATGGACAAGTGGTATGGTTGTTGTAGCAGAATGTATGGAGATATAGTAGTATATTAATCTAGGGCCTCCATGGACAAGTGGTATGGTTGTTGTAGCAGAATGTATGGAAATATAGTAGTATATTAATCTGGGGCCTCCATGGACAAGTGGTATGGTTGTTGTAGCAGAATGTATGGAGATATAGTAGTATATTAATCTGGGGCCTCCATGGACAAGTGATATGGTTGTTGACTGCAAATCACTTAATGTCCCTCTTTGCTGTAGGTTCGATTCCCACTGGGGTTGTCACACTATTTCATGTGAAGATGCTATTCAGTTGACTTGTGGTAGGTCGGTGGTTTTACTTGGATGCCTGTCCGTGCTTGCAATACTGCTCGGAGGCTGGATGGGCACCCGGGGTCTTCCTCCACCAATAATAACTGATGCAGTGATGACTTAACCCATTCAACCCCAAGTAACTGACCTGGACTGGTGCATCATATTTTTAGACCAATAAATTAATAAGAAAATTACATTTGGAGCAGTTCATTTATCAAAATGGGTAATTTTTCTCTAAAAATAGTAATATTACTGGCAAAAAGTGCAGATCCTGATGAGACGGCTCGTCACGAGCCGGCTCATCTGGATCTACACTTTTTGTACGCCTATTTAGAGGTCTGTGGTGTTGAAAGGGTTAAGCTGTTTGTGCAACAATAAACTCCAACACAAATAGTCTAAATCTGTAAAAGTAAAGTAAAGTGTTTGTTTATTATAGTGTCACCCCTATTTAAAGGGCCAGTCATTTCTGACTTATGAAGACACCTCTTTTTATGAACATCAGTACTTCCCGAATCCTATGCTTGTATGCCAGGCGCCAGGCTCACCAACCGGCCATATCAGAACGAACCCCTGACGAGATTCGAACCTTCGACCTCCCGCTCCGTAGGCGGACGCCTTAACCACTGTATGTGGCAAAAGGTTATATTTAATTAGGCCAGCCAAATATGTACCATATTATAATTATTGAAAATGTAGTTAAGACTGCCTCCGTGGTCAAGTGGTTAATGTCGCTGACCTGTAGACCACTAAAACCTATCATCTTGGATGGTCACAGGTTTGAGACCCGCTCAGGCCATGTCTCTTTATATGAAAAAGATGGCAGTTTCTTACGGAGGTTGGTGCACTAAGTACTGGTTAACTGCTGGTGCCTGCCCAGGAAAGGTGTTGTTAGGTAAACTGACCATCGAGGATATAGCCCAAAATGGTGCTGATTAAGACTTAAAATCCGAACAAACAAATAAAAACCTAGTTGGCCACATTGTCACATGTACGATTGTTTATTTTACCTGAAGGATGTTTGTACCCTTCAATTCACAACTCTACATGAAATTTCATGCCTTTCAAACAAAATGTGTTCAATTACACACAAAAACTCCTGTGAAAATACCAGCAGGAAGCTAATGAATTGTCTACCAACATAATCAACATGGTCAAACTCAGATCCATTTTCAAAGGTGACAAATGATCCAAAGAATTGTCAAGAGTATATGGCAATCACAATGATAATGATTGAGCTTGTTTACCTTTGCCGCCGGCATAGTAAGTGACGAGAGCTATATATTAGGGATGGCAATGAATAGCGATTTTACTATTCGAATATTCGGTCGGGAAGGTATTCAAAAACTCAAAATCAATTTTTGAGGACAATATAATAAAAATCATACATTAAATAGTACATTTTGGTAATATTGAGCAGTTAATTAAAAATGTAAGATACGTGGGGGGTGGTTGTTGTTGCAAACTGTCTGTAATAGTTCAAAGGAATTTTCTCGGCTAAACTGTTTTGACATCATAATTAAACACTACCTACCTTAGCACCTACTGTAATTATCCGATTACATGGCAGAGTATTCGAATATTCGTTACTATATGTACATCTCCTTACAGTTCCAATATTCGTTACTATATGTACATCTCCTTACAGTTCCAATATTCGTTACTATATGTACATCTCCTTACAGTTCCAATATTCGTTACTATATGTACATCTCCTTACAGTTCCAATATTCGTTACTATATGTACATCTCCTTACAGTTCCAATATTCGTTACTATATGTACATCTCCTTACAGTTCCAATATTCGTTACTATATGTACATCTCCTTACAGTTCCAATATTCGTTACTATATGTACATCTCCTTACAGTTCCAATATTCGTTACTATATGTACATCTCCTTACAGTTCCAATATTCGTTACTATATGTACATCTCCTTACAGTTCCAATATTCGTTACTATATGTACATCTCCTTACAGTTCCAATATTCGTTACTATATGTACATCTCCTTACAGTTCCAATATTCGTTACTATATGTACATCTCCTTACAGTTCCAATATTCGTTACTATATGTACATCTCCTTACAGTTCCAATATTCGTTACTATATGTACATCTCCTTACAGTTCCAATATTCGTTACTATATGTACATCTCCTTACAGTTCCAATATTCGTTACTATATGTACATCTCCTTACAGTTCCAATTATCTTTATGTGCTTGTCTGGAACTACCTTCCCCAGTCATTAACCCAATCAACACCAAGTAACTGACATGGACTGGTGCATTATATTTTTAGACCAATAAATTAATAGGAAAATTACATTTAGACCAGTTCATTTATCAAAATGGGTAATTTTGTCTAAAAATAGTATATTACTGGCAAAAAGTGCAGATTCTGATGAGACGGCTCGTTATGAGCCGGCTCATCTGGATCTACACTTTTTGTAAGCCTATTTAGAGGTATGTGGTGTTGACAGGGTTAAAAGTATATAGTATGGCCGGGAACTCTGGGGATTCATGGGAAATTTTTAGGACTCATTCCTTGTCATAGTTGACAGTTATTTTCATCGCTAATGTGCAGAGTTAAGTTCATACAAGTTAATTAACCGTATGTGATGCTGTGACAGGGTGTGTGGGAAGAGGTGGGATGGGTGGTATAAATTCATTGAATTCGCTTTTTATGCCAAGAATTTCTTTGGCATATAATGTTCGCACTCTCCGTCTGTCCGAGCACACGAGAGGGGTACCTACGTGGTTAGGAGAACAATAGATATGTTGTCTAGTGGTCTAGTGTTAGCGCTTATGTGGCAATGAATGCTCTTGTGTGGCACATAGAACAAACGAGAGAACAATGGAGTAGCCGCTTTAGTACCATCTCATGAGTACGTCCAGTCTTTGAGTCTGTGTCAATATTTCCGGTATGTATTGTTGATGTATCGTACACAAGACCCAGGTCCGTAGCATCAAGGTCACACTTGGAGGTTAAAGGTGAAATATTTCTGGTCCAGGCTGTAACTTTCTCGGCTATTGAGGGATTTCCAACCTAATGTGCCACAAATGTTCACTATGTATTGTGGATGTATCGTACACAAGACCCAGATCCGTAGTGTCATTAGGTCACACTTGGAGGTTAAAAGTGAAATATTGGCACAAGGTCAATCAATCACGGTCAAACTGAAAAACCAATATGTATTATTATGTATGTATTATTATATATGTATTATTATATATGTATTATTATGTATGTATTATTATGTATGTATTATTATGTATGTATTATTATATATGTATTATTATATATGTATTATTATATATGTATTATTATATATGTATGTATTATATATGTATGTATTATGTATGTATTATTATATATGTATTATTATATATGTATTATTATATATGTATTATTATATATGTATTATATATGTATTATTATATATGTATTATTATATGTATTATGTATGTATATATATTATATTTTAGTATGTATATTAGATATGTATTATTATATATGTATTATGTATGTATTATTATATATGTATTAGTATGTATGTATTATTATATATGTAATTTTATATATGTATGTATTATATATGTATTATTATGTATGTATTATTATGATGATGAGCTATGCTTAAGTGTAATAAACTATATGTTCTGTTCTGTTTGATAATAACATTGTGAGATATGTGACAGCTTGTCTAGATTCCATACCACTTTGTATTGCATTTTTAGCCTATTTGCCTTTAGCCTCATTTTCTGTGACAATCTGCAGGCCCGGGCCTTCGGTGCCATATAGACGTTACACGCCTGACGTTGGAACTACGGTATAGCCAATTCGCTAACAATCGCTCATGTTTGACAAACTAAGACTGGAACCAGAGTAGGTAGTTATCCCAGTATTAACTAGAGTAAATCACCAATTACAGATTTATTTGTACTTTTGTAAATACAATGTAAATAACCAGTTATATTTTTGTTGGCAAATCTTCAAAATTGTATTTTGATCCTGAATAAGTTATTATGGAGAAATGTGACTAGTAACCATGATTTCCTGGAAGATATTTACATCAGGGTTAATTCTAGGTCAAAATATTTGGGAGAAGTGAGAAAACGCGTGATCACGTCCTTAAATGGTGTTATTTAATAAATTTCAACAAAATATGATTAAAATGCACAGCATGACCATTAATAAATACAACATTTGAATAGGAGTGCTTTTTTATGGACCAATGTATTTATCTTACTGGACAAAAGTTTGTATGAAAATTGTATACCGTAAATGTTTTTTGTTTTCTTAGGGAGAAGTGGGGCCCCCAGAGGGCGAAGTCACCCTAGGGTGACTATTTTGCCCACACCGCCCTCTAGAATGATCCCTGATTACATGCACAGGTTTTCTCAGATATTGTTTAAATATGCAGGAAGAGTACACTAGACCCTGCAGACCATATTGCAGGGTACATTACAAATCTACGGATCACTTAACCCTTTCAACACCACAGACCTCTATTTATAGGCTTACAAAAAGTGTAGATCCAGATGAGCCGACTCGTGACGAGCCGTCTCATCAGGATCTGCACTTTTTGCCAGTAATATTACTATTTTTAGACATAATTACCCATTTTGATAAATGAACTTGTCCAAATGTGATTTTCTGATTCATTTATTGGTTTATGAATATCATGGACCAGTCCATGTGAGTTACTTGGTGTTGAATGGGTTAAACAGTGTAAACAGAGTACATAATTTAGTCTAAATATTTGTATTTTCTTGTGTCTGGTGACTAGGACTGCAATGTTTGCATATTTTTGTAAAAGTAGAATGATGTTTAATGCACGACACTCGGCTGTTTATACGTTGTTCATTGGAAGTAGTTTTAGTATCAGTTGGTATAGATAAATCTACTTTTACAACGGTAAACACCTGCAATGCTGCTTACATCATTGAAGATCGGAAATAATTCTGAATCACAGCTGTACAGCCAAAGTGCGTCAGACTTGTACGTAATTGTAGCAGGCCCGTAGCCACACTGAGGCACACTGAGGCAGCACACCCTCAGTATAAATTTCCAAAGCCAAAAAAATACAATGCAAAAAGTATCCCTTTGCTCAGTTGCCTCAGTTAAATTTCCAATGCAACCAAAAAATAAATGAAAACTGAAATAAATAAAATTTAAAAAAATATCCATTTGCTGTATGAAATGTTGACTGCCAGAGAGCTGAAAGGTACATAATTATACGTCTAAACTCATTAAATCAGAAAACGCAGAAAAGCGCTTCTATACCTCAACAATTTTAAGGGGGAGCATGCCCCCGGACCCCCTAGATTGCCTCGGTTGAATTTTCGATCTCGGCGCGAGTTTGATCCCAACCGTACAGCTTGAATATTATGATGTCACGAATTAAGGTTGTGTACACGGTTACTCAAATAGTAAACATGTATGTATTGCCATTACACAACACATCGGATCAGACGGGCCATTCTGTGCCATCTCATCTGGAAGCTCTTAGCTTGTGTGTGTTTTACGTTTATTTATCGCCGCTACCGGTTGCCCATATGGGCGACGCCTACTGAAGAGATTAGTCATTTTAGATTTTTGGAGGATAGTGCAATGATACAGACAGAAACCCATTCAGGGGTCTCCTCTGGTTCTTTTACGTGTACGGTGTAAAGCACCGACACGAGACCTCGGTTTAAAGTCCCCTCTGAAAGACTGTTAATTTTATTAAGGTCAGACGGGGGATCGAACCTGCGATCCCTGGATTACCAGTCCAACATGTTACCACTGGACTACAGATCCTTAGCTTACCAGGTGACTGGCTGTAATTTATATATAGATATACACACAGTGCCACTAGGAGTAAATCTACTGCTTCAATATTTCCTAATTGATTTTATGCTCTCTGTTATCCTATGGATGTGCCACTGGATTGATTGGTGTGGTCAATAGCTCAATAATAGGTTCTGTTTGCCAAGTGTCTATATGACTTGACCAGCTAATTTACAGCCAGAGATTGTGTTTCCTGTGTAAAATAGACACATCTAAGACAGTTTGGTAAACACAAGTTTGAATACTGCAGGCTGCCACCATACATACAGAACATTTATATTTCATTGGTATAATATTATATATATATTTTTTATTATTACCTAAGTTTATTTAATGTTGTTACCAGTTGCCCATATGACCGACAGGCAGCTTACCTAACAACACCTTTCCTGCGTACGGTTCAGTGGTTAACCAGTACCTGATGCACCAACCTCCGTAAGAAACTTTTTCATATAAAGAGGCATGGTCTGAGATGGTTTACAGATGGATCTGTAGTCCAATGGTTAACATGCTGGACAAGTAATCCAGGGATCACAGGTTCGATCCCCCGTCTGACCGTAATAAAATTAACAGTCTTTCAGATGGGACTTTAAACCGAGGTCTCATGTCGGTGCTATGCACCATGCACGTAAAGACTCTGGAACGGGTCTCTTTCTGAATCATTGCACTATCCTCCAAACATCTAGAATTAATAATCTCTTCAGGAGTCGTCGCTCATATGGGCAACCGGCAGCGACGATAAATAAACGTAAAACACACAGGTTTAGAGGCAAGCCATAGACACATTTCTATTGTACTGTGCATAATACATCATATGTCATTTATTAGTAACCTCACCTCCAATACCTTTCTTCAGAATGATGTGTTTCTGAGGGAATAATTATAGAAACTATTGATATATCATATCTGTTTGTTGTGTATTGCTGGTCCTAATTTGTATGATTATGTATGTTTGTATTGTGCGATCTGCAAGGAACAATGGACAATTTGGCATTCTCGTTAACTAAAGTTGTTATTATTGTTATTAACCATTATCCTCGCTAATCATGAATTAAATCGCGTTTGCAAACAGCATAGAGCCAGATCAGGTGGTACAGAATGTACCGTCTGATCTGGCTCTGTGATATTTGATATTCGGATAATGGAGTGCGGCTGATCTAGATCTTATGTTGTGTGCACATTCCTTCCAAATTTATTCAGCAGGAGCATGGCAGGAGCTGTCCGATTAGTGCAGTGGTTAGCGCGCTCGCTTCTCACCAATGCAACCTGGGTTCGATCCTCGGACCGGGAAGTATGTGGTTGCCAGATCGGACAGGTGGGTTTTATCCGGGTACTCCAGTTTCCTCCCAAACACATTTTACCACATATGCACTTTCATTTGCGCCAACGAGAGTGATTAATATAAGTTGTTAAAACTTGTTTCGCAAACGTTGTAAAATAAATAAAGTTTAAAGTTTAAACTAAAGGGAAACTGCATAGAGGATGGCTGACTTCTGCAGTTCACTGGCCCTCCTACTGCAGCTCCACCTCCAAACATGCATCCTACATGAACAATGACCATCTTACAGCAAGTCGTGTAAAAAAAAAAAAATGATTTTATAACAGCATGTTTCATTGTATTCAATAACAGTTCTCAGATTTCATAAACTTTGAAGCTTATGATAAAATTCCTCATTTTCCCATTAATTGTCCTCTATAATTTCCGATGAAATTTCTTATACTTTTAATATCTTAGTTTTCCCATATAGTTTTCCAATAAAATTCAACATGTTTATTAAATTGCTAATGAAATATCTGATAGACTGTATTATTATGTTTTGTCAATAAAACATCATATCTCATTTCTTGAGCATATTTTTCTAGTGTCATGCATTGTGGGGGCATAGTTTGTATTGGCATTATCATTTATATACTGTGTTACTTCAATATAAATAAAATTAAAGTTCATCACAGTCCAAGTTTAATGTGACAATTTGAATATGTCGGGCAGATGTCAGCGGGTCAGGTGAACAAAAGACTGCGAAACTAATAAAACAAGTCGTAGGTGACATATTATGATTTCTTCTACAGATATGATTGTCAACTTATAAACCTCAGGAATTGAATTTTTACACCTTGATGTTTTTTCTCCCATCTTCTCTGGAGCCTGATTAGAAACACTCTTGATGTTCACTGGCTGTTTAAGACGAAAGGCGAATTCTGCATTTTGAAGGTTATTTTTCTCTTTGTTTCCTTTGGGATTATTTTATTTGGCATCTATTCATGTTGGATGTTTTAGACGGAAGTTTGAAGGATGTTGTAATTCTGCACAGTTGCTTTGGAACCTGTTTGGTATCTATTCATGTTGGATGTTTTAGACGGAAGTTTGAAGGATGTTGTAATTCTGCACAGTTGCTTTGGAACCTGTTTGGTATCTATTCATGTTGGATGTTTTAGACGGAAGTTTGAAGGATGTTTTAATTCTGCACAGTTGCTTTGGTTCCTGTTTGGTATCTATTCATGTTGGATGTTATAGGTGGATGCTCTGACAGTTACATTTGTTACAGAGTTTGTGTTCATTTTCAATATTTTGTTTGGAATTCTAACATTACACTTTGGTTGCAATTGACCAATTGTAAATGAATTCCTCAATAGTATAAAATCAGTGACCTGTATCTCGAAAGTTCACTAGATAATGGAAAACAATTGAAGAAATACTATTGAATATCATTTGCACAGGTGGTTGGTGAATTATCGAAATACAGGAAATATAATCTGTCATTTTTAACTTCTATGATCAGCTGGTAGCCAAGTTTATGTTAGGATTATAATTATAAGGTGTTAACAGCCAGAGGATATTTTCTATGTATGTATTAAGGTAAGTGTTTTATAGATAAAGTTGTTCACAGACGGATCTGTAGTCCAGTGGTAACATGCTGGACTTGTAATCCAGGGATCGCAGGTTCGATCCCACCGTCTGACCCTAATAAAATCAACAGTCTTTCAGATGGGACGTTAAACCAAGGTCTCGTGTCGGTGCTTTACACCGTGCACGTAAAAGAACCAGAGGAGACTCTGGAATGGGTCTCTGTCTGTATCATTGCACTATCCTCCAAAAATCTAAAATGACTAATCTCTTCAGACGGCGTCGCTCATATGGGTAACCGGTAGCGACGATAAATAAATGTATAGCACACACATAAAGTGGTAAACCGGTAGTGCTCAAACTTAGGTGGTTACACTAGTTTGGAGTTTAGATAGATAGATAGATAGATAGATAGATAGATAGATAGATAGATAGATAGATAGATAGATAGATAGATAGATAGATAGATAGATAGATAGATAGATAGATAGATAGATAGATAGATAGATAGATAGATAGATAGATAGATAGATAGATAGATAGATAGATAGATAGATAGATAGATAGATAGATAGATAGATAGATAGATAGATAGATAGATAGATAGATAGATAGATAGATAGATAGATAGATAGATAGATAGATAGATAGATAGATAGATAGATAATAGATAGATAGATAGATAGATAGATAGATAGATAGATAGATAGATAGATAGATAGATAGATAGATAGATAGATAGATAGATAGATAGATAGATAGATAGATAGATAGATAGATAGATAGATAGATAGATAGAAGATAGATAGATAGAAGATAGATAGATAGAAGATAGATAGATAGATAGATAGATAGAGAGATAGATAGAGAGATAGATAGAGAGATAGATAGATAGATAGATAGATAGATAGATAGATAGATAGATAGATAGATAGATAGATAGATAGATAGATAGATAGATAGATAGATAGATAGATAGATAGATAGATAGATAGATAGATAGATAGATAGATAGATAGATAGATAGATAGATAGATAGATAGATAGATAGATAGATAGATAGATAGATAGATAGATAGATAGATAGATAGATAGATAGATAGATAGATAGATAGATAGATAGATAGATAGATAGATAGATAGATAGATAGATAGATAGATAGATAGATAGATAGATAGATAGATAGATAGATAGATAGATAGATAGATAGATAGATAGATAGATAGATAGATAGATAGATAGATAGATAGATAGATAGATAGATAGATAGATAGATAGATAGATAGATAGATAGATAGATAGATAGATAGATAGATAGATAGATAGATAGATAGATAGATAGATAGATAGATAGATAGATAGATAGATAGATAGATAGATAGATAGATAGATAGATAGATAGATAGATAATAGATAGATAGATAGATAGATAAGATAGATAGATAGATAGATAGATAGATAATAGATAGATAGATAGATAGATAGATAGATATAGATAGAGATAGATAGATAGATAGATAGATTTCCTCCAAATTCAGAGAGCAAAACATTATCAACATACATCAATGTACATTGACTATAATTATACAGTGATTGACAAGGCACACAATTACATACATATTTATACATATTATTATTTTGCACTTCATTTCCAGTGGTTATATGAACAGTTCATACACTATATCAAGCAGACATATGAACAGTTCATAAGATATATCAAGCAGCTCATATGAACAGTTCATAAGATATATCAAGCAGACATATGAACAGTTCATAAGATATATCAAGCAGACATATGAACAGTTCATAAGATATATCAAGCAGTCTCATATGAACAGTTCATAAGATATATCAAGCAGACATATGAACAGTTCATAAGATATATCAAGCAGTCTCATATGAACAGTTCATAAAATATATCAAGCAGACATATGAACAGTTCATAAGATATATCAAGCAGTCTCATATGAACAGTTCATAATATATATCAAGCAGACATATGAACAGTTCATAAGATATATCAAGCAGTCTCATATGAACAGTTCATAAGATATATCAAGCAGTCTCATATGAACAGTTCATAAGATATATCAAGCAGTCTCATATGAACAGTTCATACAGTATATCAAGCAGTCACAGAAACAGTTCATACAATATATCAAGCAGACATATGAACAGTTCATAAGATATATCAAGCAGTCTCATATGAACAGTTCATACAGTATATCAAGCAGTCTCATATGAACAGTTCATAAGATATATCAAGCAGACATATGAACAGTTCATAAGATATATCAAGCAGACATATGAACAGTTCATAGATATATCAAGCAGTCTCATATGAACAGTTCATAAGATATATCAAGCAGCTCATATGAACAGTTCATACAATATATCAAGCAGACATATGAACAGTTCATAAAATATATCAAGCAGACATATGAACAGTTCATAAGATATATCAAGCAGACATATGAACAGTTCATAAGATATATCAAGCAGACATATGAACAGTTCATAAGATATATCAAGCAGACATATGAACAGTTCATAAGATATATCAAGCAGACATATGAACAGTTCATACACTATATCAAGCAGTCACAGACCTAACCCTAAGTTCTTACAACTTATATTAATCACGCTGGAGACCTCATTCCTGATGGAATCCATCGCCACCCATGAATCCACTAATGATAGGCACACATATTTCAGATCTCATGTATAGGTTGTCTTCGTTTCGGGGGACTGTCATTGACAGATTTGTCTTTTATAGAGTATTGAAGTATAAATACTTATTTCTCTATCTCACAGTGTTTCCGTTTACATGAACAACATAAAACAATCTGTTAGCCCTGATGCAGGAAATCCATTATGCACAGATGCCTGAAATAGCATTAATAATTCTTTCTCATTCTGGTAATTTTCGCTTTGTCTGCTTTGAATTGCAAGATAACTACTGTTATTATGTTCAATGAGTACTTCTCTTCTATCATATAGACACTATAAAAAAAATGTGCACTTTTATATTGAGCATTACTTTTTCGTTGCAAAATGTTTATGTTCATATTCCAATGAAACTGCAAATATCATTTATAATGATGAATATTATATATTTTTTTTTTTTAATTGATGTTCCTGTAAAAGATGTTTGTTTAATCGATATATATCTATATTAGTTTGACCAATTAAGTCATTGATTTACTAGGTTAATATTCTTTATGGCTAACAAGCACATTTGTCTTACCCCCATAACTTAATTATGTTTTAACATTTTTCAGCATTTATCTTAGAAACAAATTAATAATAAATATGCATACTATTATCAGGGATTCTAATTTTATAGCTGTTACCGTTATTCTATGTTATATAGTCGGTTCAAAAGCTCACTCAGAGCTTGTGTTGTACTGTTGTTACCATTATTTTATGTTATATAGTCGGTTCAAAAGCTCACTCAGAGCTTGTGTGTACTGTTGTTACCGTTATTCTATGTTATATAGTCAGTTCAAA
>CM026394.1:7957454-7975373 GCA_014843695.1 Archivesica marissinica | reverse complement strand
CAACATCCACCAACATTCATCAACATCCACCAACATTCATCAACATCCACCAACATGTATGAACATTCATCAACATCCACCGACATTCATCAACATCCACCAACACTCATCAACATCCACCAACACTCATCAACATCCACCGACATTCATCAACATCCACCAACACTCATCAACATCCACCAACATGCATCAACACTCATCAACATGCATCAACATCCACCAACATGCATCAACATGCATCAACATGCATCAACATCCACCAACATCCACCAACATGCATCAACATGCATCAACATGCATCAACATCCATCAACATGCATCAACATGCATCAACATGCATCAACACTCATCAACACTCATCAACATCCATCAACATGCATCAACACTCATCAACATGCATCAACATTCATCAACATGCATCAACACTCATCAACACTCATCAACACTCATCAACATCCATCAACATGCATCAACACTCATCAACATGCATCAACATTCATCAACATGCATCAACATCCATCAACATGCATCAACATGCATCAACATGCATCAACACTCATCAACACTCATCAACATCCATCAACATGCATCAACACTCATCAACATGCATCACCATCCATCAACATTCATCAACATTCATCGATATGCATCACCATCCATCAACATTCATCAACATTCATCAACATGCATCAACATTCATCAGCACTCATCAACATGCATCAACATTCATCAACATGCATCAACACTCATCAACATGCACCAACATCCATCAACACTCATCAACATGCATCAACACTCATCATCATGCACCAACATCCATCAACATGCATCAACACTCATCAACACTCATCAACATGCATCAACACTCATCAACATCCACCAACATCCATCAACATGCATCAACACTCATCAACACTCATCAACATGCATCAACATGCATCAACACTCATCAACATGCATCAACATGCACCAACATCCATCAACATGCATCTACACTCATCAACACTCATCAACATGCATCAACACTCATCAACATGCATCAACACTCATCAACATGCATCAACACTCATCAACATGCATCAACATCCACCAACATTCATCAACACTCATCAACACTCATCAACACTCATCAACACTCATCAACATGCATCAACACTCATCAACATGCATCAACATTCATCAACATGCATCAGCATCCATCAACACTCATCAACATTCATCAACATGCATCAACATCCATCAACATTCACCAACATCCATCAACATGCATCAACATTCATCAACATTCATCAACACTCATCAACATCCACCAACATTCATCAACATCCATCAACATCCACCAACATGCATCAACACTCATTAACATTCATCAACATCCACCAACATTCATCAACATGCATCAACATCCATCAACATGCATCAACATCCATCAACATGCATCGATACTCATCAACATTCATCAACATGCATCAACATGCATCAACACTCATCAACATGCATCAACATGCACCAACATCCATCAACATGCATCAACACTCATCAACATGCATCAACACTCATCAACATGCACCAACATCCATCAACATGCATCAACATGCATCAACATTCATCAACATGCATCAACACTCATCAACATGCATCAACATGCATCAACATTCATCAACATGCATCAACACTCATCAACATCCATCAACATGCATCAACACTCATCAACATGCATCAACATCCATCAACATGCATCAACATTCATCGATATGCATCACCATCCATCAACATTCATCACCATTCATCAACATGCATCAACATTCATCAACACTCATCAACATGCATCAACATTCATCAACATGCACCAACATGCATCAACACTCATCAACATGCATCAACACTCATCAACACTCATCAACATGCACCAACATGCATCAACAATCATCAACATGCATCAACACTCATCAACATGCATCAACATTCATCAACATTCATCAACATTCATCAACATGCATCAACATTCATCAACATGCATCAACATTCATCAACACTCATCAACATGCATCAACATTCATCAACTCATCAACATGCACCAACATGCATCAACAATCATCAACATGCATCAACACTCATCAACACCATCAATCAACACAACATGCATCAACATCATCAACATGCATCAACACTCATCAACATCATCAACATCATCAACATTCATCAACATGCACCAACATGCATCAACAATCATCAACATGCATCAACACTCATCAACATTCATCAACATGCATCAACATGCATCAACATTCATCAACATGCATCAACATTCATCAACATTCATCAACATGCATCAACATTCATCAACATGCATCAACACTCATCAACATGCATCAACATGCATCAACACTCATCAACATGCATCAACATTCATCAACATGCATCAACACTCATCAACACTCATCAACATGCATCAACACTCATCAACATGCATCAACACTCATCAACATGCATCAACATTCATCAACATGCATCAACACTCATCAACATGCATCAACACTCATCAACATGCATCAACATTCATCAACATGCATCAACATTCATCAACATGCATCAACATTCATCAACTTGCATCAACACTCATCAACATGCATCAACATCCATCAACATGCATCAACATCCATCAACATGCATCAACACTCATCAACACTCATCAACATGCATCAACATGCATCAACATGCATCAACACTCATCAACACTCATCAACATGCATCAACATGCATCAACATGCATCAACATTCATCAATACTCATCAACATTCATCAACATGCATCAACATTCATCAACATGCACCAACATGCATCAACACTCATCAACATGCATCAACACTCATCAACATTCATCAACATGCATCAACATGCATCAACATCATCAACATGCATCAACACTCATCAACATCCATCAACACTCATCAACATCCATCAACATTCATCAACATGCATCAACATCATCAACATCATCAACATCATCAACATTCATCAACATGCACCAACATGCATCAACATTCATCAACATGCATCAACATCATCAACATTCATCAACATCCATCAACATCCATCAACATGCATCAACATCATCAACACTCATCAACACTCATCAACATGCATCAACATGCATCAACACTCATCAACACTCATCAACATGCATCAACATGCATCAACATGCATCAACATGCATCAACATGCATCAACATGCATCAACATTCATCAACACTCATCAACATTCATCAACATGCATCAACATTCATCAACATGCACCAACATGCATCAACACTCATCAACATGCATCAACACTCATCAACACTCATCAACATGCACCAACATGCATCAACAATCATCAACATGCATCAACACTCATCAACATGCATCAACATCCATCAACATGCATCAACATTCATCAACATGCATCAACATTCATCAACATGCATCAACATTCATCAATACTCATCAACATTCATCAACATGCATCAACATTCATCAACATGCACCAACATGCATCAACACTCATCAACATGCATCAACACTCATCAACACTCATCAACATGCATCAACATGCATCAACAATCATCAACATGCATCAACACTCATCAACATGCATCAACATCCATCAACATGCACCAACATTCATCAACATGCATCAACATTCATCAACATGCATCAACATTCATCAATACTCATCAACATTCATCAACATGCATCAACATTCATCAACATGCACCAACATGCATCAACACTCATCAACATGCATCAACACTCATCAACACTCATCAACATGCACCAACATGCATCAACAATCATCAACATGCATCAACACTCATCAACATCCATCAACACTCATCAACATCCATCAACATGCACCAACATGCATCAACAATCATCAACATCCATCAACACTCATCAACATTCATCAACATGCACCAACATGCATCAACAATCATCAACTTGCATCAACACTCATCAACATTCATCAACATCCATCAACATCCACCAACATGCATCAACACTCATCAACACTCATCAACATGCATCAACATGCATCAACACTCATCAACATGCATCAACATGCATCAACATGCATCAACACTCATCAACACTCATCAACATGCATCAACACTCATCAACATGCATCAACACTCATCATGCATCAACATCATCAACATGCATCAACACTCATCAACATGCATCAACACTCATCAACATGCATCAACACTCATCAACATGCATCAACACTCATCAACATGCATCAACACTCATCAACATGCATCAACACTCATCAACATGCATCAACATTCATCAACTTGCATCAACACTCATCAACATGCATCAACATCCATCAACATGCATCAACATCCATCAACATGCATCAACACTCATCAACACTCATCAACATGCATCAACATGCATCAACATGCATCAACATGCATCAACACTCATCAACATGCATCAACACTCATCAACATCCACCAACATCCATCAACATGCATCAACATGCATCAACATGCATCAACATCCATCAACACTCATCAACACTCATCAACAGTCATCAATACTCATCAACATTCATCAACAGTCATCAACACTCATCAACACTCATCAACATCCATCAACATTCATCAACATGCATCAACACTCATCAACATCCATCAATACTCATCAACATTCATCAACATGCATCAACATTCATCAACATGCACCAACATGCATCAACACTCATCAACATGCATCAACATGCATCAACATCCATCAACATGCATCAACATGCATCAACACTCATCAACATCCATCAACATGCATCAACATGCATCAACACTCATCAACACTCATCAACAATCATCAACATCCATCAACATTCACCAACATGCATCAACATTCATCAACATGCACCAACATGCATCAACACTCATCAACATGCATCAACATTCACCAACATGCATCAACACTCATCAACACTCATCAACATTCATCAACATCCATCAACATTCACCAACATGCATCAACATTCATCAACATGCATCAACACTCATCAACACTCATCAACATTCACCAACATGCATCAACACTCATCAACACTCATCAACATCCATCAACATCCATCAACATTCACCAACATGCATCAACATTCATCAACATGCACCAACATGCATCAACACTCACCAACATGCATCAACATTCATCAACATGCACCAACATGCATCAACACTCACCAACATGCATCAACATCCATCAACATGCATCAACATGCATCAACATGCATCAAACTCATCAACATGCATCAACATGCATCAACATCCATCAACATTCATCAACATCCATCAACATTCATCAACATGCATCAACATTCATCAACTTTCATCAACATGCATCAACATCCATCAACATGCATCAACATCCATCAACATGCATCAACATGCATCAACACTCATCAACATGCATCAACATCCATCAACATGCATCAACATTCATCAATACTCATTAACATGCATCAACATCCATCAACACTCATCAACATGCATCAACATCCATCAACATCCATCAACATGCATCAACATTCATCAATACTCATCAACATGCATCAACATCCATCAACATGCATCAACATGCATCAACATCCATCAACATGCATCAACATGCATCAACATGCATCAACATGCATCAACATGCATCAACACGCATCAACACTCATCAACATGCATCAACACTCATCAACATGCATCAACATGCATCAACATTCATCAATATTCACCAACACTCATCAACATTCATCAACATTCACCAACATCCACCAACATCCACCAACACTCATCAACATCCACCAACACTCATCAACATCCACCAACACTCATCAACATCCACCAACACTCATCAACATCCACCAACACTCATCAACATCCACCAACACTCATCAACATACACCAACACTCATCAACATGCATCAACACTCATCAACACTCATCAACATTCATCAACTTGCATCAACATGCATCAACATTCATCAACATGCATCAACACTCATCAACACTCATCAACATTCATCAACTTGCATCAACATGCATCAACACTCATCAACATTCATCAACATTCATCAACACTCATCAACATGCATCAACATCCATCAACACTCATCAACATTCATCAACATTCATCAACATTCATCAACATGCATCAAAAATCATCAACACTAATCAACATGCATCAACATTCATCAACAGTTATCAACATTCATCAAAATTCATCAACACTCATCAACATTCATCAGCATGCATCAACATTCAACGACATTCACCAACATTCATCAACATGCATCAACATTCATCAACACCATCACCATTCATCACCATTCATCAACATGCATCAACATTCATCAACACTCATCAACATTCACCAACAATCATCAACATTCATCAACATTCACCAACAATCATCAACACAGGTTAGCGTGCTCGTTTCTCACCAATGCAACCCGGGTTCGATTCTCGGACCGGTAAGTATGTGAGATGGTACGGTGGTCGCCAGATCGGACAGGTGGGTTTTCTCCTGGTACTCCGGTTTCCTCCCACACGAATGACCACATTTACGCTTTCATCCGAGCCAACGAGAGTGATTCATATAAGTTGTTAAAACTTGCTTCGCAATCGTTGTAAAATAAATAAAGTTTATATACATTTAGTTTAGCTCCATTGCGGAACAAGTTCTTACAACTTATATTAATCACTCTCGAGACCTCATTCCTGGTGGAATCCATCGCCACGAGAGAGAGAGAAGAGGCAACGTGAAATATAAATGTCTTGCCTAAGGACAGAATCGTAACGGCTCCAATGAGGCTCGAACTCCCGGACATTTCGCACATGAAGCGAACGCACTACCACTGCGCTATCACGACTTCAACTTATTTTGGAATCTACAGACATTGGCCAATGTGTGTGTGTGTCTGTACAATACAGGAAATCCGTTGCTTCGGCTGGTATTCCGTTTGTCACGGCATAGTCACTACGGATCTGATTGGTCGCATACTAAATGTGGATCGTCAACTGATCATGGTCAATATACCTGCCATTTGTCCAACCGAACTTCAATTAAACCGGAAACAACACGTGTGATGATGACGAAGCTCATGACGCCACAGACAACGACGCCGGACTATGAGAGCCCAAGTTGTCTGCCACGGTGTGCTAATCAGCCGACATATAACAGCATTGCCGTGTGTGTTTTACGTTTATTTATCGTCGCTACCGGTTGCCCATATGAGCGACGCCTCCTGAAGAGATTAGTCATTTTAGATTTTGGAGGATAGTGCATGATACAGACAGAGACCCATTCCAGAATCTCCTCTGGTTCTTTTGCGTGCACGGTGTAAAGCACCGACACGAGATCTCGGTTTAACGTCCCATCTGAAAGACTGTTAAATTTATTAGGGTCAGACGGGGGATCGAACCTGCGATCCCTGGATTACCAGTCCAGCGTGTTACCACTGGACTACATATCCGTCTGTAGCCTTGCCGTAATGTATGCCTAGCCAATTATATTCAACAACAACACAATATGATAGTTCGTTACTTCCTAGTGTGTCCGTACACTCTATTTTCTATTGACAGTTATGATCTGTCCACAGTGTTTGATCACTTGTTGATATAAACGGTAGGGTGTGGTATGCATACGATAGCGGTCAGAGTCCGGACATCGATCTCAACCAACTGTGATGTACGCCCATCTGGATCTACGTTGTGTAAGCCTATTTAGAGGTATGTGGTGTTGAAAGGGTTATGTGTTTTACGTTTATTTATCGTCGCTACCGGTTGCCCATATGAGCGACGCCTCCTGGAGAGATTAGTCATTTTAGGTTGTTGGAGGATAGTGCAATGATACAGACAGAGACCCATTCCAGAGTCCCCTCTGGGGTTTTTACGTGCACGGTGTAAAGCACCGACACGTGACCTCGGTTTAACGTCCCATCTGAAAGACTGTTAATTTTATTAGGGTCAGACGGGAGATCGAACCTGCGATCCCTGGATTACCAGTCCAGCTTGTTAACCACTGGACTACAGATCCGTCTGTGTTGAAAGGGTTAATACCTCTGTTTGGATCATGTACATTCTTTTTTTTTCTTTTTTTTGTTGAATATATTTATTTTGTTATTTAAACACATTTCACAAACATTATACATTTAACAGATTGATAATGACAGATAAGAACTTTTATGTAACATTGTACATATTTATCAAATGTGGTTAAGTTACAAAATAATTTAAATATATCATCTATAATCTATCATTCTCGCTTTCTCTCTCACATGTACATTCTAGTTGTTGCTCATTTACATAATGAAATGTCGAACTCTGAAAGACCAAACTCTTCAGAGCGAAAGTAGTCAACAGAATGGAACATTTGCGATATCAGCGAGAACATTGGTTTGGATATTGAAGGCGTTATTTTATTCACATTTATGGAGTTGTGTGAAATTCTACAACCTTGATTGATATGGCAACCAAAAGATCCCATTGACTTGCTATAGGAAAATGGAAACGTGCTATGAATTGTGTTAACACATGAGACATAGTATGTTTGGCTCTTTCATTCTAGAAATACAGACGAGTCTGTAGTCCAGTGGTTACCACGCTGTACTGGTAACCATGGCTGTACTTTAACAATCATCTACGCGACAATTCAAATTGCACATGTGTACTAAACGAAACGGAAGATGAAGAACACTATTTATTTCGATGTCCATTGTTTGTAAACCAGAGGCGTCAGCTATTCCTAAATACGCGTACTTACCATCCGCTAAGTACACACAAATTATTGTTTGGTTTCGAAAATAAAACATCTGAAGACAATGAATATATTTTCCAACAAGTCCAAATTTTCATCAAAAGCACTAAACGCTTTGAGCGTCATACTATCTACTAACACAATGCAAGTACATATCTGCTGTTCTCTCCGAGTCGATTCTCTATTTGGGGGTTGGGTCTGACTGGCTGGCTGGCTGGCTGGCTGGGGGTACGGTGCGTATGGCGCAGAAGCAGAGAGCTGTTACAGAATGCTTCTCTGTTTATTTATGTTTTCTATTTTATTTTCTTGTCCTTTCTAATCCTGCTCATTTATTTTCATCTAAAATAATATAGTTATTACAGTACACATCGCTACGGTCATTTTGTTAACAACAATCTGGTTTATTGGGGAGGGCACTCGCTAATGTTGGTAAAACTTGTTGCCCAACCCATTTGCTTCTAGATTGTATTCTTGCACTGTGCACGTATAAGCATAGCATTGCAGTTGTATCAGTTTGCTTATATAGTTACCATATTTATATTTGTAATTGTATTGTATATAAATAAGCAATAAAATATGATTAAACTAAGTGTAGTATAGTTTTAGTTATTTCCCTTGGACCAATAATTAAATTAGTTGACACGTACTCTTGACCTGACACGTGACCATATATAATCACGTGTTCATGTACTAGTACTATCCAGGGATCGCAGGTTCGATCCCCCGTCTGACCCTAATAAAATTAACAGTCTTTCAGATGGGACGTTAAACCGAGGTCTCGTGTCGGTGATTTACACCGTGCACGTAAAAGAACCAGAGGAGACTCTGGAATGGGTCTCTCTCTATGTATCATTGCACTGTCCTCCAACATCTAAAATGACTAATCTCTTCAGGAGGCGTCGCTCATATGGGTAACCGGTAGCGACGATAAATAAACGTAAAACACACACTAGTACTAAACAATCGCCCAAATGCATTTATGCAGTGACGACTTTAAATAAGTTTTAATAACTAACCAATCACTGCATGCCTGTTATGCATCCGCCATTTTTAACATCAACATGAAGCCATTATAATTATGTGCTTATAATATAATATATGTATGTTCCTTTAATGTCAAACCCCTCGCGGACTTAGACATGTTTCCTGGGCTGGCTCAGCCGACCTAAGCGATTAACCAGTACTAAGCAATGTGTGTGAGGTGCCTTGCTCAATGACACTACATACGTGACCTGACCGAGTATCGAACCCGGGACCGTTCGATTTCAAATCCGACGCTCTACCACTGGACCACGGACGCCACACATATAATCCATATTATATAGGAATATTTATATATACATTCAGGTAACTATTCGCACTGCCATCCAGCTAACATAGTATTCATGTACATTGACTGATAACATGTTAGCTTTTGAGAAATATCGATCAGGTGTAAAGACTTGATTTCTATTGTCTAACTTAAAACTACACCATCGTATAATTGTATATCTTGGCTGTCCGATTAGCACAGTGGTTAGTGCGCTCGCTTCTCATAAATGACACCTGGGTTTGATCCTCGGACAGGGAAGTATGTGAGGTGGTACTGTGGTCGCCAGATCGATCATGTAGGTTTTCTCCGGGTGCTCCGGTTTTCCTCCCACACGAATGACCACATTTACGCTTTCATCCGCGCCAACGAGAGTGATTAATATAAGATGTTAAAACTTGCTTCGCAATCGTTGTAAAATAAATAAAATTGAAATTGTCGTCATAATATACGTCTGATGATATGTTATAACTTATGTGATGTATATATGTTCCGTTAATGTCAAACCCCTTGCGCGGACCTAGACATGTTTTCCTTGGCAGGCTTAGCCGACCTAAGTGTTTAACCAGTATGTATGTTCCTTTAATGTCAAACCCCTCGCGGGGACTTAGACATGTACTAGACGTAGACAGTACTAAGCAATGTGTGTGAGGTGCCTTGCTCACTGATACTACATACGTGTCCCGACCGAGTATCGAACCCGGGACCGTTCGATTGTTAATTATGTGACGTATATTGTATGAAACTGTATATTTGTATATATTGGTTACAGGAAAGACTGGACAGGTTAGGGTAATAATATACGCAATACACACTTATAGAGAGTGTTCTTTCTGTGTCGATCTCGACCCCCCCCCTCCAATAACCTTAGTGCTCGCCGGCGGGCTGGACACTTTCATCAGGGTACCGGGAACCCATACTTTTATTTTTAATAACTGACATGCATTATACAAGAACTAGATGGAATTCCGTCTGCTTGCATTGTACAATACGTCCAACATATTTCTTAAATAAAGTCATCCGTAATCCACACTAGTTACTGGTATGTAATCCGAGATGCACGTGAACTTCGTGCTTTTTACCTGTCTGTGTGTGTATATACCTGTGTTAATCCTACCAAACAGACACGGATGGCGCCGCTGGTCATTGCAATGTTGAAGAAAAACACCCATACAATTCACACGTTTATGATCTGATGATAGCATGAGGGGGGATGACGGTAGCAAACACAGGGCATGTCGTGGGAAATGGGGTCCAGTGCGGAGTCTCTACAGACAGGTGTGCAAAACCACAATTATTTGCACGAAATGTTTATTATTGTTATATATAAATAGTAATGTATTATATAAATACTTTAAACTGTTTCTATATATGGCCAAGTGTTTACCATGTAATATATATATATTTGTTTTATGCATAATCGTCTGCTATTATTTTCGCGCCTAAAATTATCAGTCTCGCTTCGCGCGGGAAATGACTTAAGATTTTAGGCCTAATCTCAGTTTATCGAGGCCGTGGTTGCAGGTGTCCAGTTATGTAATATAAAGGCGACGAACTGGTTTGATGGTGTAATATTAGATAACATAACAGATGTTTTAGGAATAACAGATGTTTTAGGAATTGTTATATCATATAGACACTGATTCAATCGTGTATATAAGAAATGAATTTTAGTAACTAAAATCAGAACACTAAAGCCTACCTCCAGGAGAGAGAGTGGCGTGATCTCATTCTATTATATAGAACAGATAAACTGTTCCTATGATACTTAGATATTATGGACATTATAAGAATTATAACTTATAAAGATTTGTCGAATAATTAAATAAAATCGTTCAGCCATAGAAGAAACATAGAGTTTCGGCGAACCATATCGAAGGTGATTAAAAGTTAATAAATCAGAAACCTTGATTAGATTATAGTGATATTGAGTAATGACGGATTAGAGAGACTGGAGTTAATTATACTGTGTAGCGCATAGTCGGCTCACACAATTGGATTGTTAAATAAGCGTTTAATGATACGATGTATATATATATAAATCACTGATTATATATATATGAAGATCTCTGATGCCAATTTAGACAAGATATTATATAGAAGAAATGTAAGACTGTGTTGAGTTATCGTTAATGCATATATCGAAGAAGAAACCCCCTAGACAACTCCAGCGAGTCTACAATAGGATAGACCCTGGTAAGAGCCGAAGCAACTGAGTCATATACATACAAGAAGAAAAAGGAGAGTTTGCGACAATGAGTTTGCGACACAGGTAAGTTATTCAAGTTGTTATTTTATTTAAGTTTATTTAACGTCGCTACCGGTTGTCCAATTCACTGTTTACCTAACAACACCTTTCCTGTGCAGGCTCCAGCGCTTAACAAGTACGTGGTGCACCAACAGCCGAAAGAAACTGCCAACTTCTTCATAATTATAAATGAGACACGGCCTGAACGGAGCTCTAACCCGTGACCATCAGTGATGGTAGGTGTGTGGCATCCGTGGTCCAGTGGTAGAGCGTCGGATTTGGAATCGATCGGTCCCGGGTTCGATACTCGGTTATACCACGTATGTATTGTCATTGAGCAAGTCACCTCACACACATTGCTTAGTACTGGTTAACCACTTAGGTCGGCTAAACTTGCCCAGGAAAACATGTCTACGTCCCCGCAAGGGGTTTGACATTAATGGAACATACACATATAGTTATACAAGTCAGCGACCGTAACCACTCGACCACGGAGGCGGACAGCTATTCAATATTGTAACGCCTAAAACACGTTCCATATCCTTTAATTTACGTCCATGAACGGTGTGTGTTTACCTTTATTTATCGTCGCTATCTGTTGCCCTTATGAGCGACGCCTCATGGAGATATTAGTAATTTTAGATTGTTGGAGGATAGTGCAATGATACAGACAGAGGACCATTCCAGAGTCTCCTCTGGTTCTTTTACGTGCACGACGTAAAGCACCGACACGAGACCTCTGTTTAAAGTCCCATCTGAAAGACTGTTAATTTTATTAATGCCACTCAGGGGATCGAACCTGCGACCCCTGCGATAGCGCGAAAAATAATAACAGAAGCATTATGTGCGTAGTCCAGTGGTAACACGCTAGACTGGTAATCCAGCGGTCGTAGGTTCGATCCCCCGTCTGACCCTAATAAAATTAATATTCTTTCAGATGGGACGTTAAACCGAGGTCTCATGTCGGTGCTTTACACCGTGCACGTAAAAGAACCAGAGGAGACTCTGGAATGGGTCTCTGTCTGTATCATTGCACTATCCTCCAACAACCTAAAATGACTAATCTCTTCAGGAGGCGTCGCTCATATGGGCAACCGGTAGCGACGATAAATAAACGTAAAAACACATACGTAAATAAGTAATGTGAATGGAATTGTTGCGAGATCAGTCCCATCTGAAAGACTGTTAATTTTATAAGGGTCAGACGGGGGATCGGTATGTAGCCCAGGCCTTATTTATATGTTGGTAGAAAAAAGTATATTGTGTATTATTATTGTACTGCAAGCAACGCTCTCTTATTTGTATATGTACGGTAGCTGTTCCTTCCTCTTCTATGACAGTTACCCATGTGTGTCCAGTCTATTGCGTTATCTACTGTGGTGTAGCGTCATGTAAACAATCCCCCTCTTTGAGAACGTTACATTATAAACTCCGAGAAATATTCCACAATGTATCTCTATCCCAATTGAAATTCATGGAATAATTCCAAGTTGGTGGGGGAGTATGTAACGATGTGTATATTAAGTTATTAACCCAATATGTGAGGTGGTATGTAGGTAGCCCGGTTAGCTCAGTCGGTAGAGCAATCGCCCTGTAAGCGAGTCCCGGGTTCCGAGTCCCGGACTGGCTGCATGTTTGTCTCACCTGGGCTACTGGTATATACCTCTAACCAGGTATGTTTAGCACTGTGTCCAGGTCTCTCCTCGCACGTCGTGACCTAGGCACAGCTCACAACAGGAATATGGTTCGAGGACTTCGCTGACGGAAGCCGCGCCATCGGAATCGCGTGACTAACTTTCCTACTTGGCGAGACAGCAACACGTAGTGCTGGCGACGACGGATAGCTGGTTTTCTTTTAGCCGGCTCCGTCAAGGGGAGCGATCTCCTTCAAGGAAGACCGTGGGACGCAGACTTCTTGATGGCGTGAGGACCTCTGCGAAGAAACCGGAACCATTATTGCTGCTGTGAGCTGACACATCGTGGCGGATGTGGCCCTACAAGGGACCCCTTCGAAAGATGATACAGGACGTGTCACTCTGAGAAGAACGAAGATGCCTTTCCAGTTGTCTACATAAACAACTTAGATGACAACGTAAACTTGTTAGAGAAACCAGTCGCCCAAATGCCTCGGCGGATGGGACTATAAAGAACGTATTTGGATTTAGCACTGTGTCTTTCGTGCTGTCAAATTCTTTGGGAGAGACGTTTTAAACCCATTACCAAACTCGTGGCGAAATTCGCACGTACCGGTGGCGTTGCTGACTAGTCGAAACATTCATAGGCGAGCGACATCAATATAACGGATCCACGTAGCTCAGCGTGTCAGACCAGCATCAGTTACTGCCATGCGATTGATTGGGCTACACAATCATCCCGTATCATGACAAACTGTACGTTGGGAGTAATATTTAGATGTAAGAGAGACAACTTCGTCCGTATTTGTATTTGTTTGTTAACTGGATTGTCTCCCTTGCATCATTTAGTTCAATCAGTGGATTTTTAGTAGTTCAACATACATTTTTTAATTATATTTGAACACGGTGAGGTCAGATTCAGTTATTAAAATGGACTACCGTCCCATACAATGGCTATGGGTGCAGGAACGTATATATGTATTTGACTCTACGTATACGAAATGTCCGACAGCTCTTAATATACACAGTATTAGTATCAGTGTCATTGTTTCCGTTAAAGATATATTCCTGTTCAAAAATCGTAAGTGCATTGTATAAGAGTGTCCCAATTTTGATGCCAGAAATATTAATTAAATATGTTAAAAAGTGATGTACGCACATTAGTTTCGTTGCTATGGAGAAATTGAGCTACTGTGAGTCTAGTGTAGTCCAAATATTTAGGCTTGAAAAATGTGACATTTTACTATCCAGGCATTTTTCAAAATAACAGAATTTTTTTTTCTGTAGAGGTCTTATTTATAGGACTAAGTCTAGTGGTGAAATAACTAGCCTAGTCAAATACTGTAAGATTATCTACCTTTGAACAATGTAAATGAAAAATTGAAAATGCAAAACTTGTGATTTTGTAACAAATACGATTGTATAGAAATTGTGACAAATACGATTGTATAGAAATTGTGACAAATACGATTGTATAGAAATTGTGACAAATACGATTGTATAGAAATTGTGACAAATCAGCTTGGAATTATTAGCAGGGATATTGCAGCTTTATCCCTAACACACTGTGATAAATGAGTATGTATGTATACTTTTGTTCATCTCTTATGTCTCCATGTTGGAGTGGCATTGTACTTTTATTATGTAAACTATACATGTACTATTATTGTAAATATTGTACGTACAGTGATGAGATGTAAATAAAGATTACTACTGTTACTGTTACTACTGGAACAGGGATATATCTTGAATTAGCTTGGGTTCCAGTCTGTCGATTTTTCGGTAGTTTATCAGAAACTCAATATGGCCCAATTAATGATCTCGATATTAAAATATATTTATATGACTGACCAGGCAAAATATATCAACGCCTGGTTAATCTTGAAGTATCTTGGTCACTTTTGTTTTATTACAGTTTCGACGATGAGTCCAGATCAGCAATTACAGCTCACGGTATTGGGTCAACAATAACAGCTCACAATATTGGTCAACAATAACATCTCACGGTATTGGTCAACAATTACAGCTCACGGTATTGGTCAACAATAACATCTCACGGTATTGGGTCAACAATAACAGCTCACGATATTGGTCAACAATTACAGCTCACGGTATTGGGTCAACAATTACAGCTCACGGTATTGGTCAACAATTACAGCTCACGGTATTGGGTCAACAATAACAGCTCACGGTATTGGTCAACAATAACAGCTCACGGTATTGGGTCAACAATAACAGCTCACGTATTGGTCAACAATAACAGCTCATGGTATTGGTCAACAATAACAGCTCACGGTATTGGTCAACAATTACAGCTCACGGTATTGGTCAACAATTACAGCTCACAGTATTGGTCAACAATAACAGCTCACGGTATTGGTCAACAATTACAGCTCACAGTATTGGTCAACAATTACAGCTCACGGTATTGGTCAACAATAACGGCTCACGGTATTGGTCAACAATTATAGCTCACAGTATTGGTCAACAATTACAGCTCACGGTATTGGTCAACAATAACAGCTCACGGTATTGGTCAACAATAACAGCTCACGGTATTGGTCAACAATAACAGCTCACGGTATTCGTCAACAATTACAGCTCACGGTATTCGTCAACAATTAGGCCTTCCTGTATGTGTTTTACCTTTATTTATCGTTGCTACCGGTTGTCCATATGAGCGAGATTATTGGAGGATAGTGCAATGATACAGACAGAGACCCATTCTTTTACGTGCACAGTGTAAAGCACCGACACGAGACCTCGGTTTAAGGTCCCATCTAAAAGACTGTCAATAGGTATACCTTGTGTTATAACCCATATAGATCTGTGTAAGCATGTTTATTGTAATCCACGTGCCTCCATTTACATCTGTTTGCTTGTATTGTTAATCTGATACCTTGTTTTAGTCGGGAAATAGAATGGGTGTGCTAATTGGTGTGCTAATGGGTGTACAATCATGTAGGCCTACTTGTTATATAATGTCGTCCGCCTCCGTGGTCAAGTGGTTAAAGTCGCTGAATTGTATACCACTGTAACCCATCATCACCGCTCAGACCGTGTCTCATTTATATGAAAAAGTTGGCAGTTTCTTACGGAGGTTGGTGTACCCAAGTACTGGTTAACCGTTGGAGCCTGCCCAGGAAAGGTGTTGTTAGGTAAACTGCCCGCCGGCGATATAGCCCGAAATGGTGCTGATGCAGGCGTAAAACCCGAAATATAACATAATTGTTATATATGTCCGACTTAAAACAAGTTTCTTGTATCTTGCAATACTGCTCGCTTCTCGCCAATGCAACCCGGGTTCGCTCCACTGACCGAAAAGTATGAGAGTTGGTACATTGGTCGCCAGATCGGATAGGTGGGTTTTCTTCGGGTTCCCACACGAATGACCACATTTACGCTTTCATCCGCGCCACTGAGAGTGATTAATATAAGTTGTTAAAACTTACTTCGCAATCGTTGTAAAATAAATCAAGTTTAAACTGTATGTGGTGGATGTGTCCGATTGAAAATAGCGAGTAAATGTTTGCTCATCCCAAGAAATCCATAAAAAATGTGGTCCTATCACAAACAGTTCAATGAGATGGTTGAGTTGGCATTGACAGAAAATTAGCTGGTTTGTGTTTTTACGTTTATTTATCGTCGCTACCGGTTGCCAATATGAACGACGCCTCCTGAAGAGATTATTCATTTTAGATTTTGGAGGATAGTGCATGATACAGACAGAGACCCATTCCAGAACCTCCTATGGTTTCTGTTACGTGCACAGTGTAAAGCACCGACACGAGACCTCGGTTTAACGCCGTCCCCATCTGAAAAACTGTTAATTTTATTAGGGTCAGATGGGGGATCAAACCTGCGACCGCTGGATTACCAGTCTAGCGTGTTACCACTGGACTACAGATCCGTCTGTAGTTAGC
>CM026394.1:7924833-7956454 GCA_014843695.1 Archivesica marissinica | reverse complement strand
CGTACAATCTGGCGACCACCGTACAATCTGGCGACCACCGTACAATCTGGCGACCACCGTACAATCTGGCGACCACCGTACAATCTGGCGACCACCGTACAATCTGGCGACCACCGTACAATCTGGCGACCACCGTACAATCTGGCGACCACCGTACAATCTGGCGACCACCGTACAATCTGGCGACCACCGTACAATCTGGCGACCACCGTACAATCTGGCGACCACCGTACAATCTGGCGACCACCGTACAATCTGGCGACCACCGTACAATCTGGCGACCACCGTACAATCTGGCGACCACCGTACAATCTGGCGACCACCGTACAATCTCTCGACCACCGTACAATCTCGCGACCACCGTACAATCTCGCGACCACCGTACAATCTCGCGACCACCGTACAATCTCGCGACCACCGTACAATCTCGCGACCACCGTACAATCTCGCGACCACCGTACAATCTCGCGACCACCGTACAATCTCGCGACCACCGTACAATCTCGCGACCACCGTACAATCTCGCGACCACCGTACAATCTCGCGACCACCGTACAATCTCGCGACCACCGTACAATCTGGCGACCACCGTACAATCTGGCGACCACCGTACAATCTCGCGACCACCGTACAATCTCGCGACCACCGTACAATCTCGCGACCACCGTACAATCTCGCGACCACCGTACAATCTCGCGACCACCGTACAATCTCGCGACCACCGTACAATCTCGCGACCACCGTACAATCTCGCGACCACCGTACAATCTCGCGACCACCGTACAATCTCGCGACCACCGTACAATCTCGCGACCACCGTACAATCTGGCGACCACCGTACAATCTGGCGACCACCGTACAATCTCGCGACCACCGTACAATCTCGCGACCACCGTACAATCTCGCGACCACCGTACAATCTCGCGACCACCGTACAATCTCGCGACCACCGTACAATCTCGCGACCACCGTACAATCTCGCGACCACCGTACAATCTCGCGACCACCGTACAATCTCGCGACCACCGTACAATCTCGCGACCACCGTACAATCTGGCGACCACCGTACAATCTCGCGACCACCGTACAATCTCGCGACCACCGTACAATCTCGCGACCACCGTACAATCTCGCGACCACCGTACAATCTGGCGACCACCGTACAATCTCGCGACCACCGTACAATCTCGCGACCACCGTACAATCTGGCGACCACCGTACAATCTCGCGACCACCGTACAATCTCCACCGTACAATCTCGCGACCACCGTACAATCTCGCGACCACCGTACAATCTGGCGACCACCGTACAATCTGGCGACCACCGTACAATCTGGCGACCACCGTACAATCTGGCGACCACCGTACAATCTGGCGACCACCGTACAATCTGGCGACCACCGTACAATCTGGCGACCACCGTACAATCTGGCGACCACCGTACAATCTCGCGACCACCGTACAATCTCCACCGTACAATCTCGCGACCACCGTACAATCTCGCGACCACCGTACAATCTCGCGACCACCGTACAATCTCGCGACCACCGTACAATCTCGCGACCACCGTACAATCTGGCGACCACCGTACAATCTGGCGACCACCGTACAATCTGGCGACCACCGTACAATCTGGCGACCACCGTACAATCTGGCGACCACCGTACAATCTCGCGACCACCGTACAATCTCGCGACCACCGTACAATCTCGCGACCACCGTACAATCTCGCGACCACCGTACAATCTCGCGACCACCGTACAATCTCGCGACCACCGTACAATCTCGCGACCACCGTACAATCTCGCGACCACCGTACAATCTCGCGACCACCGTACAATCTCGCGACCACCGTACAATCTCGCGACCACCGTACAATCTCACGACCACCGTACAATCTCACGACCACCGTACAATCTCACGACCACCGTACAATCTCACGACCACCGTACAATCTCACGACCACCGTACAATCTCACGACCGCCGTACAATCTCACGACCGCCGTACAATCTCACGACCGCCGTACAATCTCACGACCACCGTACAATCTCACGACCACCGTACAATCTCACGACCACCGTACAATCTCACGACCACCGTACAATCTCACGACCACCGTACAATCTCACGACCACCGCACAATCTCACGACCACCGCACAATCTCACGACCACCGTACAATCTCACATACTTAATTTGTAGTAGGAATGCTATTATTAAAAAAATGTTTTTTTTATTATATGTAATGTCGCTTTTAAGCATGAATCAATCCAAAGCAAGAACACACAGCATTTTTCATATTTATATATACATGTATTATTTTATAAACATGTAGCGAGGGACAAGCCTAACCAGATGGAGGGGCTATGGTTTATCTACTGACAAATGAGTCTCGGCTTATACTGGACAATCAGTCTTTTTAAAGCGTATGTACATGTACTCCAGCTCTATGTCCACGTGATCTTGATGATGTTTTCTGGAATCTCTTCTTAACATTTCTGGCTATTGCTAGATTTCCACCAATCAGGATCTTACTTTACGCTGAATTTCTTCCATTTTGTGTGTACCATCGCAGTATGGTCTATTTTCAGTCTGTTTACAGTTACATAGCCAATATTCGCCATCTTTCTCCACTTCAAACTGGAGTGGGTAATGTTTATCCATATGTTTTACAGTTAATTTGTTACTTAACACATCATAAATCCGCTTGTGTGACCCGTCACAGAAAGGCTGAAACAGATTTTAACAATTAATTATTTTTTTAATTTTTATTAATTAATAATATGATCATCCACTCCATCAGGATCTCAGTGGAAAGGTAATGCCAAATGCATTTAGCTTTCATTTCAATCCACTTGTATTTATTGTGTACATAATTATTTGTAGTAAATTATGTTATATAATGTTGAATAAATATGTTTAAACCAATGCCAAATGGGCCTTTATTAAAGCTAATAGGCTGTCCGATTTGCGCAGTGGTTAGCATGTTTGCTTCTCACCAATACAACCTGGGTTCGGTCCTCAGACAGGAAGTATGTGAGATGGTATGTTGGTCACCAAATCAGACAGGCAGTTTTTCTCTGGGTACTCCGGTTCCCTCCCACACATATGCAGTCATCCACGCCAGGCAGTGATTAATGTAAGTTGTTACAGCTTCTTTCATTTACACTTGAATTAGATTTGATCTGCACTCGACGGTATGGTTCAACAGCGGCGAGGATAAAATAACATTGATATTTACCTGATGTTTACTATGTCCACATGTACACCATGCATATCTCTTCCCAGCCTTCAACAGAGCGGGGAATGGCTTCTTGTCATATATCTTTCCCTTTGCGGGATTTAACTCATACTGGCCCTTAATGGGCGTCTCAGGATGACGTTTCTCATGCTTTGGAACTCCTACATATCTGTCTCCTCGAGACTCCCCTTTCTCGTATATGCTGTCTTCCTTTCTTTCCCAGTATTTGAAGCGCACTTGATTGTATATCTAAAATAGAAATTGGTAATCCTTTTGGATCACTGTCCGATTAGCGCAGAGGTTTCTCACCAATGCAACCCGGGTTTGATCCTCGGACCGAGAACTATGTGAGATGGTACGATGGTTGCCATATCGAACCGATGGGTTTTCTCTGGGTACTCCGGTTTCCTACCACACGAATTACCACATTTAAGTTTAAATAAAAAAAATTACTGGGTATATACGAGCAGGTACAATGTATATACAGTCAACTAGTCTTAAACAGCCAGGCAATGGAATCACAGATAGTGGCTGCTTAGCACATGTGGCTGCTTAATAGAGGTTAATAGAGGTCAAATGTATAATAAAACAACACATTTGGAATGGGGAAACTATATGCTTAATACAGGTTGGCTGCTTAATAGATGTGACAACTAACACAAGTTTGACTATGTCAACTGTTGGCAGATTTCACACAGTTGGTATAGCTAAGATATATTGTATTGTAATTAGGTTGTAATGATCGATATGATTGGCTCTTAAAATGTAGCCATCCAATAGCACCATTACTACTGACATACATCATATCGTATTGTAAAACCAGCACTATATAATTACCTTTGATTGTAATATCGATTTTCAAACTGTACCTGCACCTGTACCCGTGCCTGCACATGTATCTGTGCCTGCACCTGTGCCTGTACCTGCACATGTGCCTGTACATGTATCTGTGCCTGTATCTGCACATGTGCCTGTACCTGCACATGTATCTGTGCCTGTATCTGCACATGTGCCTGTACCTGCACATGTATCTGTGCCTGTATCTGCACATGTGCCTGTACCTGCACATGTAGCTGTGCCTGTATCTGCACATGTATCTGTGTCTGTACCTGCACATGTGCCTGTACCTGCACATGTATCTGTGCCTGTATCTGCACCTGTATATGTGCCTGTACCTGCACATGTATCTGTGCCTGTACCTGCACCTGCACATGTATATGTGCCTGTATCTGCACCTGTATCTGTGCCTGTACCTGCACATGTATCTGTGTCTGTACCTGCACATGTATCTGTGCCTGTATCTGCACATGTATCTGTGCCTGTATCTGCACATGTGCCTGTACCTGCACATGTATCTGTGCCTGTATCTGCACCTGTGCCTGTACCTGCACATGTATATGTGCCTGTACCTGCACATGTATCTGTGTCTGTACCTGCACATGTATCTGTGCCTGTACCTGCATATGTATCTGTGTTTGTACCTGCACATGTATCTGTGTCTGTACCTGCACATGTATCTGTACCTGCACATGTATCTGCACCTGTGCCTGTACCTGCACATGTATCTGTGTCTGTACCTGCACATGTATCTATGCCTGCACCTGTATCTGTGCCTGTACCTGCACATGTATCTGCACCTGTACCTGTACAGGTATCTGTACCTGCACATGTAGCTGTGCCTGTACCTGCACATGTATCTGTGTCTGTACCTGCACATGTAGCTGTGCCTGTACCTGCACATGTAGCTGTGCCTGTACCTGCACATGTATATGTGCCTGTACCTGCACATGTATCTGCACCTGTGCCTGCACATGTAGCTGTGCCTGTACCTGCACATGTATCTGTGCCTGCACCTGTATATGTGCCTGCACATGTATCTGTGCCTGTATCTGCACATGTATCTGCACTTGCACATGTATCTGTGCCTGCACCTGCATCTGTATCTGTGCCTGCACATGTATATGTGCCTGTACCTGCACATGTATCTGCACTTGCACATGTATCTGTGCCTGCACCTGCACATGTATCTGCACCTGTACCGTACCTGCACCTGCACATGTATATGTGCCTGTACCTGCACATGTATATGTGCCTGCACCTGTATATGTGCCTGCACATGTATCTGTGCCTGTATCTGCACATGTATCTGCACTTGCACATGTATCTGTGCCTGCACCTGCACATGTATCTGCACCTGTACCTGCACCTGCACATGTATCTGTGCCTGTACCTGCACATGTATATGTGCCTGCACCTGTATCTGTGCCTGCACATGTATCTGTGCCTGTACCTGAACATGTATCTGTGCCTGTACCTGCACATGTATATGTGTCTGTACCTGCAAATGTATCTGTGCCTGCACATGTATCTGTGCCTGCACCTGCGCCTGTACCTGCACATGTGCCTGTACCTGCACATGTATCTGTGCCTGTATCTGCACATGTGCCTGTACCTGCACATGTATCTGTGCCTGTATCTGCACATGTGCCTGTACCTGCACATGTATCTGTGCCTGTATCTGCACATGTGCCTGTACCTGCACATGTATCTGTGCCTGTATCTGCACATGTTACTTGTATCTGTGTCTGTACCTGCACATGTGCCTGTACCTGCACATGTATCTGTGCCTGTATCTGCACCTGTATATGTGCCTGTACCTGCACATGTATCTGTGCCTGTACCTGCACATGTATATGTGCCTGTATCTGCACCTGTATCTGTGCCTGTACCTGCACATGTATCTGTGTCTGTACCTGCACATGTATATGTGCCTGTATCTGCACATGTATATGTGCCTGTATCTACACATGTGCCTGTACCTGCACATGTATCTGTGCCTGTATCTGCACCTGTACCTGCACATGTATATGTGCCTGTACCTGCACATGTATCTGTGTCTGTACCTGCACATGTATCTGTGCCTGTACCTGCACATGTATCTGTGTCTGTACCTGCACATGTATCTGTACCTGCACATGTATCTGTACCTGCACATGTATCTGCATCTGTGCCTGTACCTGCACCTGTATCTGTGCCTGTACCTGCACATGTATCTGTACCTGCACATGTATATGCAACTGTGCCTGTACCTGCACATGTATCTGCACCTGCACAGGTATCTGTGCCTGTACCTGCACATGTAGCTGTGCCTGTACCTGCACATGTATCTGTACCTGCACATGTAGCTGTGCCTGTACCTGCACATGTATCTGCACCTGTACCTGCACATGTATCTGTGCCTGTACATGTAGCTGTGCCTGTACCTGCACATGTATCTGCACCTGTACCTGCACATGTATCTGTGCCTGTACCTGCACATGTAGCTGTGCCTGTACCTGCACATGTATCTGTGCCTGCACCTGTATATGTGCCTGCACATGTATATGTGCCTGTATCTGCACATGTATCTGCACTTGCACATGTATCTGTGCCTGCACCTGCACATGTATCTGCACCTGTACCTGCACCTGCACATGTATCTGTGCCTGCACATGTATATGTGCCTGCACCTGTATATGTGCCTGCACATGTATCTGTGCCTGTACCTGTACCTGCACATGTATCTGTGTCTGTGCCTGTACCTGCACATGTAGCTGTGCCTGCACATGTATCTGTGCCTGTACCTGCACCTGTACCTGTGGGATGTGTAAAAGTTCAAAGGGCATAAATGCACGAAAAATTCAGTCATGCTTTGCGTGCCAACTAGGCGTGCCTACTTCTGTGATGTTTTGTCGAAATCCAGTCAGGTATTTCCAAGACGGACAAGAAACTGCATGCTAAGTAGGTATACATATAGGCTCCGAAATGACTATATTTATGCTTGAGCACGATTTCAGGCTTTGCCGTGCTCATATTAATTAACTGTTTATGAAAATAGTTAACATACAAAAGTACATGCATCCTTCGGAGGAATACAAAACACTAGCAGTGGGAAAGAAAATATCATCTTCCACTGTTTCAAAAAAGTAAAAGAATATAACTACCGGTATATACTGAGAAAAGAATATAACTACATAAAATTCAACCAAGCATAATGTGAAGACAAGTATATAGGCTTGGTACTGACCATTCCTGTGTTCTTTAAAGCAGCATTACATCGTATGAAATAAAATATATTTGAAAAATTCAATTTATATGTATGGGTAGCAATGCTGCTACACATTCTAACATTATACTTTGGATGCTTATGTTCATTTGGTAAAAAGTGTTTTTTGCGATAAAACAAACACGAAACCGAAAGTAGGACTTTCCGAGTTGATCGGTCACGCACTTGTTTACAACCAGAACGCATCGTCTGCACTTGTTTACATTCGGAATACATCGTCCCCATTTGTCCCACGTTGTCTTTTTTAATTAAATTACTTGCCTATGTTGATTCATACCTCTTGCACATGTTGATTCATACCTCTATTAGTCTTTTAGGGACATGTCTACATCCCTGTGAGGGGTTCGACATTAGAGGAAGATAGATAGATAGTCTTTCATGTTCAAAATATATACGTTGTTTTCTACATCCTCTGTTGTTTCAAAACATCCTTTATTACGATGTAATGCTGCTTTAAAATTGTTTAAAGGGCAATAACTCCATAAAGAAACAGCTGAACAGAACCCATGCACAACAAGGCTTGCTAGTGATCACTCCTGAAAAGTTTCATCAAAATGCAGCAAGGAGTTTTAGAGATCAAGCTTGGACAAAGCCTTAACAAATTTGTTCCGTAAAAATCTTCAAAGGACAAAACTGCGTAAAAAACAGCTTCAGAAGCGGAACTCGAAGACAGCACAACTAGGCAGTGATAATATCTGGCAAGGGGTTTTATGGATGACCATGATGCTCAGGACAAGCCAACGACAATGTGTGTTCTTCAATGGGTCATAACTCTGTAAAGAATCGACAACTGTTGTGTCCATGGCCCAGTGGTAGAGGGTCGGACTTGGAATTGAGGGGCCCAGGTTTAGTACTCAGTCACGGTATGTATGTAGATGGTTAGGGCACTCACTTCACACACATTGCTTAGTACTGGTTAACCTCTTACATACTGATAAAATGATGCAATGTAAGATACATGTAGTCAGTTGCCTGTGGATGTTGGCGAATTGGAGTACTTACTTTTTTTAAACTTAATTTATTTTACAACGATTGTGAAGCAAGTTTAACAATTTATATTATTCAATCTCGTTGGCGCGGATGAAAGTGTAAATTTGGGCGGTACCCGGACAAAACCCAACTCTCCGATCTGGCGACCACCGTGCCATCTCACATACTTCCCGGTCCGAGGATCGAACCAGGTTGCATTTGTGAGAAGCGAGCGCGCTAACCACATTTGAGTACTGATTTCTACCCGGGAAATGTGTGTGGTCTTCTCCACCACAACCAACTGCCTATGTACGATAATGCTCCCGTGTAGGCACTGTACAAATGAAAAACACAGACAAATAGGTTGGCTATGTCTGCCCTGGAAAACAAGGATAATGTAGTTGTACACTCAGTTCAAGTATTGGTACATTGCGGATAGCGTCTGATTCTTGAGACCTATCATTTAAATTAAATGATAAATAGCGAGCAGGATGTAACAAGCTTTAATACGGTAACGCGAGTTGAGAAAAGAATGTCGATATTCATCTAAACATATTTTTCGTTTTCCGGAAGTATGCTTTGATGACATCACTACCATCCAGCAGAGTGTTCTAAGAGTTAGATTAAATAAATCTACGTCATCTGACAGGTTGTCAACGCAAAAGTTTTCGGACTCCAGCTGTCAATGACGTCATTTGTGATGTCTATTATGACATCATTTCTACATCTACACAATACTCCCAACACTCACACGCGAGTATGACAGGGAGGTGCTTGTCAGGGACAGTGGTTAAAAATCTCAATTAGTGAGATAGAGAGTTAAAAAGAACTACATACTAAGGTTAAAAAACAGACATCATGTTACATGAGTGGTACCGTGGCCAGCCGCTCAGCTGGAGCTGGACTGTACATAGTAGGGGAGGGAGGCCATTCCAGAGATGTATTGTTCAAGGGAAAAATAGTTTATATGGTACTGGGTTCGGGACTGAGGAATTAAGTAGTTCAGGTTCCTTGTGTGTGTTAGGTGGTTCTGGTCGGCGCATACCAAATTATTTTTGATTTTATATAGGTATGTTACTGATGATTGTATGCGTCGATATTCAAGTGTTTGCATGTTCAGGGAGCTAATCATTTTTGTTACACTGCTTGCATAGTTATAGTCATTGCTGACATAGCGTGCGGCTGATCTTTGCACTCTTTCTGCTATATAGGTGAGAGACTATTGCCAGACGGTTGAGCAACATCGTTTAGGACCAACATAGGTGTTATAAGCTTTTTCTTTGACCTTCTTGTTACTGGTCTTTACATTCCTTTTGATGAATCTGAGAGAATTAGTAGCTTTGTAGGAGATGTTGTTTATGTGGGTAGACAAGTTAAATCTTTTTTTTGTATTAATATTTTTTATTTTCTTTTTCATGTCATTACAAGAACAAATTACACACATATACATATATACATACATACACATACAGGCGCGTAGCTGGGCGTATGCACGTGCGTACGTAAATTTTGACAGGTCGGAAAAATGAAAATGCGAAAAATGCAATAAAAAATGAAGCCTAAGGGGGGCGAGGGGTCAAATGTTTATTATCTTCAACAGTTATAACATATATCTACAATTATGTGACAGAATCCAGAATCCAGAACGAACTGATCGATATCTGTGGTGAACAAATCAAATCATCTATTGTAAAAAAGTGTAACAGTGCCCCATTCTTTGGCTTCATAGCAGACGAGGCCACCGACTCTTCCACAATTGAGCAGATGGCTCTATGTTTGCGATATTTCGACTACGATACACTAGCCGTACGTGAAGATTTCACTACGTTCGCCGAATGCGACGCCACGACTGGTGAATCACTTTCCGATGCATTTCTGAAGAACTTGAGACTTGCAGGCGTAGACGTAGATAAAATGAGGGGCCAGGGATATGATGGCGCTTCGAACATGTCCGGGAAGTTCCGTGGGATACAAGCACGAATTAGACAGTCGCTGCCCAAAGCAGTGTACACTCATTGCAAAGCGCATTGCTTAAATTTAGCTATAGTACATGCATCGGAAGAGCCGTTGGCCAGGAATATGATGAACACAGTTCAAGAAATTGCGTTTTCCTTTAATTATTCCGCGAAGCGACTATTGCGATACAAGGAAACGCTAGCGAATGATGCCGGAAGTAAAATTGCCATGGAGCATAGAACAAAATTACAATCCCTGTGCGAAACAAGACGGGCAGTAAGAGCGGACGCGCTGAACACCTTCCAGTCTTCATACATAACGGTCGTGGAGGCACTGGATGACCTCTGTCTACACTATGGCGATAGCAAGGCCGGTGCATACAGAATAGCCATCATGCAGTTCGAGTTCATCGTGTGTCTTGTAGCTATAGAACATGTGCTCTCGGGATTAATGCCACTGTCCAAAATGTTACAAAACAAGTCATGTGACCTTATTGAAGCTGTCAAAGAAGCTAACGTCATCACTCGCCAAGTTACGGATGAGCGAAATGATCCAGCTGTGTGGGATGTCCTGTACACAAAGGCTGTTGAAATGGCAGAGGCTGTTGATGTGCAACCATCACGACCTAGAGCCCCGAATAATCGGCGTCAGCAACATCGTCAAAATGCTCCGGCAGATACCGTTTCTGACTACTGGAAGAGATTTCTTTTGTGAAGACTGCGCAGAAAAAGTGGGAGAATCTCACCTGTCGACATCAAACAGCTAAATGATATGCACAACGGTAATACAATATATTTTAAACGTTCTTTAAAATATCTATATTTATGATTATTCTTAACACCAATGAACCATTCACGTCCGAAAAGCTTCAAAATATTGGTCAGAACTCCCGCCATCAGATCAGGGCGGAAAGTGCTAAGCGAAAATTTAGCTTTTAATGATAAGACAAGTGCTATGCGAAAATGAGCTTTAACGATAAAGACTCGAAATAACAGAAAAAATATTTATGTAGAGGTCTTATATATCGATACTATAGGACTAGTTCAAGGCTTGTCCTATTCATATTAACTAACCCAAATGACAACATCTTTGAGGCTTTGCCTATTTATATTATATCTTGATTTGGTGCGTTGGGCACATAGAAATTAAAATTACCAAAAACGGACAATTTTATCCGGAAAAGAACATATTCGAAATCTAGTGAATTTACGGTCGAAATTTCTTTGAAAAATCATCAACAGAAAATGGCATCCCTAAATAAGCATCAACGCGTTTATTTCTAAATTTAAATATAATCGTGGTAATGTATGTATCTGCATACCTGTCGATGTATCGAAATGTTTGACCTCCAAAGTCTGATCATGGGCGCAGCCATTTTTGTAGAAGAGCAGCAAGGATTTGCTTAGCCCAACTTTATAAAATTCGATTTTCATTGAATTCATACATGTATTTATGATATCTGAATAATATATGTATTTTAATATTTTTCAAACAATTTACAGATTGATTCATTTATATTGTTGACATTCACTTCGTTTCTATTTGTTGCTAAGTCGTTATAGAAACGGTGTCACTGTGGAGCAAAAACAGGATTGTTCTTGCAGTTTGCACATTTTTCTGACATAAACCGACGAATAATTAATCGAATGCAAATACATTTATCAAGATGAGCACACGACAGGTTCTTCAAGGTATAATTATTTTATTTTACTTATTCTTGATAGATCTACTTGGCAAGACAATGATACTTGTCGTGTTTTGAACTTTTGTATCCAGTCAGGAATATCTGCCAAAATCTGATACATGTTCTCTAAATTATTTTAATACGCACAGTAGAAGATCTGGGTACGATTACATGATAATGTAATAGATTACATTGAAATTCACAAATACAGGTTTCAATTATAATTTTCCGGTTAAACAATAATATGCTAATTTGTTGTTCAAAGTTCTGTTCTATTTTATTGCTATATTTCATCTCTTGTTCATTTATCATCGATCGCCTTGTTTTCGTACATCGCCATTTTCCGGCCCTTTGGTTAATTATTTTTCAGAACGCAAATGACGTCATCGCTCTTAGCAACATGTGTTTGTTTTAGGGGTTCACACTATTACTTTCAAATAGCAAAGCACATATGTAATATTTACATTTTATTTCGTATATATAGAGTGGTGGAACCTATGCTCGGCGTAAATCCTACATATCATGGCCTATCAAAAAAGTTAAATGTACTTGCCATATATATTATTATTTTCTTAAGTCGTGAACACAACTTTCATAAAATTGTTGTTGAAAATTTTAGCTTCATTACGTAACCATGCGCCTAAATACAGCTATCGCAACGGCACCTGTTTCCATGGGGAACTAGATACTTTAGGGCACCTATGCACGGCGTACATGGAATTTTGTATTTATGCACGGGTAAATGTTGAATATATTATTTTGACTTAGTAACATCAATATTACAACTCATAAGAAACTTTTTTCTGGTTATTTGTACCTTTTTTTCCCAATCCGGATAGCCACCTGAAATGCTCATAAACCGCATGTTGTCTGTTTATTTTCGGCTACTGAACCAGTAAGGTGACCGTTGCATTATGCTACCAGTACGCACAACGGAATGCTATTGAACCATGCTTCACCTCTATCAGCGAAAATAGGTTAAAACTATTAAAAACTATACGCCTGTTGTATGACCGAGTTGTTGCAGACAATACGGCTGTTGTTTCCCGAGTTGTTTCAAACAATACGCCTGTTGTATGAGTGTGTGTTTTACGTTTATTTATCGTCGCTACCGGTTACACATATGAGCGACGCCTCCTTTAGAGATTAGTAATTTTAGATTTTTGGAGGATAATGCAATGATACAGACAGAGGCCCATTTCAGAGTCTCCTTTGATTCTTTTACGTGCACGGTGTAAAGCACCAACAACGAGACCTCAGTTTAACGTCCCATCTAAAAGACTGTTAATTTTAATATGGTCAGATGGGGGATCGAACCTGCGATCCCTGGATTACTGATGTGTGCACTTTTATATTGAGCGTTACATTTTCATTACACATTTTTAGAATTATTTAATTTATAATCCTTCACACATTGCACTAATTTACCCAATAGTTCACATATTTTGATAAGAATGTGCATCCATTTAACAGTATTTATAAACACACGCGCGTGATCAAAACAATCATCATAAACGAAATAATTTCCCAGACCAATAGTCTGTTTCAAATCAATCATCGTAAACGAAATAATTCCCCAGACCAATAGTCTGTTTCAAATCAATCATAATACAATACATAAAACCAACAAGTAAACGAAACAAATACTAGAATTTCCCACTCTTTTCCCATCTCAAGAACGTCACTCTTTTCTCTACTATACTCTGTATTATTTATATTTCAACATCTGTTAACTAAGCACATGTATATTCATATGTCATGTAAATTAGAGTTAATAAAGAATCATTTAATTGAAATTGATTAAATTGAATTGATATATATTATTTTTATAAACGGATATAAATTTTACTTCAAAGGCAAATGCAGTTTCATTTTGGTGTCAGTATATATTCTATTAATCTACATTGACTGGAAACATATCATACAAGTTTTACAAAATACATGAAATCATTATGTGTCTCATTAATAATTAATTCAACCGTAGAGTCAACTTTTAAACATTGATATATTGATACACAGTTGCATTAGGCTACCGGTATGCACAATGGAATGCTATTGAACCATGCTTCACCTCTGTCAACGAAAATAGGTTAAAACTATTTAAATATTTTAAATACGGATGGAAAAAATACGCCGAGCATAGGAATACGCCGAGCATAGGTTCCACCACTCTATAAATGTTGATGTTTTCATTAATCCCATTTATGTGTACCCTAAAATCCCTTAAGGGGCTATGTCTTCTAAAATGTGCTAGATATTGACCCAAAACAAATACTTCTCAACACTGTCACCATGCTTCTTTTTATTACCATTGGGCGTACCAGTATTCGGTCATCTTAGGCTTGTCGGTGAATAGCTTCGAGTCAGTCGGTGAATAGCTTCGAGTCAGTCTCTTTTACAGCAGGTGAAATAGTATTACTAAGTAAAGTGATAATTTTTGCATTTAATATAATTGGCTAAACTGAGATTGCATAACAAATGTTTAAAATAAGATACACTTTCACTCGCTTGTGATTTCAACCTGTCATCGAAAAAAGGAACTATTTTCGGCCAACCTATAAAAATACATGTAAAGGAAATGTTGATTACAGTTAAGTTTCAAAAATCTAATTAACATATGGGCATAGCAATAATTGTTACTCACAACGGAGGAATTAAGCATCAGCAAATTATGATTACTCTTCAAAATGAGGTAATCTATGACATGGAGAGATGTGGAACACGTTGGACTGGTAATCTAGGGATCGCATGTGCGATCCCCCGTCTGTCCCTAATAAAATTAACAGTCTTTCAGATGGGACTTTAAACCAAGGTCTCGTGTTGGTGCTTTACACATTACACATAAAAGAACCAGAGGAGACTCTGGAATGCACTATCCTCCAGAAATCTATAATCACTAATTGCATCAGGAGGCTTCGCTCAAATGGGCAACCTATAGCGACGATAAATTAATGTAAAACACACACAATTAATGTGGAGTGTGGCACACCATACTGCCTGGCTGCTATTTCTACTGGCAAACCCATGTCTCTAACAGCCTGGTATGTATTTGTCAGTGCACTTGGTGAATAGAGATGCCAGGTTGACAGCACCAGGTTGAGTTGACAAAAACTGATTTAGCATAATGGTCTTAAGACAATAATATTTTTGAAGAAAAAATATTAAAAAGCTATAAGGGGGACCACATGTTTGAATTCACCTGTAGAATGTATTTATGGCATTGTCACATGACTGTTATGTGAAGCAAGCAGACTATGAAATTTCTCATTTTACAAAAACAAAGGCATATATTTCTTTATATTTACCTTTATTTTGCTCTTTGAATAGAAATTTGGTGAACCCCTAAAATAAATCATATGTTATTGAGAGCGATGACATCATTTGCGTTCGGGAAACTTTCAAAGTAAACAAAATCACGCGAATAAACAAAGTTCAGAAACAGGCGGCGGACGAAATCAGGGTGATTGACGATAAATTAAATAATGATCCAACTACGATGTTTAGAAATAGAAACTTGAGTTGGAAAATGTATGGTTAATCTCTAGACAATAGATTATTTATTGGGCATCATATCGACCATATGGAATGAAAAGTTAGGCCCCATGTTGGGTCATTATAACTTATCCGCTCTTTCTTTGCTTGGTCACTTCAGTATAATGAAAATTGCAAAACCTGAATATATATTTTTTCATTCTGTGTAAATACATCCGCAATCAGTGTCTATCAGTTATTTCTGAATTTTTCTTGCACAGTATCATGAAATTATCAGGATTTCAAGATGATCAGTTGGAATTCCTCCAAAAGGTACCATACTCACGTTATTTATCCTTGCTAGGTGAGCATTGCCATGTGATGGTGGTTATCTTCATTCCTAATCATAAAAAGGGAGGAGTGTCCAACTCACTAAATTGATGCCACTAGACCTACTGCTCACAGGTATCCTGTGCATACCCTGGACACACCCACCTACTGCTCACATGTATCCTGTGCATACCCTGGACACACCCACCTACTGCTCACAGGTATCCTGTCCATACCCTGGACACACCCACCTACTGCTCACAGGTATCCTGTGCATACCCTGGACACACCCACCTACTGCTCACATGTATCCTGTGCATACCCTGGACACACCCACCTACTGCTCACATGTATCCTGTGCATACCCTGGATCCCCCACCTACTGCTCACATGTATCCTGTGCATACCCTGGACCCCCCCACCAGGATTACTACATCACAGGACCATGTTTCAGCCCTAAATACATTGTAGCATCAATCAAATATCATTTCTAGTAAAAAACACACATTTCTGGAAAATTAACCGTAACCCATTCAACACCCAAGTAACTGATATGGACTGGTGCATCATATTTTTAGACCAACAAATTAATAAGAAAACTACATTTTGACCAGTCACGAGCCGGCTCATCTGGATCTACACTTTTTGTAAGCCTATTTAGAGGTGGAGTTGAAAGCGTTAAAACATATTAATTATTATATTATCCCAAAATATTGTTTTTCAGAAATGTGTGTTTTGGACTAGAAATGATATTTGATTGATGCTACAATGTATTTAGGGCTGTAACATTGTCCTGCTCTCTAGCAGTCAACATTTTATGCAGCAAATGGATATTTTTTGCATTTTATTCATTTTTTTTTGCTTTGAACATTTGATCTGAGGCAGCTGCCTAGGTGTGCTTGAGTGGCTACGAGCCTGGTACCAGCAATGTGTGGCTACGAGCCTGGTGCCAGCAATGTTTCCACTAAATAACTCAGTTTGATGTTAACTTTGGAACAACAGTTATAAGGACGTTGATTGTGCCAATATGAATGTACAGTCAAACCTGTCTTAAGCAGCAGTGAAGGGAATCACAGAAAGTGACTGCTTCACACATGTGGCTGCTTAATCGTGGTCAAAGTATAATAAAATAACATATTGGGAATATGGAAATTAGCTGCTTAATACAGGTTGGCTGCTTAATAGAGGTGACAACTAACACAGTTTTGACAGTATTATGTTGGCATGCACATCGGTACCCCACACAAAGCGCCTTTAGATGTACACCATGAACAGCAGATCTCGAGATGGAAAACAAAGCGGTACATATGGAGTGCGAAACAAAAAACTAGACTGCTTGGTTTTAGGAATGTCTCAACTAGTCTGCCTGTTGTTTGGTTACGGTATTGCGTGTTGGTTAGTTTATACAAATTTATTTTAGCCCGATTGCGAAACAAGTTTTTACAACTTATATTAATCACTCTCGAGACCTCATTTCTTAAATAAGGGCGCAATCATAACGGCTCCAGCAGGGCTCAAGCTCTGGGCCTTTCGCAACTGAAGCGAACGCTCTACCACTGCGCTATCATGACTTCAATTCTTGTTCATTTCTTAGTGACCAGGAGATGTCTGTCATATAAATAATCCTGGCTATTATTCAAATTTTACAGATATATTTTTTTTTAAATTTATTTAACGTTGCTACCGGTTGCCCAATAGAGCGACAGACAGTTTACCTGGGCAGGTTTCAGCGGTTAACCAGTAAATGTACTTGGTGCACCAACCTCCATAAGAAACTTCCACCATATTCATATAAATAGACATGGTCTGAATGGTGCTCGAACCCGTGACCATCAGTGATGCTAGTTACAGGTTACAGTGGTATACAAGTCAGCGACCGTAACCACTCGACCACTCGACCACTCGACCACAGACAGATGTAGTTGACAGACATATTTATGCTCATGTTGAAAAACTTATCAACATTAGATATTTATTTTCCAGTGTTTGAGCAGTACCAGAAGGCACGGACACAGTTTGTCCAGACCGTGGCAGAATTAGCATCCAGACCGCAGAATATCGAAACACTTCAGAATGCCGGTGTTATGTCTTTGTTGCGGCCGTTACTGCTAGATATAGTTCCCACCATACAGCAGACAGCCGCCCTGGCCCTGGGCCGCCTCGCTAACTACAATGATGACCTGGCTGAAGCTGTTGTAAAGGGAGATATCTTACCACAGCTGGTTTATTCTTTGGCTGAACAGAACGTAAGATTTATAAAATCATAAAGTTAGATTATTAACGCTCTACTCCCAGGGTTCATTCTAGGTCAGAATTTTTGTGACAAGTGAGAAAGCACGCAATCGCGTCCTTAAATGGTGTTATTTAATATATGTCAACAAAATATTGTTACAATGCACAGTATGACATAGAATATTAAATAGAACATTTGAATAGAAGGAGTGCTTTATAATGGGCCTATGTATCTTACTGGATACAATTTTGTATAAAATTGTAAAAAGTAAAAATAAATGTTTAGGCGGAAGTGGGGCCCCCAGATAGCGAAGTCAGGGTCCCTATGGCGACTATTTCATCCACATCGCCCTCTATAATGATCCCTGACTCCAGAACAGAAGAGACTAATTAGTCATCTTATCTCCATACTGCTGATAAGCAATATGCACACTGTACAACATACACTATATCTAAGATAACAACATGGAACAATGGCTATATTTCTGGGATGCTATTAAAGTATTGCGCTTATGATGAACATTGACATAATTTCGTGTAAATACAAATGCATTTATATAGCGCAAAAATTGTTACAACATATTCGTTTGCGCTTAACAATATCTAAATAACATATCTACATAATAAAAAAAAATAGCCATCAGCTGTTAATTTTGATTTACTATGCTAAATTAATCATCTAGTGAGTTTTATTTACTATGCTAAATTAATCATCTAGTGAGTTTTATTTACTATGCTAAATTAATCATCTAGTGAGTTTTATTTACTATGCTAAATTAATCATCTAGTGAGTTTTATTTACTATGCTAAATTAATCATCTAGTGAGTTTTATTTACTATGCTAAATTAATCATCTAGTGAGTTTTATTTACTATGCTAAATTAATCATCTAGTGAGTTTTATTTACTATGCTAAATTAATCATCTAGTGAGTTTTATTTCCGCCATCTTTTACATGTTTTCGTTTCTAATGTTTTCATACGTTATGGATTCACTATCAAATGTTACTACAGCAAAATGATTAATCACTATTGAATTGCATGTACTGTGGTTTCTTGTGCAACTGTGAATCAGTCTGTACTCATATTTATAGAGTTGTTAAATCGGTGACATCAAATCATTTGCCAGTCACTGCTGTATATGCCCATAGGGATGTCAATCCTTTCATGTAAGGAAGCTATCCAGCTGGCTTGCAGGTCAGCGGTTCTACTAAGGTGCTCGACTGTTCGGAGGAGCACTTCGGGTCCTCCCCCACCAATAACAGCTGCAGAGGCACAAAGCTGTTGTTGGGGCTTTCTATGGTAGGGAATAACTCCCCAAGTCGCTTGGATGAGTGATTCCGACTAAGTTGGTTGCAAATGTGGGGCACAACCAATCAACTCATTCAGGTTTTAGATCTGAGCTAACATAAACATTTAAGATTCCCTTCAGCTGTAACAAAAACATGTTTCTTTTATAATTACAGAGATTCTACAAGAAAGCTGCAGCATTTGTTCTGCGTGCAGTTGCCAAGCACTCACCACAGTTGGCGCAGTCAGTGGTAGACTGCGGGGCACTAGATGCCCTAGTGATCTGTCTGGAAGAGTTTGATCCTGGGGTGAAGGAAGCTGCAGCGTGGGCTCTGGGCTACATTGCTAGACACAATGCTGGTAAGTGTTCTAAAATAGTCTTACACAATGGAATTTTAACCATTAATAAAGTAGTTTCTTAATGGCCCTACTTTACACCATTAATAAAGTAGTTTCTTAATGGCCCTACTTTACACCATTAATAAAGTAGTTTCTTAATGGCCCTACTTTACACCATTAATAAAGTAGTTTCTTAATGGCCCTACATTACACCATTAATAAAGTAGTTTCTTAATGGCCCTACTTTACACCATTAATAAAGTAGTTTCTTAATGGTTCAACAGTACACCATTAATAAAGTAGTTTCTTAATGGCTCAACAGTACACCATTAATAAAGTAGTTTCTTAATGGCCCTACTTTACACCATTAATAAAGTAGTTTCTTAATGGCTCAACAGTACACCATTAATAAAGTAGTTTCTTAATGGTTCAACAGTACACCATTAATAAAGTAGTTTCTTAATGGCCCTACTTTACACCATTAATAAAGTAGTTTCTTAATGGCCCTACATTACACCATTAATAAAGTAGTTTCTTAAAGGCCCTACATCACACCATTAATAAAGTAGTTTCTTAAAGGCCCTACATTACACCATTAATCACATTACACCATTAATAAAGTAGTTTCTTAATGGCCCTTATTTACACCATTAAAAAGTGTTTCTTAATGGCCCTTCTTTACACCAATAAAAAGATTAATATAAGTTGTAAGAATTTGTTTCGCAATCAAATCTATGCATAAAATTATACGAATGAAATGAAATGAAAAGTTTCCCAATTGTGCAATAATGAGATTTATTGTATATGACAGAGTTGGCGCAGGCTGTCGTTGATGCCGGAGCTGTACCATTGTTGGTACTCTGTATCCAGGAGCCGGAACTCTCCCTGAAACGTATCGCTGCATCCGCTCTCAGTGACATCTGTAAACACTCGCCAGAACTTGCTCAGACAGTCGTTGATGCTGGAGCTATTGCCCACCTTGCTCAGATGATCCTGAATCCAGATGCTAAACTCAAGGTAATTATTTATGTGTGGATCCACTGGTGACCCATCTCGTAATATCACAGTACATATATAGGATAAGGCTGCAAAATCTCTGCTATAACACAGTACATATATGGGATAAGGCTGCAAAATCTCTGCTATATCACAGTACATATATGGGATAAGGCTGCAACATCACTACTATATCACAGTACATATATGGGATAAGGCTGCAAAATCACTGCTATATCACAGTACATATATGGGATAAGTCTGTAAAATCACTGCTATATCACAGTACATATATGGGATAAGTCTGTAAAATCACTGCTATATCACAGTACATATATGGGATAAGGCTGTAAAATCATGCTATATTACAGTACATATATGGGATAAGGCTGCAAAATCACTGCTATATCACAGTACATATATGGGATAAGTCTGTAAAATCACTGCTATATCACAGTACATATATGGGATAAGGCTGTAAAATCACTGCTATATCACAGTACATATATGGGATAAGGCAGCAAAATCACTGCTATATTACAGTACATATATGGGATAAGTCTGTAAAATCACTGCTATATTACAGTACATATATGGGATAAGGCTGCAAAATCACTGCTATATCACAGTACATATAATGGATAAGGCTGTAAAATCACTGCTATATCACAGTACATATATGGGATAAGTCTGTAAAATCACTGCTATATTACAGTACATATATGGGATAAGTCTGCAAAATCACTGCTATATTACAGTACATATATGGGATAAGTCTGTAAAATCACTGCTATATTACAGTACATATATGGAATAAGTCTGTAAAATCACTGCTATATTACAGTACATATATGGGATAAGTCTGCAAAATCACTGCTATATTACAGTACATATATGGGATAAGTCTGTAAAATCACTGCTATATTACAGTACATAAGGCTGTAAAATCACTGCTATATCACAGTACATATATGGGATAATGCTGTAAAATCACTGCTATATCACAGTACATATATGGGATAAGGCTGTAAAATCACTGCTATATCACAGTACATATATGGGATAAGGCTGTAAAATCACTGCTATATCACAGTACATATATGGGATAAGGCTGTAAAATCACTGCTATATCACAGTACATATATGGGATAATGCTGTAAAATCACTGCTATATCACAGTACATATATGGGATAAGGCTGCAAAATCACTGCTATATTACAGTACATATATGGGATAAGGCTGCACAATCACTGCTATATCACAGTACATATATGGGATAAGGCTGTAAAATCACTGCTATATCACAGTACATATATGGGATAAGGCTGTAAAATCACTGCTATATCACAGTACATATATGGGATAAGGCTGCAAAATCACTGCTATATTATAGTACATATATGGGATAAGGCTGTAAAATCACTGCTATATTACAGTACATATATGGGATAAGGCTGCAAAATCACTGCTATATTACAGTACATATATGGGATAAGGCTGTAAAATCACTGCTATATCACAGTACATATATGGGATAAGGCTGCAAAATCACTGCTATATTACAGTACATATATGGGATAAGGCTGCACAATCACTGCTATATCACAGTACATATATGGGATAAGGCTGCAAAATCCCTGCTATATTACAGTACATATATGGGATAAGGCTGTAAAATCACTGCTATATCACAGTACATATATGGGATAAGGCTGCAAAATCACTGCTATATTACAGTACATATATGGGATAAGGCTGCACAATCACTGCTATATCACAGTACATATATGGGATAAGGCTGTAAAATCACTGCTATATCACAGTACATATATGGGATAAGGCTGTAAAATCACTGCTATATCACAGTACATATATGGGATAAGGCTGTAAAATCACTGCTATATCACAGTACATATATGGGATAAGGCTGTAAAATCACTGCTATATCACAGTACATATATGGGATAAGGCTGCAAAATCACTGCTATATTACAGTACATATATGGGATATGGCTGTAAAATCCCTGCTATATTACAGTACATATATGGGATAAGGCTGCACAATCTCTATTCTACAATATAATGTGATTATTAGAGATTTTACAGTCGAGATAAAAATGAATCTAATTAAAATGATCTTTATATCAAACTTAATCAACATAAAAGCAAAATACATGTAAATCTTCCAATAAATCTTCCATATACAGTATAAACATGATGCTGTCTAATCAAGTATATAACTATGTATGAACAGTTCACCAATATATACATGAAACTCATTGTGAGGAGAAAAGTGATGATTAATAATACATTCTTATTTCAAAAGCTTTAAAAACGAAAATAGATATTTTAACATACCGGTAGTATGTTGCTAAAAGTTCAATAAATTTGGGAATGTTTGGATTCTAAAAGTGTTTGTTGATATATTTCTTTCTAATGTGATTATACTGATTATAATTCCTACTTTCTAATATAAAATGGAATTCGTCTTCGATTGAGTTACGTATTAGGCACTTATTTCTAGGTATCTTATTTGGTTTATGCCATCTTCCTGTTCCAATTGATAATCTATGTGCTGACGTTCTAGTTAATGCAATTCTGAATTTTCTAATTTTAATTTTGACTAAATAGTCCTTGAATCCAAAATCATTGAAAAGTTTATATGTTGTAGCTGTGGATGATTCATCAATTGAGGTGTTCCAGTACTGTATATATGTATCTATAAGTCTTTGTTTCAACAATGCAATACATAAGATTTCATTTTCTACCCCCGACCCAAACATGATGGAAACCTAAATTTTTCAAAATACTTTTTATTGTGTGTGTGTTTTATGTTTATTTATCGTCACTACCGGTTACCCATATGAGCGACCCCTCCTGAAGAGATTAGTCATTTCAGATTTTTGGAGGATAGTGCAATGATACAGACAGAGACCCATTCTAGAGTCTGCACTGGTTCTTTCACGTGCACGGTGTAAAGCACCAACACGAGACCTCGGTTTAACGTCCCATCTGAAAGACAATTTTATTATGGTAAGACGGTGGATGGAACCTGCGATCCCTGGATTACCCGTCCAATGTGTTAACCACTGGACTACAGATCCTACTTTTTATTGATTTTGCCCAGTTATTCTTATCTGGTCTAATACCTAGACCTCTTAGCATAACATGATACATATATTTTTATATATTTTGTGTCATTTGACTTCAAAATTTTGAACCAGTATTTAATCATTTGTAAATTGCTAAATATAATGGGGTATTGTTAGTTGAGGCTCAGGGACACTAAAATAATACATTTTATCACCATCCCACAGCATGCCTACCCCCGTCACTTCATTCTATAATTTTTTTATTTAATAGTTTATTAACCTGTTATTATAAAAATATTATATAAATATGCGAGTAAAATTTAATTGAAACTGATTTATATTGTTGTATATTCTACAGCGCCAGGTGTTCTCTGCCTTGAGTCAGATCTGCAAGCACTCTGTGGATCTTGCAGAGATGGTTGTGGAGGCGGAGATATTCCCGGCAGTTCTCACATGTTTGAAGGATCCTGACGAGTATGTGAAAAAGAATGTTGCCACACTGATCAGAGAGATTGCCAAACACACGCCAGAGGTAGGTTGATATATCATGCCCACGCCAGAGGTAGGTTGATATATCATGCCCACGCCAGAGGTAGGTTGATAATCATGCTCATGTCAGAGGTAGGTTGATATATCATGCCCACGCCAGAGGTAGGTTGATATATCATGCATATGCCAGAGGTAGGTTGATATATCATGCACATGCCAGAGGTAGGTTGATATATCATGCCCATGTCAGAGGTAGGTTGATATATCATGCCCACGCCAGAGGTAGGTTGATAATCATGCCCATGTCAGAGGTAGGTTGATATATCATGCCCACGCCAGAGGTAGGTTGATATATCATGCACATGCCAGAGGTAGGTTGATATATCATGTACATGCCAGAGGTAGGTTGATATATCATGCCCACACCAGAGGTAGGTTGATATATCATGCCCACGCCAGAGGTAGGTTGATATATCATGCACATGCCAGAGGTAGGTTGATATATCATGCCCACACCATAGGTAGGTTGATATATCACGCCCATGCCAGAGGTAGGTTGATATATCATGCCCACGCCATAGGTAGGTTGATATATCATGCCCACACCATAGGTAGGTTGATATATCATGCCCATGCCAGAGGTAGGTTGATATATCATGCCCATGCCAGAGGTAGGTTGATATATCATGCCCACGCCAGAGGTAGGTTGATATATCATGCCTTCAAGTTTGTCACATTAAACTAGCGACAACAGACTGCAGATGAATACATGACCATATATACCAATATTTCGACCTTCTTCAGGGTTTGTTGCAGGTTCAGTTTGTACTATATACCACAGGCACACGACCTTCTTCAGGGTTTGTTGCAGGTTCAGTTTGTACTATATACCACAGGCACACGACCTTCTTCAGGGTTTGTTGCAGGTTCAGTTTGTACTGTATACCACAGGCACACGACAAACATAAAAGACTAGCTTGAAACCACCATGCAGGCGAGGTGTCTTCTGTTGGTTGCTCAGAAATATTGTGTTTGGAATTATGTCTTCCTTCTTGGGAGACATTGTTTTTGGCATTGGTGTCCGTCCACCTTTGGCGTGGCCGGGCTTCATCTATAAAATCTCTTGCTGGATATTGATGAAACTTCACAGGAGTGATCACTATTTAGCCTACATGTTATGCCGACTTCCAGACCGCTCCGCTGATTTTTTTTTATGGAGTTATGGCCCTTTTTTAAAGAACACACTTTGCCCGGATTTGCTTTGCTTCATTTCTAAAACACCTTACTAGATTTGAATGACACTTTTCATGATTGATCATTATCATGTTCAAGTTGTTTTAGATTGTAGTGGCTTGGAAAGTGTATATTAGTGAGATTAAAATTTGATATTTAACTGCTTCCAAACAGTTTAATTTCAGTATTAGTTTATTTTGTTTATTTTGATATACAATGTATGTAATATATATGCATTGTTCAAACTGTATAAGATTGGGAAATGAAATATGTTCAAACAAAAAAACTAAATCGTCAGAAATCATAAAACACAATGCCACTGAATCATATTTATTTATTTATTTAATTTATAAGTAAATTTTCAATTATTATGTTTTTCCTGTTGACAGTTGTCTCAGCTGATAGTGAATGCTGGAGGAGTGGCCGCGGTCGTAGATTACGTTGGAGAGTCGAAGGGTAATGTGAGACTACCAGGCATCATGATGCTGGGCTATGTGGCTGCACACAGTGAGAACCTCGCAATGGCTGTCATTGTGTCCAAGGTAGGTTGTTTCAGCAAAAGTTTTCTGACATTGTGTCAATTTAGTTTATACAAATTTGTTTGATTGCGAAACAAGTTCTTATAACTTGTATTAATCACTCTCAACTTAGTTTAATCATATTTGATTGCTCGATTCGTTTTACATGTGAATACAACACATGACACGTTAAATACATGTGAATACAACACATGACAAATTAAATACATGTGAATACAACACATGACACGTTAAATACATGTGAATACAACACATGACAAATTAAATACATGTGAATACAACACATGACAAATTAAATACATGTGAATACAACACATGACAAATTAAATAACCGCAAACGGCCACAAGTTCTAGCAACATTAGTTACGGCCCTTCCTGAATTGTGTCAACTGTATTTATTGTCAGGTTTTTACAAAAGTCAAAGGTATTATATATTCGCCCATAGGTCGACTCGAGCCAAAAGTCAAAAGGTGTGTTTTCGATTTTATTTGTGAACTGGTGCTTTATAGTAAACAACTTTTATAAGACGGCTATGTTCACTGTTTGTTGCTTGTTGTATTTCAATTATTTATTGACACCTAAAGCATTTTTTGGACTTCTGACGCGTAGTAATTTACTCATTTATGATGCTCAGAAAAACAAACCATGTTTTATTTTACGTTAATTAATGCAAAGACAAATATTAATTTGATTCTAACATGACCACAATATCTAAAAAGCGCAAAAATAATTATTGTTATTTTTTAGAAAGCGTAAATGACAAAAATTACAAAAATGCTAGTAACATTTTTTAATGGCTTCACGTTTGACATCACACGCTAATTCATTGTTTATTGCAGATTTAAAGACCATAAATTCCTCGTAACTAAATGCTGAGTCATGTAACAATAGTAAATAAAATTCGGCCTACATGTGCATATTCATAGAGGATATTTGTTTGTTTTGAGTGAATATGGAATATATCACACTGAGAAGTGAGAAAATTTCAAATATTTTCACGAGCGTGTAGAGCTTTTTATTTTATGCTAATTGGTGAAAAACAAACACAAAATGAAGAAATTAAAATAGCTGGCTGCCGTGTTTTTGCGCAGATGAATACATTGATGACTATACGTCGTGAGTCGATACACAAATATGCCGCCATCTTGTAAATATTAAGTTGAATCAAGGAAAAATACATGAAAACATTTATTGGATTTATTGTTACAATTTGCAGTGACAAAATTCGAGACATTGTCAGTTGTATTTCGCTTTTGATTTATTTCATAACAAAAACAATAATAGTGGTAAATAGTGTCATTGAATCCAGGTAAATGGTGAAAATTAAATGACACGTGTGAAAAAAACAGCAACATCGGATGATGAAATTATTTTTACTTGATTCAAAGTCCGTCAATTTTGTTGAGCTATTAATTGGTTATATATTATTATTCAATAGCAGACGGTTGATTTGTTGTTGTTGTCTAAGCATTTAAAGGGAGAGTAATAGTGCAAGAATAGTGTATTGGGAAGGGAGATAATAAAAAAGTAGTCTGGCTAAATACAGTGAGTGATATGCAGTGAGTGATATGGATTATATCTCGCTGATAGAACACTGTATTTCATCAATTAGCATAAAATAAAAATGAATAAGTGTATATATACCCTATTATCTCTAAATTAATTTGCCATTATTTAAAAATCTATTGTTTCTATACAGAAAATAACTCATATTTAATAACTTATTAAAGGATTTGTGTATTATTATTACAATGAGAAACATTAGTCAGTTACTGTCCCTGAATACTCCAACGTATATTGGTCCTCTTAATTGGTTTCCTCTGTTTTTTACAACGCAACATCTTGTTAGACGACAACAGTAAAAACAAAGGATTCCAACTAAAAGGACCAATATATACATTTCGGGATAAATCTGACTTTATCTATCAAGGGAGGTAATAGAAAAACCAGTAATGTCTCGCATTGAATCATGTTTTATGTTTGATTTATACTGTTAAATGTATTCTTGTAAATATAATTATATAGCAGTACAGAAGTACACAAGTTCTGGCAACACTAGTTATAGCTTTTCTGATGTCCCATTATAATAAATTGTATTCATACCTCGTCACATTAATACAGTCAAACATGTGTGGTCACCTATATTAAGCAGTCGACCTGTATTAAGCAGACAACCTGTATTAAGCAGCCAACCTGTATTAAGTAGCTGATCTGTATTAAGCAGCCAACCTGTATTAAGCAGTAAGCAGCCAACCTATATTAAGCAGCCAACCTCTATTAAGCAGCCAACCTATATTAAGCAGCTGATCTGTATTAAGCAGCCAACCTGTATTAAGCAGCCAACCTCTATTAAGCAGCCAGTATCCAGATGTTGTTTATTATTATACATTACAATCTATTAATTAAACAGTCACTTTCTGTGATTCGCTTGGCTGGCTGCTTAAGACAGGTTTGACTGTAGCAATGTCCATGAACCTTGTCAAGCAAACTTAAAATATGCTATTAGCTTTTGTAGTATGTTTTTAAAATGTGTAGGAGTGCTGCAGTTAGAATTAATGGCATTAAGATCTTTTAATTAATATATTTCAAGGAGTGGAATAGTTATGTACTATAGCATTAACCTAAATTATTTGATATATTTCAGGGTGTTGTGCAGTTAGCTATAGCATTATCTGAGGAGCCTGAGGATCATATACAAGCGGCAGCAGCCTGGGCACTTGGACAGATCGGACGACACACACCAGAACATGCGAAGGCTGTTGCCGTGGCGAACGTTTTACCCAAACTGTTATATTGTTACCTCCGAGCTGATGGTTCTGAAGATCTGCAAACAAAGGTTTGTGTAGTATCATCAGGCACATAGTTGCCTTTATGTCGCAATGCCCGGGCTTGTACATTATATATAGGAAGTGCTTTATGCCCGGTCTTGTACATTATATATAGGAAGTGCTTTATGCCGCAATGCCCGGGCTTGTACATTATATATAGGAAGTGCTTTATGCCGCAATGCCCGGGCTTGTACATTATATATAGGAAGTGCTTTATGCCGCAATGCCCGGGCTTGTACATTATATATAGGAAGTGCTTTATGCCGCAATGCCCGGGCTTGTACATTATATATAGGAAGTGCTTTATGCCGCAATGCCCGGGCTTGTACATTATATATAGGAAGTGCTTTATGCTGCAATGCCCGGGCTTGTACATTATATATAGGAAGTGCTTTATGCCGCAATGCCCGGTCTTGTACATTATATATAGGAAGTGCTTTATGCCGCAATGCCCGGTCTTGTACATTATATATAGGAAGTGCTTTATGCCGCAATGCCCGGGCTTGTACATTATATATAGGAAGTGCTTTATGCCCGGCTTGTACATTATATATAGGAAGTGCTTTATGCCGCAATGCCCGGGCTTGTACATTATATATAGGAAGTGCTTTATGCTGCAATGCCCGGGCTTGTACATTATATATAGGAAGTGCTTTATGCCGCAATGCCCGGGCTTGTACATTATATATAGGAAGTGCTTTATGCCGCAATGCCCGGGCTTGTACATTATATATAGGAAGTGCTTTATGCCGCAATGCCCGGGCTTGTACATTATATATAGGAAGTGCTTTATGCTGCAATGCCCGGGCTTGTACATTATATATAGGAAGTGCTTTATGCCGCAATGCCCGGGCTTGTACATTATATATAGGAAGTGCTTTATGCCGCAATGCCGGGCTTGTACATTATATATAGGAAGTGCTTTATGCCGCAATGCCCGGGCTTGTACATTATATATAGGAAGTGCTTTATGCCGCAATGCCCGGGCTTGTACATTATATATAGGAAGTGCTTTATGCTGCAATGCCCGGGCTTGTACATTATATATAGGAAGTGCTTTATGCCCGGGCTTGTACATTATATATAGGAAGTGCTTTATGCCGCAATGCCCGGGCTTGTACATTATATATAGGAAGTGCTTTATGCTGCAATGCCCGGGCTTGTACATTATATATAGGAAGTGCTTTATGCCGCAATGCCCGGGCTTGTACATTATATATAGGAAGTGCTTTATGCCGCAATGCCCGGGCTTGTACATTATATATAGGAAGTGCTTTATGCCGCAATGCCCGGGCTTGTACATTATATATAGGAAGTGCTTTATGCCGCAATGCCCGGGCTTGTACATTATATATAGGAAGTGCTTTATGCGCAATGCCCGGGCTTGTACATTATATATAGGAAGTGCTTTATGCCGCAATGCCCGGGCTTGTACATTATATATAGGAAGTGCTTTATGCCGCAATGCCCGGTCTTGTACATTATATATAGGAAGTGCTTTATGCCGCAATGCCCGGGCTTGTACATTATATATAGGAAGTGCTTTATGCTGCAATGCCCGGGCTTGTACATTATATATAGGAAGTGCTTTATGCCGCAATGCCCGGGCTTGTACATTATATATAGGAAGTGCTTTATGCCGCAATGCCCGGGCTTGTACATTATATATAGGAAGTGCTTTATGCCCGGGCTTGTACATTATATATAGGAAGTGCTTTATGCGCAATGCCCGGCTTGTACATTATATATAGGAAGTGCTTTATGCTGCAATGCCCGGGCTTGTACATTATATATAGGAAGTGCTTTATGCCCGGGCTTGTACATTATATATAGGAAGTGCTTTATGCCGCAATGCCCGGGCTTGTACATTATATATAGGAAGTGCTTTATGCTGCAATGCCCGGGCTTGTACATTATATATAGGAAGTGCTTTATGCCGCAATGCCCGGGCTTGTACATTATATATAGGAAGTGCTTTATGCCCGGGCTTGTACATTATATATAGGAAGTGCTTTATGCGCAATGCCCGGGCTTGTACATTATATATAGGAAGTGCTTTATGCCGCAATGCCCGGGCTTGTACATTATATATAGGAAGTGCTTTATGCCGCAATGCCCGGGCTTGTACATTATATATAGGAAGTGCTTTATGCCGCAATGCCCGGGCTTGTACATTATATATAGGAAGTGCTTTATGCCGCAATGCCCGGGCTTGTACATTATATATAGGAAGTGCTTTATGCTGCAATGCCCGGGCTTGTACATTATATATAGGAAGTGCTTTATGCCGCAATGCCCGGGCTTGTACATTATATATAGGAAGTGCTTTATGCTGCAATGCCCGGGCTTGTACATTATATATAGGAAGTGCTTTATGCCCGGGCTTGTACATTATATATAGGAAGTGCTTTATGCCCGGGCTTGTACATTATATATAGGAAGTGCTTTATGCTGCAATGCCCGGTCTTGTACATTATATATAGGAAGTGCTTTATGCCGCAATGCCCGGGCTTGTACATTATATATAGGAAGTGCTTTATGCTGCAATGCCCGGGCTTGTACATTATATATAGGAAGTGCTTTATGCTGCAATGCCCGGGCTTGTACATTATATATAGGAAGTGCTTTATGCGCAATGCCCGGGCTTGTACATTATATATAGGAAGTGCCCGGGCTTGTACATTATATATAGGAAGTGCTTTATGCGCAATGCCCGGGCTTGTACATTATATATAGGAAGTGCTTTATGCCCGGGCTTGTACATTATATATAGGAAGTGCTTTATGCCGCAATGCCCGGGCTTGTACATTATATATAGGAAGTGCTT
>CM026394.1:7829782-7923833 GCA_014843695.1 Archivesica marissinica | reverse complement strand
AAGTTCTGTTCTGTTCTGTTATCATGGTTATCATAGAGCTGTCTGCTGGTAGTTGTAATTGTGTATTTCACTTCACATGACATTTAGTTATGATTGTTACATAAACATGTCACATGAAGGTGGGGATCAGCTTAATGAGACTTTACTTTGTGGCTTCACCTAATACAATGACTGAAGTAATATCATATTTATTTCTAAACTTTAGTTATTTACGAGACCGTCCGTAAAAAACTGTAAAAAATATGTTTTTACATGACGTTAATTAACGGTGTAAATAACGTCTGTGTAAGAAACTTGCCAACCCTGATAACAGATATTGACCATATTTCCATAGATGATTTTAGTACTAGTAGATCATATTGTACATTTGTCCTATAAATCATTTCACATGTTATAACCTTGACATGGGCACACTTGTTAAAATACCACTGTAATATCGTATTTAATATTTACTAGAATGAGAAAATGTGATATAAAATTACTGATGTATTTACGGTGTAGTAATAAACTGATACTCGATTAAATAATCTGCTGTATTCTTTTGAATTTAAACTTGTCTCTTTTACAATCTATCCAATTCGATCATGTCGACGCTTAGGAAGAATTTGGTTTGCCTAAATATGTTAATTGATCGTCTCTTTTACAATCTATCCAATTCGATCATGTCGACGCTTAGGAAGAATTTGGTTTGCCTAAATATGTTAATTGATCAATATCAATCTGATTAATTATAAATACGATGAGCCATTTATCCAAGTTAACACCTGCTGCATTGCTTAAATGAAGTATTTGTATGTTTCTTTCGGCCAAGATTCATGCTACGGCAACATATAATGATTGTGATAGCATTGTTTCCAGTATGTGCACGCACTTAGTAGACCCACCGTTCTTTCGTAATGTCGAATTATGATAACATCCTCACTTCTGACCCCATTAGGACTCGTAACAATTGAATAATGGTAACCACTCAACAAGAGTCCCACTTTTATACACTATTCAAATACATATGGCTGTTAGGTTTCAATTACCTCATCTGGTTAGCATGTGGAGCTGGTTCTTCACAGTAGTCATGAAGAGACCGATTGATACTGTATTATCGTGATCATAATCATCTAACTTTGTGGCAGCGTACATTTCACTCTGATCGTCCTCATTAATCTCGGTAATGTGTTCATTCTCACCACGATTCTGAAGAAAAGGAAGAATGCATTTGCTCAGGCTGTATGTGTGTGATACATGTACTTATAATCATCAGTCATAGTATTGAACCATGGAGCCTCAGTCACGGATTCCAGAGTCCTTTTTTATAATTACAAATCACAGATAGAGTAGGATTGTAGTAAATGGCAATTGGGTTCTTTATGTGACACAGTTTGGCATGGAAGATAGAGACACCGTCTAGCATGGGAATGAGGCATTCTGAGAACACGCTCTACCAGACAAGACTACCATAGACACTCGGAAGCTAAACTAGCAAGACGTAGTCTGATAGTGAATATCCAAGTTATACAGTTGCAGCCGTTAGCTAGGTAGTTCCCTGATGCTTTGGCTACTACTTTAATGGTGTTTTCCGGGTCCATGTGTGACTACAGATGGAGAGGACTATACTCCGTTGAATTTCTGTATGAACGGTTGTCTGGATTCAAAAGATATGAAGAGGGGAGTGTAGTAATAATAAAGACTTATACTGTCTCGCTATAGAGCTAGCTGTTATAGCGATGCGGTAGAGTGTTTGTCTCCAGGTAATGGAGGATCAGGCAGACTGGGTTCGAACACCGACTTGGGTTTGGTTACTTTAGGATCATAGGAGAAGTTAGGCTAATGTTGGCAAAACTTGTTCAACTTGGTTTTGCCATATTTACTTAAATATATGATGGATTGTGTAAAATATGTTCATTGCATGCAATGTATAACTAGAACTGCATAGAGCAAATAACATATTAATTAAAACGCCATGAAAGACAAGTTGACGAAGCGAGTGCCTAATTTATTATAATTTAGTAATTACACATAATTAATTCATCAATCAAACTTACCGAGGTAGGAAAAACCTTTTTCTGTCCATTTTGTGTAGGAAATATCGATGGTAGTGTGTGCAAAAATGTCGGACCTCTGAATTCAACGAAATGTTCACTGCAGAGTAGTTTGTTGACGTTCCATTTAAATGTTCTCATCACAGTTTTGCATCGTTGAATCCATACCCGTTTCAGATGATCGTTTTATGGAAATCCGTGCAAGGAAACAGTTCTACCGTCCACAACTTTACCACGATATATTCCTTTGCATATGCAACAATATTTCAATGACCGTTTCTTTCCTTTATCAGTATTCATTATGTAATTCTTAAGCAAATGTTGTCTAGCCCGTTAGTTTGTGAATATCGAAAGTAGAATAGTAGTCCCCGGAAGTTGCGGGTACCTCTTCGCACATGCGCACTTGTCACAATGGGAGATAATTCGCAAGGGAGACTACCTATTTTCGGGAAAGGCCTATATACAAGGGATACCGCCCTAGTCCCCCCATATACTGCCATATTACAAGAAGACGTGTTCACATGTAATACTGTTTTACAGATTTTAGGTGGATGCGCTCTATTTCCTTCGATGTGCTAAATCCCCAGACTTCCGCCCTGTAGTTTAATGTTGCGCCGACAAATCCATCAAATAATTGGCATAAATTAGGTTTAAATTCGAATTGTTTTGTGTTATTTAAAAGAACGTTTAATACTATTAGCCCCTTTCCCACTAGTGGATCTTGGTTTAGATTCAAGGTACCAGTATAATTAAAAACAGTTCCGAGATAATTAAAATCGTTGACAATTGCGATTTCTTTATTGCCATAATTATGACCATTTTTGATCCGATCGTATATTTCCTCTTTTCCTAATCACAACTATTTTTGTTTTGGTAGTCTTTACTTCCAAACCCCATGTATTACAATACTCCTGTAATAAATTCAGGCTGTGTTGTAACTTAGCAACTGTTTTACCCATAATGACCATAGCATCAGCAAATAGCATGTTGGCGTGCAATATGTAGATATGTATGTCTTTCAGTATTATTCTGAGATTAGACATGTTAGTGTGCTTGTGTATTACGTTTATTTATCGTCGCTACCGGTTGCCCATATGAGCGACGCCTCCTGAAGAAATTAGTCATTTTAGATGTTGGAGGATAGTGCACTGATACAGACAGAGACCCATTCCAGAGTCTCCTCTGCTTCTTTTACGTGCACGGTGTAAAGCACCGACACGAGACCTCGGTTGAACGTCCCATCTGAAAGACTTAATTTATTAGGATCAGACGGGGGATCGAACCTGCGATCCCTGGATTACCAGTCCAGCGTGATACCACTGGACTACAGATCCGTCTGTAATTAGACATGTTATTCATTACTGTTTTATATGTATATTTCAAAGTGTTCATTTCGGGGTTTCATGTTTTCGTTCACGTTTCCGTTCACGTGATACGTTATCGTATGAACCTAGGCCTACACGTATGTGGTGAACATTAAATAACGGTGTGTGGTTAACTGTGGTATATGAAGAACATGTGTTATCGTCATCCATTAGTCCACTGGTACGTACGGGTCGTTGTCTAATGTTGTTAAAACGTGTGGCCCAAACCATTTGTATTTTCATACTATGCATTGTATCTTTATGTGTATGACATATGTACTATTGATTTGCAATAAAATATGATTAAATTTTTTAAAAAGTCCATACAATCATGTAGACAACAACAACAACACTTACTTTTATTAGTGTCAGGTTACATATATAGCAACATGACTAATTAAGCACTATGATATTGTGGGTATAAATATGCATAATGATAGCAATGACTTACAACGATATACATAGATCAATAGACATACACTATATTATTAAGCTATAGGTAGCAAGAGTTTGCATAAAATATGACATACCCGCTCAGGACTATGACGTCACAACAAGTACTTTACGATGACATCACAACGAGTACGTGTTTAACAAGTGTGTCGACATTTGTAATGTTCAAATACCGGCCATTTACACAACATTTAGCAAATTTTAAATTGGAATTGCTCCTGTAGCGGGACATGGTTGTTGTTGAATTCAGCAATTGGGCAGGATTTGTAGCGTTAATAGTCCGTCGTGTAGGGTTTAGTGTTTATACTGCATACTGATTGATAGTGCCACCTGCTTTTCGACGCCATGTTTTTTTTGACAGAGCGCATTAATACATACAGCACTCATTTTCATAGTGACATTCGAACAATATCTAGTGGTATTATAATATTACCCATCTGCATCGCAAATAATGTTATAATACTGACAAATTTCTATATTTCATTGAAAAACATAAAATAAAAATCTTTCATTATGATTTTCCAACACAGACACACATTTTTATTTGTTTGCCCATTTGGGTCATATAGTAAGTAATGTTTACTAAAGGCAACACACGGAAATGAAACATGCATGCAGAAACATCGACGAGAAACTAGGTAAAAACAACCAGATCACTGATATGCCCTTGTGGTCCTGACCGGAAAAGACCGTATTCTAGTTGTTACCTAGTTTCTCGTCGATGTTTCTGCATGCAGGTTTTATTTCCGTTTGTTGCCTTTAGTAAGCATTACTTACAATGTGTCAATTTCGTTGTTTGCCTTTATTATATATTACTTACTATATGACCATAAGCCAAAAAAAAAAATATTTGTGTCTGGTGCCTGTGTTTGAAACAGTGGACGATGATAACTATAATCTTTTTCTGATAATCATGAACAGTTAGTCATTAGTCAATTGAATGTTCTAGTGAATTTATTTATTTTCAATATCGACAGCAAACAGATACTTATTTGAAAATTATACGAGACCTATTTTTCAAATTACGAACGTTCACGCTAACAGTGTTGGATGTGCGGTTGTGTATTGTAGTGACAAGTAGTGACTGCCTACAATGGCAGTTAAAATGAATAAAATTGGATACCAAATTATTAGCCAGGATCATTGGAAAGCATAAAGGAAAAGTCAGATTTGTGTTTCTTGCCGTAAGATATGGTTTTATTTGATCTTGTGATCACCGAAATCATTATGTTTTTCCACTCGTGGGTAAACGCCACTCGTAGATCATTCGGTGAAATAAGTTCCAAACTTTCACTAGAACGCACGAATATCCGCTATATTTTGTTCAAGCAGACGGTTCGAGCTCTGCGATTCTGCTCTTATCGGAGTGTATTCCAGTGGTGTACTTTGCTGACGTACGTTGTCGTCTGTTCCTCACAAATCTTAATATGCATAACCCCATCTGCAGCAGAAACATCAGCAAGCAAATCCATGATGAATACTGAAATAAACGCAAGCAAATCCTTGATGAATACTGAAATAAACGCAAGCAAATCCTTGATGAATACTGAAATAAACGCAAGCAAATCCATGATGAATACTGAAATAAACGCAAGCAAATCCATGATGAATACTGAAATAAACGCAAGCAAATCCATGATGAATACTGAAATAAACGCAAGCAAATCCTTGATGAATACTGAAATAAACGCAAGCAAATCCATGATGAATACTGAAATAAACGCAAGCAAATCCATGATGAATACTGAAATAAACGCAAGCAAATCCATGATGAATACTAAAATAAACGCAATCAAATCCATGATGATTACTGAAATAAACGCAATCAAATCCATGATGAATACTGAAATAAAATAAACAAATATACCCATAATTAATACTGAAATAAACGCAAGCAAATCCTTGATGAATACTGAAATAAATGCAAACAAATCCATGATGAATACTGAAATAAATGCAAACAAATCCATAATGAATACTGAAATAAAATATACAAATATACCCATGATTAATACTGAAATAAACGCAAGCATATCCATGATGAATACTGAAATAAAATATACAAATATACCCATGATTAATACTGAAATAAACGCAAGCATATACATCATGAATACTGAAATAAACGCAACTATATCCATGATTAATACTGAAATAAAATAAACAAGTATACCCATGATTAATACTGAAATAAACGCAAGCATATGCATCATGAATACTGAAATAAAAGCAAGCTGCAGATACGACGTATATTGCTTGAGCTGCAGATAGGGCCTACCTAAGCTGCAGATACGGCGAACCTAAGCTGCAGATATGGCGTATATTGCTTGAGCTGCAGATATGGCGTGCCTAAGCGGCAGATATGGCGTATATTGCTCGAGCTGCAGATATGGCGCACCTAAGCTGCAGATACGGCGTATATTGCTTGAGCTGCAGATAGGGCGTACCTAAGCTGCAGATACGGCGAACCTAAGCTGCAGATACGGCGAACCTAAGCTGCAGATATGGCGTATATTGCTTGAGCTGCAGATAGGGCGTACCTAAGCTGCAGTCACGGCGAACCTAAGCTGCAGATACGTCGAACCTAAGCTGCAGATACGGCGAACCTAAGCTGCAGATACCTCGAACCTAAGCTGCAGATACGTCGAACCTAAGCTGCAGGTATGACGTATATTGATGGAGCTGCAGATAGGGCGTACCTAAGCTGCAGACACAGCGAACCTAAGTTGCAGATATGACGTATATTGCTTGAGCTGCAGATAGGGCGTACCTAAGCTGCAGATATGACGTATATTGATTGAGCTGCAGATAGGGCGTACCTAAGCTGCAGTCACGGCGAACCTAAGCTGCAGATAGGGCGTACCTAAGATGCAGATACGGCGAACCTAAGCTGCAGATATGGCGTACCTAAGATGCAGATACGGCGAACCTAAGCTGCAGATAGGGCGTACCTAAGATGCAGATATGACGTATATTGATTGAGCTGCAGATAGGGCGTACCTAAGTTGCAGATATGGCGTATATTGCTTGAGCTGCAGATAGGGCGTACCTAAGATGCAGATATGGCGTATATTGCTTGAGCTGCAGATACGTCGAACCTAAGCTGCATATATGGCGTATATTGCTTGAGCTGCAGATAGGGCGTACCTAAGCTGCAGTCACGGCGAACCTAAGCTGCAGATATGGCGTACCTAAGCTGCAGATATGGCGTACCTAAGCTGCAGATACGGCGAACCTAAGCTGCAGATATGGCGTACCTAAGCTGCAGATATGGCGTACCTAAGCTGCAGATACGGCGAATCTAAGCTGCAGGTATGACGTATATTGATTGAGCTGCAGATATGGCGTACCTAAGCTGCAGATACGGCGAACCTAAGCTGCAGATACGGCGAACCTAAGCTGCAGATACGGCGCATATTGATTGAGTTGCAGATATGGCGTACCTAAACTGCAGATATGGCGTCTATTGCTTGAGCTGCAGATATGGCGCATATTGATTGAGCTGCAGATACGGCGAATCTAAGCTGCAGGTATGACGTATATTGATTGAGCTGCAGATAGGACGTACCTAAGCTCAGATACGGCGAATCTAAGCTGCAGATACTGCTTGAGCTGCAGATACGACGCATATTGATTGAGCTGTAGATATGGCGTATCTAAACTGCATATACGGCGAACCTAAGCTGCAGATATAGCGTATATTGCTTGAGCTGCAGATATGGCGTATATTGATTGAGCTGCAGATATGGCGTACCTAAGCTGAAAATATGACGTAACGTATTTTATCTTGAGATTCAATGCACGTACCTGTGCAACTGCTAATAGTGATGTATACGGCCCTGCATTAAATTGTTCCCCAGTTCCGACCATGGTCCACTCCTTGTTCACAAATGCATCACAGCTGAATTAAAATTGCAAACAGCTCAGTAGTCAATATCTTCGAAACATATAGTTTATTAGCAAACGTTACTTGTAAATGTACCTGTAATCCCGACGTTATTTAAAATAAAAACTATTTATACAGGCATATATATTGTATTTATGTTCCATTAATGTCAAACCCCAAGGTGGGATCTAGACATGTTTTCCTTTGCAGGCTTAGCCAACCAAAGCGGTTACCCGTACTAAACAATGTGTGTGAGGTGCTTTGTTCAATGACACTACATACGTGGCTTGACCCGAGTATCGAATCAGATACCTTTCTATCCAAATCCGAAGCTCTACCACTGGACCACGGACGCCACTATTGCATTAATAAGTTCAATGTTAAAATAGTAAAGGTAGGATTGTAGGACAAGGTTGTGTTGGCGTATAGTGAGTATATGATGCTTAATGGTCTTAAGGAGTATTACCAAGCGTCAAACACACACGCCACCACAACCCCCCCCCCCCACACACCACAACCCCACCACACACACACCACAACCCCACCACACACACACCACCCACCCCACCCCCCACACACACCCACAACCCCACACACACACACCACACCCCCCCACACACCACAACCCCACCACACACACACCACAACCCCCCCCCCACACACACCACCACAACCCCAACCACACCACACACCACAACCCCACCACACCACCACACCCACCACAACACCCCACCACACACACACACACACCACAACCCCACCCCACCCACACCACAACACCACCACACCACCACAACCCCACCCACACACCACAACCCCACCACACACCACAAACCCCCCCACACACACCACAACCCCCCCACACACACCACAACCCCACCACACACACACCACACCCCCCCCCACACACACCCACCACAACCCCCCACACACCACAACCCCACCACACACACACCACAACCCCCCCCACACACACCCCACCCCCCCCCACACACCACAACCCCACCACACACCCCCCCACACCCCACACACACCCACCACACACACACACACAACCCCACCACACACACACCACACCCCACCACACACACACCACAACCCCCCCACACACCACACCCCCACCACACCCCCCCCCCACACACCCATACACCCACACCACAAACCCCCCCACACACACACCCACACCCCCCCCCCCACCCACACCCCCCCATACACACCCCACCCCAACCCCACCACACACACCCACACCAAACCCCACACCCACACCCCCACCCCACCAACACACCACAACCCCCCCCCCCACCCAACCCAACCCCCACCACATACACCCACCACACCCCCCCCCCCCACACACACACACCACCACACACCCAACCCCACACACACCACAAACCCCCCCACACACACCCACAACCCCCACCACACACCACACCCCACCAACCCCACCACACACACACACACAACCCCACCACCACACACCACAACCCCACCACACACACACCACAACCCACACCACACACACACCCAACCCCACCACACACACACCCCCCCCCCACAACCCACCCCACACACACACCCACAACCCCACCACCACACACCACAACCCCACCACACACACACCACAACCCCACCACACACACACCACAACCCCACCACACACACACCACCACACACCACCCACAACCCCCCCACACACACACACAACCCCACCACCACCACACACCCCACCACCCCACCACACACACACCACACCCCCCCCCCCACACACACAACCCCACCACACACACACCACAACCCCACCACACACACACCACAACCCACCACCACACACCACCCCCCCCCCCCCACCACACACACATACACACATGGATATAAGACGTACCTTTCAACAAATTCGCTCTCTTCTAAGCCATTGCAGAACTGCAGAAAACCCACGGATAGCATACAGGACACGATTAAGGTCATAAATGCTTGAGCTCCGTTGAGGAGGATATACGGCATGGACCACATCTGAGACCTGCACGAGATACAAATATCACCTAGTATACCTTCATCAGCACAAATGTAAAAATGTTAGCAAAGTGTATGTTCCTGGCCATTTTGTATGGGTTGTATGTACCTGGCCATTTTGTAGTGGTTGTATGTTCCTGGCCATTTTGTATGGGTTGTATGTACCTGGCCATTTTGTATGGGTTGTATGTACCTGGCCATTTTGTAGTGGTTGTATGTTCCTGGCCATTTTGTATGGGTTGTATGTACATGGCCATTTTGTATGGATTGTATGTTCCTGGCCATTTTGTATGGGTTGTATGTACCTGGCCATTGTGTATAGGTTGTATGTACCTGGCCATTTTGTATTGGTTGTATGTACTTGGACATTTTGTATGGGTTGTATGTACCGGCCATTTTGCATTGGTTGTATGTTCCTGGCCATTTTGTATGGATTGTATGTACCTGGCCATTTTGTATGGGTTGTATGTACCTGGTCATTTTGTATGGGTTGTATGTACCTGGTCATTTTGTATGGGTTGTATGTACCTGGCCATTTTGTATGGGTTGTATGTACCTGGTCATTTTGTATGGGGTGTATGTACCTGGTCATTTTGTATGGGGTGTATGTACCTGGTCATTTTGTATAGGTTGTATGTACCTGGTCATTTTGTATGGGTTGTATGCACCTGGACATTTTGTATGGGTTGTATGTACCTGGCCATTTTGTATGGGTTGTATGTACCTGGTCATTTTGTATGGGTTGTATGTACCTGGTCATTTTGTATGGGTTGTATGTACCTGGTCATTTTGTATGGGATGTATGTACCTGGTCATTTGGTATGGGTTGTATGTACCTGGTCATTTTGTATGGGTTGTATGTACCTGGCCATTTTGTATTGGTTGTATGTACCTGGACATTTTGTATTGGTTGTATGTACGTGGCCATTTTGTATGGATTGTATGTACCTGGCCATTTTGTATGGGTTGTATGTACCTGGCCATTTTGTATTGGTTGTATGTACTTGGACATTTTATATTGGTTGTATGTACCTGGCCATTTTGTATGGATTGTATGTACCTGGCCATTTTGTATGGGTTGTATGTACCTGGCCATTTTGTATTGGTTGTATGTACCTAGCCATTGTGTATGGATTGTATGTACCTGGCCATTTTGTATGGGTTGTATGTACCTGGCCATTTTGTATGGGTTGTATGTACCTGGCCATTTTGTATGGGTTGTATGTACCGGGCCATTTTGTAGTGGTTGTATGTTCCTGGCCATTTTGTATGGGTTGTATGTACCTGGCCATTTTGTATGGGTTGTATGTTCCTGGCCATTGTGTATGGGTTGTATGTACCTGGCCATTTTGTATAGGTTGTATGTACCTGGCCATTTTGTATGGGTTGTATGTTCCTGGACATTGTGTATGGGTTGTATGTACCTGGCCATTTTGTATAGGTTGTATGTACCTGGCCATTTTGTATTGGTTGTATGTACTTGGACATTTTGTATGGGTTGTATGTACCTGGACATTTTGTATGGGTTGTATGTACCTGGCCATTTTGTATGGGATGTATGTACCTGGTCATGTTGTATGGGTTGTATGTACCTGGTCATTTTGTATGGGTTGTATGTACCTGGTCATTTTGTATGGGTTGTATGCACCTGGACATTTTGTATGGGTTGTATGTACCTGGCCATTTTGTATGGGTTGTATGTACCTGGTCATTTTGTATGGGTTGTATGTACCTGGTCATTTTGTATGGGTTGTATGTACCTGGTCATTTTGTATGGGTTGTATGTACCTGGTCATTTTGTATGGGTTGTATGTACCTGGTCATTTTGTATGGGTTGTATGTACCTGGCCATTTTGTATTGGTTGTATGTACCTGGCCATTTTGTATGGTTTGTATGTACCTGGTCATTTTGTATGGGTTGTATGTACCTGGTCATTTTGTATGGGTTGTATGTACCTGGTCATTTTGTATGGGTTGTATGTACCTGGTCATTTTGTATGGGTTGTATGTACCTGGTCATTTTGTATGGGTTGTATGTACCTGGCCATTTTGTATTGGTTGTATGTACCTGGACATTTTGTATTGGTTGTATGTACCTGGCCATTTTGTATGGATTGTATGTACCTGGCCATTTTGTATGGGTTGTATGTACCTGGCCATTTTGTATTGGTTGTATGTACTTGGACATTTTATATTGGTTGTATGTACCTGGCCATTTTGTATGGATTGTATGTACCTGGCCATTTTGTATGGGTTGTATGTACCTGGCCATGTTGTATTGGTTGTATGTACCTGGCCATTTTGTATGGATTGTATGTACCTGGCCATTTTGTATGGGTTGTATGTACCTGGCCATTTTGTATGGGTTGTATGTACCTGGCCATTTTGTATGGGTTGTATGTACCTGGCCATTTTGTATGGGTTGTATGTACCTGGACATTTTGTATGGGTTGTATGTACCTGGCCATTTTGTATTGGTTGTATGTACCTGGCCATTTTGTATGGGTTGTATGTACCTGGCCATTTTGTATGGGTTGTATGTACCTGGCCATTTTGTATTGGTTGTATGTACCTGGCCATTTTGTATTGGTTGTATGTACCTGGCCATTTTGTATGGGTTGTATGTACCTGGTCATTTTGTATTGGTTGTATGTACCTGGCCATTTTGTATGGGTTGTATGTACCTGGCCATTTTGTATGGGTTGTATGTACCTGGACATTTTGTATGGGTTGTATGTACCTGGCCATTTTGTATTGGTTGTATGTACCTGGCCATTTTGTATGGGTTGTATGTACCTGGCCATTTTGTATTGGTTGTATGTACCTGGCCATTTTGTATGGGTTGTATGTACCTGGCCATTTTGTATTGGTTGTATGTACCTGGCCATTTTGTATTGGTTGTATGTACCTGGCCATTTTGTATGGGTTGTATATACCTGGTCATTTTGTATTGGTTGTATGTACCTGGCAATTTTGTATGGGTTGTATGTACCTGGTCATTTTGTATTGGTTGTATGTACCTGATCATTTTGTATTGGTTGTATGTTCCTGGACATTTTGTATTGGTTGTATGTACCTGGCCATTTTGTATTGGTTGTATGTACCTGGCCATTTTGTATTGGTTGTATGTACCTGGCCATTTTGTATTGGTTGTATGTACCTGGCCATTTTGTATGGGTTGTATGTACCTGGCCATTTTGTATGGGTTGTATGTACCTGGCCATTTTGTATGGGTTGTATGTACCTGGACATTTTGTATGGGTTGTATGTACCTGGCCATTTTGTATTGGTTGTATGTTCCTGGCCATTTTGTATGGGTTGTATGTACCTGGCCATTTTGTATGGGTTGTATGTACCTGGCCATTTTGTATTGGTTGTATGTACCTGGCCATTTTGTATTGGTTGTATGTACCTGGCCATTTTGTATGGGTTGTATGTACCTGGTCATTTTGTATTGGTTGTATGTACCTGGCCATTTTGTATTGGTTGTATGTACCTGGTCATTTTGTATTGGTTGTATGTACCTGGTCATTTTGTATGGGTTGTATGTACCTGGCCATTTTGTATTGGTTGTATGTACCTGGCCATTTTGTATGGGTTGTATGTACCTGGCCATTTTGTATTGGTTGTATGTACCTGGCCATTTTGTATTGGTTGTATGTACCTGGCCATTTTGTATGGGTTGTATGTACCTGGCCATTTTGTATTGGTTGTATGTACCTGGCCATTTTGTAATGGTTGTATGTACCTGGCCATTTTGTATGGGTTGTATGTACCTGGACATTTTGTATGGGTTGTATGTACCTGGCCATTTTTATGGGTTGTATGTACCTGGCCATTTTGTATTGGTTGTATGTACCTGGCCATTTTGTATGGGTTGTATGTACCTGGCCATTTTGTATGGGTTGTATGTACCTGGACATTTTGTATGGGTTGTATGTACCTGGCCATTTTGTATTGGTTGTATGTTCCTGGCCATTTTGTATGGGTTGTATGTACCTGGCCATTTTGTATGGGTTGTATGTACCTGGCCATTTTGTATGGGTTGTATGTACCTGGCCATTTTGTATGGGTTGTATGTACCTGGCCATGTTGTATTGGTTGTATGTACCTGGCCATTTTGTATTGGTTGTATGTACCTGGCCATTTTGTATGGGTTGTATGTACCTGGTCATTTTGTATTGGTTGTATGTTCCTGGACATTTTGTATTGGTTGTATGTTCCTGATCATTTTGTATTGGTTGTATGTACCTGGTCATTTTGTATGGGTTGTATGTACCTGGCCATTTTGTATGGGTTGTATGTACCTGGACATTTTGTATGGGTTGTATGTACCTGGCCATTTTGTATTGGTTGTATGTTCCTGGCCATTTTGTATGGGTTGTATGTACCTGGCCATTTTGTATGGGTTGTATGTACCTGGCCATTTTGTATTGGTTGTATGTACCTGGCCATTTTGTATTGGTTGTATGTACCTGGCCATTTTGTATGGGTTGTATGTACCTGGTCATTTTGTATTGGTTGTATGTACCTGGCCATTTTGTATTGGTTGTATGTACCAGGTCATTTTGTATTGGTTGTATGTACCTGGTCATTTTGTATTGGTTGTATGTTCCTGGACATTTTGTATTGGTTGTATGTACCTGGCCATTTTGTATTGGTTGTATGTACCTGGCCATTTTGTATTGGTTGTATGTACCTGGCCATTTTGTATGGGTTGTATGTACCTGGCCATTTTGTATGGGTTGTATGTACCTGGTCATTTTGTATGGGTTGTATGTACCTGGTCATTTTGTATGGGTTGTATGTACCTGGTCATTTTGTATGGGTTGTATGTACCTGGACATTTTGTATGGGTTGTATGTACCTGGCCATTTTTATGGGTTGTATGTACCTGGCCATTTTGTATTGGTTGTATGTACCTGGCCATTTTGTATGGGTTGTATGTACCTGGCCATTTTGTATGGGTTGTATGTACCTGGACATTTTGTATGGGTTGTATGTACCTGGCCATTTTGTATTGGTTGTATGTTCCTGGCCATTTTGTATGGGTTGTATGTACCTGGCCATTTTGTATGGGTTGTATGTACCTGGCCATTTTGTATGGGTTGTATGTACCTGGCCATGTTGTATTGGTTGTATGTACCTGGCCATTTTGTATTGGTTGTATGTACCTGGCCATTTTGTATGGGTTGTATGTACCTGGTCATTTTGTATTGGTTGTATGTTCCTGGACATTTTGTATTGGTTGTATGTTCCTGATCATTTTGTATTGGTTGTATGTACCTGGTCATTTTGTATGGATTGTATGTACCTGGTCATTTTGTATGGGTTGTATGTACCTGGCCATTTTGTATTGGTTGTATGTACTTGGACATTTTATATTGGTTGTATGTACCTGGCCATTTTGTATGGATTGTATGTACCTGGCCATTTTGTATGGGTTCTATGTACCTGGCCATGTTGTATTGGTTGTATGTACCTGGCCATTGTGTATGGATTGTATGTACCTGGCCATTTTGTATGGGTTGTATGTACCTGGCCATTTTGTATGGGTTGTATGTACCTGGCCATTTTGTATGGGTTGTATGTACCTGGCCATTTTGTATGGGTTGTATGTACCTGGTCATTTTGTATGGGTTGTATGTACCTGGCCATTTTGTATTGGTTGTATGTTCCTGGCCATTTTGTATGGGTTGTATGTACCTGGCCATTTTGTATGGGTTGTATGTACCTGGCCATTTTGTATGGGTTGTATGTACCTGGCCATGTTGTATTGGTTGTATGTACCTGGCCATTTTGTATTGGTTGTATGTACCTGGCCATTTTGTATGGGTTGTATGTACCTGGTCATTTTGTATTGGTTGTATGTTCCTGGACATTTTGTATTGGTTGTATGTTCCTGATCATTTTGTATTGGTTGTATGTACCTGGTCATTTTGTTTGGATTGTATGTTCCTGGTCATTTTGTATGGGTTGTATGTACCTGGCCATTTTGTATTGGTTGTATGTACTTGGACATTTTATATTGGTTGTATGTACCTGGCCATTTTGTATGGATTGTATGTACCTGGCCATTTTGTATGGGTTCTATGTACCTGGCCATGTTGTATTGGTTGTATGTACCTGGCCATTGTGTATGGATTGTATGTACCTGGCCATTTTGTATGGGTTGTATGTACCTGGCCATTTTGTATGGGTTGTATGTACCTGGCCATTTTGTATGGGTTGTATGTACCTGGCCATTTTGTATGGGTTGTATGTACCTGGACATTTTGTATGGGTTGTATGTACCTGGCCATTTTGTATTGGTTGTATGTTCCTGGCCATTTTGTATGGGTTGTATGTACCTCGCCATTTTGTATGGGTTGTATGTACCTGGCCATTTTGTATTGGTTGTATGTACCTGGCCATTTTGTATTGGTTGTATGTACCTGGCCATTTTGTATGGGTTGTATATACCTGGTCATTTTGTATTGGTTGTATGTACCTGGCAATTTTGTATGGGTTGTATGTACCTGGTCATTTTGTATTGGTTGTATGTACCTGATCATTTTGTATTGGTTGTATGTTCCTGGACATTTTGTATTGGTTGTATGTACCTGGCCATTTTGTATTGGTTGTATGTACCTGGCCATTTTGTATTGGTTGTATGTACCTGGCCATTTTGTATTGGTTGTATGTACCTGGCCATTTTGTATGGGTTGTATGTACCTGGCCATTTTGTATGGGTTGTATGTACCTGGCCATTTTGTATGGGTTGTATGTACCTGGACATTTTGTATGGGTTGTATGTACCTGGCCATTTTGTATTGGTTGTATGTTCCTGGCCATTTTGTATGGGTTGTATGTACCTGGCCATTTTGTATGGGTTGTATGTACCTGGCCATTTTGTATTGGTTGTATGTACCTGGCCATTTTGTATTGGTTGTATGTACCTGGCCATTTTGTATGGGTTGTATGTACCTGGTCATTTTGTATTGGTTGTATGTACCTGGCCATTTTGTATTGGTTGTATGTTCCTGGACATTTTGTATTGGTTGTATGTTCCTGGTCATTTTGTATTGGTTGTATGTACCTGGTCATTTTGTATGGGTTGTATGTACCTGGCCATTTTGTATGGGTTGTATGTACCTGGACATTTTGTATGGGTTGTATGTACCTGGCCATTTTGTATGGGTTGTATGTACCTGGCCATTTTGTATGGGTTGTATGTACCTGGCCTTTTTTGTGTTTTGGATTTTGTATGGGTTGTATGTACCTGGCCATTTTGTATTGGTTGTATGTACCTGGCCATTTTGTATTGGTTGTATGTACCTGGCCATTTTGTATGGGTTGTATGTACCTGGTCATTTTGTATTGGTTGTATGTACCTGGCCATTTTGTATTGGTTGTATGTACCTGGTCATTTTGTATTGGTTGTATGTACCTGGTCATTTTGTATTGGTTGTATGTACCTGGACATTTTGTATTGGTTGTATGTACCTGGCCATTTTGTATTGGTTGTATGTACCTGGCCATTTTGTATTGGTTGTATGTACCTGGCCATTTTGTATGGGTTGTATGTACCTGGCCATTTTGTATGGGTTGTATGTACCTGGTCATTTTGTATGGGTTGTATGTACCTGGTCATTTTGTATGGGTTGTATGTACCTGGTCATTTTGTATTGGTTGTATGTACCTGGCCATTTTGTATGGGTTGTATGTACCTGGCCATTTTTATGGGTTGTATGTACCTGGCCATTTTGTATTGGTTGTATGTACTTGGACATTTTATATTGGTTGTATGTACCTGGCCATTTTGTATGGATTGTATGTACCTGGCCATTTTGTATGGGTTGTATGTACCTGGCCATGTTGTATTGGTTGTATGTACCTGGCCATTGTGTATGGATTGTATGTACCTGGCCATTTTGTATGGGTTGTATGTACCTGGCCATTTTGTATGGGTTGTATGTACCTGGCCATTTTGTATTGGTTGTATGTACCTGGCCATTTTGTATGGTTGTATGTACCTGGCCATTTTTTGTATGTACCTGGCCATTTTGTATGGGTTGTATGTACCTGGCATTTTGTATGGGTTGTATGTACCTGGCATTTTGTATGGGTTGTATGTACCTGGCCATTTTGTATGGGTTGTATGTACCTGGCCATTTTGTATGGGTTGTATGTACCTGGCCATTTTGTATGGGTTGTATGTACCTGGCCATTTTGTATGGGTTGTATGTACCTGGCCATTTTGTATGGGTTGTATGTACCTGGCCATTTTGTATGGGTTGTATGTACCTGGCCATTTTGTATGGGTTGTATGTACCTGGCCATTTTGTATTGGTTGTATGTACCTGGCCATTTTGTATGGGTTGTATGTACCTGGCCATTTTGTATGGGTTGTATGTACCTGGCCATTTTGTATGGGTTGTATGTACCTGGCCATTTTGTATTGGTTGTATGTACCTGGCCATTTTGTATTGGTTGTATGTACCTGGCCATTTTGTATGGGTTGTATGTACCTGGTCATTTTGTATTGGTTGTATGTACCTGGACATTTTGTATTGGTTGTATGTTCCTGATCATTTTGTATTGGTTGTATGTACCTGGTCATTTTGTTGGTTGTATGTCCTGGCATTTTGTATGGGTTGTATGTACCTGGCCATTTTGTATGTGTATGTCGGTTGTATGTACCTGGCCATTTTGTATGGGTGTATGTACCTGGCCATTTTGTATGGTTGTATGTACCTGGCCATTTTGTATGGGTTGTATGTACCTGGCCATTTGTATGGTTGTATGTACCTGGCCATTTTGTATGGGTTGTATGTACCTGGCCATTTTGTATTGGTTGTATGTACCTGGCCATTTTGTATGGGTTGTATGTACCTGGTCATTTTGTATTGGTTGTATGTACCTGGCCATTTTGTATGGGTTGTATGTACCTGGTCATTTTGTATTGGTTGTATGTACCTGGTCATTTTGTATTGGTTGTATGTACCTGGACATTTTGTATTGGTTGTATGTACCTGGCCATTTTGTATTGGTTGTATGTACCTGGACATTTTGTATGGGTTGTATGTACCTGGCCATTTTGTATTGGTTGTATGTACCTGGCCATTTTGTATGGGTTGTATGTACCTGGCCATTTTGTATGGGTTGTATGTACCTGGCCATTTTGTATTGGTTGTATGTACCTGGCCATTTTGTATTGGTTGTATGTACCTGGCCATTTTGTATGGGTTGTATATACCTGGTCATTTTGTATTGGTTGTATGTACCTGGCAATTTTGTATGGGTTGTATGTACCTGGTCATTTTGTATTGGTTGTATGTACCTGATCATTTTGTATTGGTTGTATGTTCCTGGACATTTTGTATGGTTGTATGTACCTGGCCATTTGTATTGGTTGTATGTACCTGGCCATTTTGTATGGTTGTATGTACCTGGCCATTTTGTATGGGTTGTATGTACCTGGCCATTTTGTATGGGTTGTATGTACCTGGCCATTTTGTATGGGTTGTATGTACCTGGCCATTTTGTATGGGTTGTATGTACCTGGACATTTTGTATGGGTTGTATGTACCTGGCCATTTTGGATTGGTTGTATGTTTCTGGCCATTTTGTATGTGTTGTATGTACCTGGTCATTTTGTATTGGTTGTATGTACCTGGTCATTTTGTATTGGTTGTATGTTCCTGGACATTTTGTATTGGTTGTATGTACCTGGCCATTTTGTATTGGTTGTATGTACCTGGCCATTTTGTATTGGTTGTATGTACCTGGCCATTTTGTATTGGTTGTATGTACCTGGCCATTTTGTATGGGTTGTATGTACCTGGCCATTTTGTATTGGTTGTATGTACCTGGCCATTTTGTATTGGTTGTATGTACCTGGCCATTTTGTAATGGTTGTATGTACCTGGCCATTTTGTATGGGTTGTATGTACCTGGACATGTTGTATGGGTTGTATGTACCTGGCCATTTTTATGGGTTTATGTACCTGGCCATTTTGTATTGTTGTATGTACCTGGCCATTTTGTATGGGTTGTATGTACCTGGCCATTTTGTATGGGTTGTATGTACCTGGACATTTTGTATGGGTTGTATGTACCTGGCCATTTTGTATGGGTTGTATGTACCTGGCCATGTTGTATTGGTTGTATGTACCTGGCCATTTTGTATTGGTTGTATGTACCTGGCCATTTTGTATGGGTTGTATGTACCTGGTCATTTTGTATTGGTTGTATGTTCCTGGACATTTTGTATTGGTTGTATGTTCCTGATCATTTTGTATTGGTTGTATGTACCTGGTCATTTTGTATGGGTTGTATGTACCTGGCCATTTTGTATGGGTTGTATGTACCTGGACATTTTGTATGGGTTGTATGTACCTGGCCATTTTGTATTGGTTGTATGTTCCTGGCCATTTTGTATGGGTTGTATGTACCTGGCCATTTTGTATGGGTTGTATGTACCTGGCCATTTTGTATTGGTTGTATGTACCTGGCCATTTTGTATTGGTTGTATGTACCTGGCCATTTTGTATGGGTTGTATGTACCTGGTCATTTTGTATTGGTTGTATGTACCTGGCCATTTTGTATTGGTTGTATGTACCAGGTCATTTTGTATTGGTTGTATGTACCTGGTCATTTTGTATTGGTTGTATGTTCCTGGACATTTTGTATTGGTTGTATGTACCTGGCCATTTTGTATTGGTTGTATGTACCTGGCCATTTTGTATTGGTTGTATGTACCTGGCCATTTTGTATTGGTTGTATGAACCTGGCCATTTTGTATGGGTTGTATGTACCTGGCCATTTTGTATTGGTTGTATGTACCTGGCCATTGTGTGTTGGTTGTATGTACCTGGCCATTTTGTAATGGTTGTATGTACCTGGCCATTTTGTATGGGTTGTATGTACCTGGACATTTTGTATGGGTTGTATGTACCTGGCCATTTTTATGGGTTGTATGTACCTGGCCATTTTGTATTGGTTGTATGTACCTGGCCATTTTGTATGGGTTGTATGTACCTGGCCATTTTGTATGGGTTGTATGTACCTGGACATTTTGTATGGGTTGTATGTACCTGGCCATTTTGTATTGGTTGTATGTTCCTGGCCATTTTGTATGGGTTGTAGGTACCTGGCCATTTTGTATGGGTTGTATGTACCTGGCCATTTTCTGGCATTTGTATGGTTGTATGACCTGGCATTTTGTATGGGTTGTATGTACCTGGCCATTTTGTATGGGTTGTATGTACCTGGCATTTTGTATGGTTGTATGTACCTGGCATTTTGTATGGTTGTATGTACCTGGCATTTTGTATGGGTTGTATGTACCTGGCCATTTTGTATGGGTTGTATGTACCTGGCCATTTTGTATTGGTTGTATGTACCTGGCCATTTTGTATGGGTTGTATGTACCTGGCCATTTTGTATTGGTTGTATGTACCTGGCATTTTGTATTGGTTGTATGTACCTGGCCATTTTGTATGGTTGTATGTACTGGCATTTTGTATGGTTGTATGTACCTTGGTGTTGTTGGCCATTTTGTATGGTTGTATGTACCTGGCCATTTGTATGGGTTGTATGTACCTGGCCATTTGTATTGGTTGTATGTACCTGGCCATTTGTTGTATTTGTATGGGTTGTATGTACCTGGCATTTTGTATGGGTTGTATGTACCTGGCATTTTGTATTGGTTGTATGTACCTGGCCATTTTGTATTGGTTGTATGTACCTGGCCATTTTGTATGGTTGTATGTACCTGGCCATTTTGTATGGGTTGTATGTACCTGGACATTTGTATGGGTTGTATGTACCTGGCCATTTTGTATTGGTTGTATGTACCTGGCCATTTTGTATGGGTTGTATGTACCTGGCCATTTTGTATGGGTTGTATGTACCTGGACATTTTGTATGGGTTGTATGTACCTGGCCATTTTGTATTGGTTGTATGTTCCTGGCCATTTTGTATGGGTTGTAGGTACCTGGCCATTTTGTATGGGTTGTATGTACCTGGCCATTTTGTATGGGTTGTATGTACCTGGCCATGTTGTATTGGTTGTATTTACCAGGCCATTTTGTATTGGTTGTTTGTACCTGGCCATTTTGTATGGGTTGTATGTACCTGGTCATTTTGTATTGGTTGTATGTTCCTGGACATTTTGTATTGGTTGTATGTTCCTGATCATTTTGTATTGGTTGTATATACCTGGTCATTTAGTATTGGTTGTATGTTCCTGGACATTTTGTATTGGTTGGAAGCAAGTTCTAACAACTTATATTAATCACTCTCGTTGGCGTGGATGAAAGCGTAAATGTGATCATTCGTTTGGGAGGAAACCGGAGTACCCGGAGAAACCCCACCTGTCCGATCTGGCGACCACCGAGCATTTTGAACTGAGTGAGACAATGAATTACAAATAGATGATCCTGAAATTGCAAATGTATGTTTTGGTTACGATGCGGTAACATTATCGGAGGCTCCCTGTACGTTCAAGACATTTAGAAAATAGAACATACCCTATGGACGGACTCCTCATAGATTTGAATGTGGCATACGAGTAAAATATCCCCATTCCAAGTCCATAGAAAAGCATTCCAAATACGCTGTAGTGGATGGGGAAGTTGCAGTTGCCATGGTTACTGAACTGTGCTGTGAAATGCAGTCGACTATCCCACGAAACATCAGAGAACAAGATACACTCGCCATTGAAATTCGACTGAAAAATAAGTGTAGTTATTAACCCTTTGCGTGCTAGCGGCAGAGAAAATCACTTTTGCAAACAGCATAGAGCCAGATTAGACGGCACAGAACGTGCACATGACGTCGGCACGTCTCATCAGGCTCTAATGTTGTTTGCTATTCAGATAATGGAGCTAAAACATTTGGTTGAATAGCAAACAACATAGAGCCAGATCAGACGTGGCGCTACGCCGCGGCTGATCTGGATCTATGTTGTTTGCAAATGTCGTATGTCACTTGAATTTGGACAAATGGGCTGCTATATGATTATTAAAACCTATGATTTTCTGTCAATTTTATAATGTGTTGTAATCACATAATACATATGCAAACTTTATCGAGCAATATGATATGATCAAACTATTAAAGCGACATTACATCGCAAAAAGCAAATAATACTTGGTTTAATCAAATTAAGATTGAACCATTTACCTACGACCAAATAACAATTTCTATGCGCATGAATATCCTTGGACCTATTTTCAGACTCCCAAACTATTTAAGCGAAGGCACCATGCTTGTGCAATCTTTTATCAATTCCACATACATTGAATGAGGTAGCCATTTAAAACAATATATAAATTTTAATTTAATGTCCTTTACCTACTTTTAAATGCATTCAAAAGCCCTCCCCTCCCACACACAATATAGCTACCCCTTGCTGTCGGTGTGTTATATATTTTCAGTTACGAGGACGAAGAATTAGGTCCGCTAGATGTCATGGCTGAGTGATACAGTCCATCTGCGTATTATAGCATAAATATATATATTGCTGCCGGTAACGGAGCAAATGATCACTTATACTATTATTATTCATATTCGTTTTAAATAATATAATATTAATATATCACCAGCCATGGCCAATATTTGCCAATACAATAAAACTAAAATAAAATTCATTAAATGTTTATATTTGTTGGGTTATTTGTCTCTAGGTAAAATGTTTTTTTCACGTATAAATGCATTGCTGCTACAAATTCTTCCGAATACATTCGAACACTAACATTGAATCAGTGTTTTTGTGGATTGAAAGTATGATTTCATATAACGGTCATCCACGCTCCTGAATTGACGTTTGCTTGTCATCGGAGTCAATACTAAATGCGAGACAATATCGTTTAAAGATAATTTAACTAAGAATAGTCTACAAATAAATAGGCACACATATGAAATATAACGGTAAATCTGTACCATAAATCGTGTTATTCAGGATACACTAGTTGTTGGCCTATTACGCATGGATGTTTACATTATTTTGTTATGTCAACAAACCGCGTATACGACGTTTGTTTTATTAGTTGAAATACTCTGTATTTGAGGCAAATATTGGGGGGGGATATACCATATAATAGGAAAGTACATTCTGTAGACATTTGTGTTTTCACTGATGTAGTGTCGCTTTAAAAGATAATGGAATTGCACTGTAAGCCATTCATTCAAATAAAATAAAACAAATTGCATTTAGTTTAAACATATTTATGTTCTGTCATTACATGCTTATTTACAACAACTGATATAAGGAATTGGACAGAAAGCTGTATAGCTTATGATTGTCCTCTTCTTTCTAAATAATATACACACACATGTTCTGATATAAGGAATTGGACAGAAAGCTGTATAGCTTATGATTGTCCTCTTCTTTCTAAATAATATACACACACATGTTCTGATATAAGGAATTGGACAGAAAGCTGTATAGCTTATGATTGTCCTCTTCTTTCTAAATAATATACACACACATGTTCTGATATAAGGAATTGGACAGAAAGCTGTATAGCTTATGATTGTCCTCTTCTTTCTAAATAATATACACACATTTCATGGCATAATAATTTACAATTTCATAAATCAATGATTTTTCTTTCGGGAAAATGTAATGTTTTAGAATAATAACATATATGTACTTACTTATAACATTACTAAACTTAATTCATAATATTTATGTATATATGTAATACTTAAGAGTACAGAACATGAAAGGTTTTGAAAATTAAATGAAAGAGAAACAACAATTAGAAGATGAGAAACAAAAAGTAAAAGAAGATAGAGAAAGAGAAAAGATGTATACAGAATGAATGAACAACACTCCGCCATGATTCTTGGAAGCGACAGGGCGAGAATTTCGACACGAAAGTGCACTAAATGTCAGTGTTGGAAAGGAAAATCTAATCATTCGAAATAAAATGTATTACAAACCATTGTATACCTACTTCATTTCACAAACTAACTGAACTAAAACCGTTTTGTGTCTCTTATATAATTACGCATAACACTGAACACATTTCATTTGTTTGTTTGTTTCTGTGATTTAAAGTCGCGCCAACAGCTTAGATCATAATATAGTATGGTTCGGTATTCACATTCTTAGTTATACGTAAATATTTCTCAATTTACGTATTCTTGAAATATGTAATATATTTCCAGGTTTAAAAGTTCCAGCGTACACAGTAGTATTATTATTAAGTTGTACGTGTTTAACTATTAAGGACATTGCGAGTATACTCTATGCAGAGTGACGCAATCACTATAGAGGATGATGAGGGAGAGGAGGAGGAGAGGAGTAGGAGAGGGAGGAGGAGAGGAGTAGGAGGAGATGAGTAGGAGGAGAGGGAGGAGGTGGAGGAGGAGGAGGGAGAGGATGAGGGAGAGGAGGAGGAGAGGAGGCGGAGTTGAGGAGGAGGAGGTGGAGGAGGAGGGAGAGGAGGAGTTGAGGAGGAGGAGAGGGAGGAGGAGAGGGAGGAGGAGAGGAGTAGGAGGAGAGGAGTAGGAGGAGGAGGAGATGAGTAGGGGGAGAGGGGGAGGAGGAGAGGAGGTGTTGAGGAGGAGAAGAGGGAGGAGGAGGTGGAGGAGGATGAGGGAGAGGAGGAGGAGATGAGTAGGGGGAGAGGGAGGAGGAGGAGTTGAGGAGGAGGAGGTGGAGGTGGATGAGGGAGAGGAGGAGGAGAGGAGTAGGAGGAGAGGGAGGAGGAGGAGAGGAGGAGGAGGAGGATGATGACCACCGCCGAAATACTCTGTACTATTAATCCATATTTGATAATGGGTCATTTTTGACTTACTTCATATGTTATACTACTCTCCAGCTATTAATGGACGCATGGGACCCGTGGTGCCACTCCGATCCGTATTCCAGGCTTAGGCACGGACGGGCATCTGGTAGAACCACCGACCTTCCGCAACCCCAGTTGGATAGCTTTCTCACATGAAAGAATTCCACACGCACGCACGCACACGTACACGCACACCAGTGTTATTCCAACCTACAGGGGTGAAGGGCAAGTGATGGATACCTCTACTAAATGATTAGTATTGTAAAGAATGTATGGTATGCCTGTACTACACGACAGTTCAGTTGGCCTATATATATTGTCAGGCATGATTATGTAAATGTATTAATGACAGACTAATATATTATAACACCTTACAATTGGCAGAAAATCAGCTTCTTTCTGACAGGATATGTGCGTGCGTGCGTGCGTGCGTGCGTGCGTGCGTGCGTGCGTGCGTGCGTGCGTGCGTGCGTGCGTGCGTGCGTGCGTGCGTGCGTGCGTGCGTGCGTGCGTGCGTGCGTGCGTGCGTGCGTGCGTGCGTGCGTGCGTGCGTGCGTGCGTGCGTGCGTGCGTGCGTGCGTGCGTGCGTGCGTGCGTGCGTGCGTGCGTGCGTGCGGGTGTGCGTGCGTGCGTGCGTGCGTGCGTGCGTGCGTGCGTGCGTGCGTGCGTGCGTGCGTGCGTGCGTGCGTGCGTGCGTGCGTGCGTGCGTGCGTGCGTGCGTGCGTGCGTGCGTGCGTGCGTGCGTGCGTGCGTGCGTGCGTGCGTGCGTGCGTGCGTGCGTGCGTGCGTGCGTGCGTGCGTGCGTGCGTGCGTGCGTGCGTGCGTGCGTGCGTGCGTGCGTGCGTGCGTGCGTGCGTGCGTGCGTGCGTGCGTGCGTGCGTGCGTGCGTGCGTGCGTGCGTGCGTGCGTGCGTGCGTGCGTGCGTGCGTGCGTGCGTGCGTGCGTGCGTGCGTGCGTGCGTGCGTGCGTGCGTGCGTGCGTGCGTGCGTGCGTGCGTGCGTGCGTGCGTGCGTGCGTGCGTGCGTGCGTGCGTGCGTGCGTGCGTGCGTCGTGCGTGCGTGCGTGCGTGCGTGCGTGCGTGCGTGCGTGCGTGCGTGCGGCGTGCGTGCGTGCGTGCGTGCGTGCGTGCGTGCGTGCGTGCGTGCGTGCGTGCGTGCGTGCGTGCGTGCGTGCGTGCGTGCGTGCGTGCGTAGAGGACATAGAAAACGCACATCTACATTATATACTAGAGGACATGGAAAACGCACACCTACATTATATACTAGAGGACATAGAAAACGCACACCTACATTATATACTAGAGGACATAGAAAACGCACACCTACATTATATACTAGAGGACATAGAAAATGCACACCTACATTCTATACTAGAGGACATAGAAAACGCACACCTACATTATATACTAGAGGACATAGAAAACGCACACCTACATTCTATACTAGAGGACATAGAAAACGCACACATGTATACATTATATACTAGAGGACATAGAAAACGCACACCTACATTATATACTAGATGACATAGTAAACGCACACCTACATTATATACTAGATGACATAGAAAACGCACACCTACATTATAGACTAGAGGACATAGAAAACGCACACCTACATTCTATACTAGAGGACATAGAAAACGTACACTTACATTATATACTAGAGGACATAGAAAACGCACACCTACATTATATACTAGAGGATATAGAAAATGTACATCTACATTATATACTAGAGGACATAGAAAACGCACACCTACATTATATACTAGAGGATATAGAAAACGTACATTTACATTATATGAATATTATTACATGAAAACTAAATACGAAGGATTCCATCAAAGATATATCACATCTTTATGACAAAACACTATTCAAAAATGTTTAACACTATGTATTTAATATATAGTTATTGTTTTTCATGTAAAAACACACTTATCCGAAGTGTGCGTTTTCTATGTTGTCTAGTATACGTTTAATTTTAATTTATTATGGTCAGACGGGCGATCGAACCTGTGATCCCTGGATTACCAGTCCAACGTGTTAACAACTGGACTACAGATCCGTCTGTTTTGTGTTTTTCATTGTAAGATTGGAATTTATCTCATCGATTGAGCTCCAAAATGGTGTATTTTCACGAGTGTCATATAGCCACGAGTGACAATACACTGTTTGGGAGCTCACTGCTTTCAACCAGTGGAATAACACATTTAATTTCACTGATAAGTTTCTGTATTTCATTGGAAAACCTAAAATAATCATCTATAGCCTATATATTCCATTCATTTATCAAAATAAAACAGTTCAAGCTTAGCTTGTAATATAACCAATAAGTTCTTCACTTCAAAGCTCGCTTCTCACCAATGTAACCCGGGTTCGATCCTCGGACCGGGAAGTATGTGAGATGGTACGGTGGTCGCCAGATCGGACAGGTGGGTTTTTCCGGGTACTCCGGCTTCCTTCCCACATGAATGACCACATTTACGCTTTCATCCGCGCCAACGAGAGTGATTACTATAAGTTGTTAAAACTTGCTACGCAATCGTTGTAAGATAAATAAAGTTTTAAAAAAGTTCTTCTTCGGAAAAGGTACGGAAATCAATCTGGTATACACTCGTAATTGTGTGTTTGTGGTGCAATACATCTAAATAGATTTCGTCTAGAGGTGTCTATGAATTGTGAAGTTAAAAAGTCCCTATATGAGTATGTCGCAGGTGAACGTTATTATCCCGCCATGAACATTCTGGGGACGAATGTCAGGGGAGGTAACTATAGCCACAGAGTGGGGCTATGTGTCTTGGAGTGCACTTCCCTCTTGAAGCTGTCGATGGTGTGATTTCAAAGTCTAATCATTAGGTAATAAAGAATTTATTATTGACTTCTGACAACAGAGAATCCTGACAATAGGTACTAGGTATTACCGTCCGTGGCATCTAACACATACGGTGGGTGTTGTATGTGGTAGCAACATCTACCTTGTGATATACAATATGGCACATCATAGTAACCTTGGTCTGTGCTCTGCGTTCTTGTAGTGTGTTGGCAGCTAGGGTTGATGTAGCATGGTCGTTAGACTGCTGGTCCATTACGTTTTCAGTATTTTTTGTTTTTTTGTTTTAAAGTTTATTTATCGTCGCTACCGGTTGCCCATATGAGCGACGCCTCCTGAAGAGATAAGTTATTTTAGATTTTTGAGGATAGTGCATGATACAGACAGAGACCCATTCCAGAATCTCATCGGCACCTACCGTATCTCCACCGGTACCACCGTGGTCGTACAGTGGCTCGTCGTGTTCGCGCTGTGTCGTACCGTGATACATCGTGTGTGCCGTGTTCGACACGGTAATGTACCGTGATATACCGTGCCGATACCGTGTTCTGTCGGATGTACCGTGTCATACCGTAACTCTGCCGTGGACTACCGTGTCGACGCCATGATGCACCGTGTCGATACCGTGTTGGAAAAGTATTCCCGTTAGACGCCGGCACATCACGGTAACACGGTGCTGGCATGGTGTCAACACGGCTGTGCCGGCGTCACTACGGCGCGATAACGGTGCCGACATGGTACAGCACGGTAGAGGCCTACACCCCGGTCGACAACGGCGTGCCGGTAAGGTCATTTTAATTTTTTAACATGTTTAAAAATTAGAATCTCCTTCCCAGCGCACCGTGGTCAGCCGCGGTAGACCACGGTACACCCCGGCCTGACAACGGTATCGACCACGTCGTGGCGTACTGAGATGTATCGGGATCTCTTTGTGGCGTGGTGAAGCAATGACGTTTAGAAAATAAAATGAATTGAGACATGTAGATGTGTGTGTGTGTTTTACGTTTATTTATCGTCGCTACCGGTTGCCCATATGAGCGACGCCTCCTGAAGAGATTAGTCATTTTAGATTTTTGGAGGATAGTGCATGATACAGACAGAGACCCATTACAGAGTCTCCTCTGGTTCTTTTACATGCACGGTGTAAAGCACCGACACGACACGAGACCTCGGTTTAACGTCCCATCTGAAAGACTGTTAATTGTATTAGGGTCAGACGGGGGATCGAACCTGCGATCCCTGGATTACCAGTCCAGCGTTTTACCACTGGGCTACAGATCCGTCTGTGAGACATGTAGACACTAAACACACTCCACATAAAGTAGGCTACAAAATCACTGAAACATAACCAAATACCCAAGTGTGTGTATTGATACGCCATTGATATATATATATATACTCAATTCCAAAATAAAGTGTGCACTTTGTTTTCTGTGATTTCTCATCGCCTATTTAACCGAAAGCCTATAAATGTGGTACTCAACTTTAGATCAGACCCTGTAGAATATGTCAGACATATCAGATTTTAAGTCACGGTCAGTTTAAGTAGCTTTTTTATGCGAGAAAGGAGACTGTGCTAAAATCAAAGTTGCAAAAGTACTCAAAGCATCAGATCACATTCAAAAATGCATTTAACCCTTTCAGCACCACATACCTCTAAATTGGCTTACAAAAAAGTGTAGATCCAGATGAGCCGGCTCGTGACGAGCCGTCTCATCAGGATCTGCACTTTTTGCCAGTGATATGACTATTTTTAGACATAATTACCCATTTTGATAAATGAACTTGTCCAAATGTGATTTTCTGATTCATTTATTGGTTTATGAATATCATGGATCAGTCCATGTGAGTTACTTGGTGTTGAATGGGTTAAAGTTGTTTTAATCGCAGTTCTGGTGTGTTTTTTCGATCAGTATCTTGTGTGCGCACCTCTGCTGTTGATGCAGGCGGCAATTCGACTTCGCATAGACCGCACGTAACGTCTGATTACTGCGTCAGGGATGTTATCCCACTCTTGCACGAGGGCGTTTGCCAAGTCCTCAGATTGTGGATATTTCCTCGGGATCGCACCCTTCTGCCAAGGTAATCCCAGATATGCTCGATTGGGTTCATATCCGGGCATATAGCAGGCCAGGGAAGCACGTCAACGTTGTTCCTGTTGAGAATGCTTGGATACGTTGATTTTCGCTCAATCTTGGCATGTTCGTTCAACTTCGTTGTGTACCAATGTGAACTCAAATGTGATTTAACCGTTATGTAAGACATAAGGATTACACTAATACAAGTTTCCGGTGACATGTATATTTTCCTCGGGCTGCACGTGCAAATCATGCGAAATCAAGTCTCACAGACTGGACTGACATTTTTTGCATACCACGTGGTAGATTATGCAATTGATCGATGACATATATACTTGAGGTATACTATGCGAAATTTCTAACCGATACGTCTTCTAAATAGTGAAATATTCTAAATTCAAAAGTGCACACTTTATTTTGGAATTGAGTATATATACCATACTCTGCAGGTTATAAGGTTCTATGTCTTCTAAACATATCCTAAATATTGACCCAAAACAACTACATTGAAAATAAACAACAAGCACTGTCACGACGCTCATTTTTATTAAATTAAATATTGGCACAACTATTATGTTTAGAAATAGAAACTTAATTGAGTTTGAAAATGTATGGTTAATTAATAAATCTCTAGAACAATACATTATATAGTGGACGTCATATCGACAATAAAGAATGAACAGTTTATGTCAACATTTTACAGTTATGTTATGGGTAAATTTTCTCTCTGTGTATATAGAGAGATATTTTCAAGATGTATTGTTACGTAGGCCTATCTATGTTAACTTTTTTGCCAGTCCAAGTTACATATTCGCCAGTATTTCACTAAGTTCAACATACTCTCATGGGAAGGGCCAATTACTAATGTTGTTCAGAACTCGTGGCCATTTGCTTTTGCTCTTATTATATATTTATTATGTACATGTATATAGTAATAAAATATGATTAAAATCAGTTAATTAAAAATCTGTTTTGCCCTCCAAAAAAAGTGTCGCCTAATTTCGCAACCAATACAAACAATGGTCAAACATGTCTTCTGTGAGTGTGCTCTTTCTGCATAGCATAGCATGTACATGCTCGCTTCTCGCCAATGTACCCGGGTTCGATCCTCGGACCTGGAAGTATGCGAGATGGTACGGTGGTCGCCAGGTCGGACAGGTGGGTTTTCACCGGGTACTCCGGATTCCTCCCACACGAATGACCACATTTACGCTTTCATCTGCGCCAACGATAGTGATTAATATAAGTTGTTAGAACTTGCTTCGCAATCGTTGTAAAATAAATAGAGGTTAACATGTTCAACCCCAGACGCTCTGGCTAGCTATACATAGTATTATTGTGTAAAATATAGACATAAACAAATACTTATGGACGTTATGACGCCCAATAAATAATCTATTGTTCTAGAGATTCATTAATTAACAATATATTTTCAAACTCAGGTGTCTATTTCTAAGCATCCTAGTTGGGTCAATAGTCAATTTTAATAACAAGAAGCGTGGTGACAATGGTGTTGTTTTATTTTCGAAGTATTTGTTTTGGGTCAATATCTACAACATTCTAAAAGACACAGCCCCTTATACAAATCGCCGAATTTCATGACAACTGAATTTCTGTCAAGGGCCCTAAGGAAGATTAGTTCAGAACTAATTAGGTCACCCTCTAGTCACCCTCTATAAATAAAGAAATGTGTCTATCTACTTGTCAGAAATTATTCAAATATACTCTTATTGGATCTCCGAATGCTAAATAATAAGTACCATTAAAATGAAAAATGTCTAAATTTATTATTTAGTGTTTACTTACCCTGTTCACTCCAAACGAAATGGACAAAACCAATCCGGCTGTGCAGATACAGAAATACAAAATTGCTTGAGATAAGATATGGAAGTCCATGTTGCATTATATACATACATTAGTCTCGCAAATGTATCCAATGTTCAGAGTTCAAAAATGTACCGCTATATTTCTGTGACTTCCTCAATATGTTTTTTAAACAGTATTGAATGCAACCTGTGTATCGTGACTATAGTCAACCAAGCCGAACATGTAAACAATAATCTATTCATTGAACTGTATATATCACGAGAGCTTATATAATCAGGCGGCTAGTTTTCTCTCTCTCACCAACTCCCCTCCCCTCTCTCTCCCTCTCTCCCTCTCTCCCGCTCTCCCTCCCTCTCTCTCTCTCCCAACTCCCCTTCCACCATCCATATCTCCCTCCCTCTCTCTCCATCCCCCTCTCTCTCCCTCCCCTCCCTCTCTCCCAACATCCCTTCCACCCTCCCTCTATCTCTCCCTCTCTCCTCAACTCCCCTTCCACCATCCCTCTCTCTCCCCCCCTCTACTCCCTCCTTCTCTCCTAACTCCTTCCACCCCCTCTATCCCTCCCTCTCTCTCCCCAACTCCCCTTTCACCGTCCCTCTCTCCCTCCCTCTCTCTCCCCAACTCCCCTTCCACCCTCCCTCTATCCCTCCCTCTATCCCTCCCTCTATCCCTCCCTCTCTCCCGTCCTCTCTCTCTCTCCCCAACTCCCCTTCCACCGTCCCTCTCTCCCTCCTTCGATCCCTCCCTCTCTCCCGTCCTCTCTCTCTCCCCAACTCCCATTCCACCCTCCCTCTATCCCTCCCTCTATCCCTCCCTCTATCCCTCCCTCTCTCCCGTCCTCTCTCTCCCCAACTCCCCTTCCACCCTCCCTCTATCCCTCCCTCTATCCCTCCCCCTCTATCCCTCCCTCTCTCCCGTCCTCTCTCTCCCCAACTCCCCTTCCACCCTCCCTCTATCCCTCCCTCTATCCCTCCCTCTATCCCTCCCTCTCTCCCGTCCTCTCTCTCCCCAACTCCCCTTCCACCCTCCCTCTATCCCTCCCTCTCTCCCGTCCTCTCTCTCCCCAACTCCCCTTCCACCCTCCCTCTATCCCTCCCTCTCTCTCGTCCTCTCTCTCTCCCCAACTCCCCAACTGCCCTTCCACCCTCCCTCTATCCCTCCCTCTCTGCCTTCCCCTCTCTCTCCCGAACTCCCCTTCCATCGTCCCTCTCTCCCGTCCCTCTCTCTCCCCAACTCCCCTTCCACCGTCCCTCTATCCCTCCCTCTATCCCTCCCTCTCTCCCGTCCTCTCTCTCCCAACTCCCCTTCCACTCTCCCTCTATCCCTCCCTCTATCCCTCCCTCTCTCCCGTCCTCTCTCTCTCTCCCCAACTCCCCTTCCACCCTCCCTCTATCCCTCCCTCTATCCCTCCCTCTCTCCCGTCCTCTCTCTCTCCCCAACTCCCATTCCACCGTCCCTCTCTCCCGTCCTCTCTCTCTCTCCCCAACTCCCCTTCCACCGTCCCTCTCTCCCGTCCTCTCTCTCTCCCCAACTCCCCTTCCACCCTCCCTCTATCCCTCCCTCTATCCCTCCCTCTATCCCTCCCTCTCTCCCGTCCTCTCTCTCCCAACTCCCCTTCCACCGTCCCTCTCTCCCGTCCTCTCTCCCTCCCCAACTCCCCTTCCACCGTCCCTCTCTCCCGTCCTCTCTCTCTCCCCAACTCCCCTTCCATCCTCCCTCTATCCCTCTCTGCCTTCCTCTCTCTCCCGAACTCCCCTTCCACTTCCTCTCTCTCTCCCCAACTCCCTTCCATCCCCCTCTCTCCCTCCCTCCCTCATATAATATCTTAATATCGTTATCATGCTATCGAGATATCGTGGTATATCGTGCTGTCGTGGTATCGACCCGATAGCGATATTATGATGGCCTTAGCACAACATCGTATCCGACTGGCTTCCCCGAGGCGTGCACGTCACGATTGAGGAACATCTCGAAACAACCGCCTAGGACACAGGTTCGAACTCTATCGGTGTACGCACAAATCGTCTTGGCATATTGTCTATATATCAATATCTTGGTTCTTGGTGAATGGTGACAAAGTTAACAGAAAAATGAAAGACTATAGAGATTGGACACAAGAACAAAGGTCTGATTTCACATGATGTTCATTTGACGTCGAAAGGACAATCACATTATACAGGTTGTCCGATTAGCGCAGTGGTTAGCACGCTCGCTTCTCAACAATGCAACCCGGGTTCGATCCTCGGACCGGGAAGTATGTGAGATGGTACGGTGGTCGCCAGACCGGACAGTTGGGTTTTCTCCGGGTACTCCGGTTTCCTCCCACATGAATGACTACATTTACGAGAGTGATTAATATAAGTTGTTAAAACTTGCTTCGCAATTGTTGTAAAATAAATAAAGTTTAAAAAAAAAAGATCACGAGGTATCACTATTGTGAATAGTCATATATGGTTTTCTATGGTTGTTCCATTAAAACTACGTGTCCATCTCGCATCGTCGTCAAGATACAGATATGGATAGTTTACCATAGAGGTCAATGGGACACTTGAGTGACTACATGACTACATGAATCACCTCCACAACTGTTTCAGTTATCCTGCTAACAGACAGACAGACAGACAGATTCAACCAAACTCAATAACCCCAGTTCCCAACGGTAGGGGATAAGAAGTTCATATACTATGTTTATACACATTTATTTTAGCTCGATTGCGAAATAGGTTCTTACAACTTATATTAATCGCTCTCGAAACCTCACTCCTGATGGAATCCATCGCCATGAGGGAGAGAGAAGAGGCAACGTGGAATTTAAATGCCTTGACTAAGGGCACAATCGTAACGGCTCCAGCGGGGCACTAACTCTGGGCCTGAATCGAAACGCGCTAGAAATGTGCTATAACGCAGCATTCTTTCGTAGACGCTAGCTAGCTCGACGTGACACGTACAGGAATTGTGAAACTAAGACAGCTCGCCCATATGGTTCGCCGGAGGCGAGGGTAATTTAAGCTCAAACATCAGTAAGACAGTTTTGTGTATGGCATAAACAACGATTGATATTATCTACACATGAACTATTATTCCAAAATCACTATCTTTCGAAAATGGTATTCGATGTATTTCGTAGGGCTGTTGTGTGCTAGGTTGATGTGATGTACTTCGCAGGGCTGATGTGTGCTCGGTTGATGTGATGTACTTCGTAGGGCTGATGTGTGCTAGGTTGATGTGGTGTACTTCCCTGGGCTGATGTGTGCTAGGTTGATTTGATGTACTTCGCAGGGCTGATGTGTGCTCGGTTGATGTGATGTACTTCGTAGGGCTGCTGTGTGCTCGGTTGATGTGATGTACTTCGTAGGGCTGATGTGTGCTAGGTTGATTTGATGTACTTCGTAGGGCTGCTGTGTGCTCGGTTGATGTGATGTACTTCGTAGGGCTGATGTGTGCTAGGTTGATTTGATGTACTTCGTAGGGCTGCTGTGTGCTCGGTTGATGTGATGTACTTCGTAGGGCTGCTGTGTGCTCGGTTGATGTGATGTACTTCGTAGGGCTGATGTGTGCTAGGTTGATTTGATGTACTTCGTAGGGCTGCTGTGTGCTCGGTTGATGTGATGTACTTCGTAGGGCTGATGTGTGCTAGGTTGATTTGATGTACTTCGTAGGGCTGTTGTGTGCTAGGTTGATTTGATGTACTTCGCAGGGCTGTTGTGTGCTAGGTTGATTTGATGTACTTCGCAGGGCTGATGTGTGCTAGGTTGATTTGATGTACTTCGCAGGGCTGATGTGTGCTAGGTTGATGAGATGTACTTCGTAGGGCTGATGTGTGCTAGGTTGATTTGATGTACTTCGCAGGGCTGATGTGTGCTAGGTTGATGTGATGTACTTCGTAGGGCTGATGTGTGCTAGATTGATGTGATGTACTTCGCTGGTCTGATGTGTGCTAGGTTGATTCGATGTACTTCGTAGGGCTGTTGTGTGCTAGGTTGATGTACTGTACGTCGCTGGGCTGATGAGTGCTAGATTGATTTGATGTACTTCGCAGGGCTGATGTGTGCTAAATTGATGTGATGTACTTCGTAGGGCTGATGTGTGCTAGGTTGATTCGATGTACTTCGCAGGGCTGCTGTGTGCTAGGTTGATTCGATGTACTTCGCAGGGCTGATGTGTGCTAGGTTGATTCGATGTACTTCGCAGGGCTGATGTGTGCTAGGTTGATTCGATGTACTTCGTAGGGCTGATGTGTGCTAGGTTGATTCGATGTACTTCGCAGGGCTGATGTGTGCTAGGTTGATTCGATGTACTTCGCAGGGCTGATGTGTGCTAGGTTGATGTGATGTACTTCGTAGGGCTGATGTGTGCTAGGTTGATGTGATGTACTTCGTAGGGCTGATGTGTGCTAGGTTGATGTGATGTACTTCGCAGGGCTGATGTGTGCTAGGTTGATTCGATGTACTTCGTAGGGCTGATGTGTGCTAGATTGATGTGATGTACTTCGTAGGGCTGATGTGTGCTAGGTTGATGTGATGTACTTCGTAGGGCTGATGTGTGCTATGTTAATGTGATGAACTTCGTAGGGCTGATGTGTGCTAGATTGATGTGATGTACTTTGTAGGGCTGATGTGTGCTAGATTGACTAGATGTACTTCGTAGAGCTGATGTGTGCTAGGTTGATGTGATGTACTTCGTAGGGCTGATGTGTGCTAGGTTAATGTGATGTACTTCGTAGGGCTGATGTGTGCTAGATTGATTTGATGTACTTCTTAGGACTGATGTGTGCTAGGTTGATGTGATGTACTTCGTAGGGCTGATATGTGCTAGGTTGATGTGATGTACTTCGTAGGGCTGATATGTGCTAGGTTGATGTGATGTACTTCGTAGGGCTGATGTGTGCTAGGTTGATGTGATGTACTTCGTAGAGCTGATGTGTGCTAGGTTGATTTGATGTACTTCGTAGGGGTGATGTGTGCTAGATTGATGTGTTGTACTTCGTAGGGCTGATGTGTGCTAGGTTGATGTGATGTACTTCGTAGGGCTGATGTGTGCTAGATTGATGTGTTGTACTTCATAGGGCTGATGTGTGCTAGGTTGATGTGGTGTACTTCGTAGGGCTGATGTGTGCTAGGTTGATTTGATGTACTTCGTAGGGCTGATGTGTGCTAGGTTGATTTGATGTACTTCGTACGGCAGATGTGTGCCAGGTTGATTTGATGTACTTCGTAGGGCTGATGTGCGCTAGGTTGATGTGGTGTACTTCGTAGGGCTGATGTGTGCTAGGTTGATGTGATGTACGTCGCTGGGCTGATGTGTGCTAGATTGATTTGATGTACTTCGTAGGGCTGATGTGTGCTAGATTGATTTGATATACTTCGTAGAGCTGATGTGTGCTAGATTGAGTTGATGTACTTCGTAGGGCTGATGTGTGCTAGGTTAATGTGATGTAGTTCGTAGGGCTGATGTGTGCTAGATTGATTTGATGTACTTCGTAGAGCTGATGTGAGCTAGATTGATGTGTGCTAGATTCATTTGATGTACATCGTAGGGCAGATGTGTGCTAGATTGATTTGATGTACTTCGTAGGACTGATGTGTGCTAGATTGATTTGATGTACGTCGTAGGGCTGATGTGTGCTAGGTTGAGTTGATGTACTTCGTAGGGCTGATGTGTGCTAGGCTGATGTGATGTACTTCGTAGGGCTGATGTGTGCTAGGCTGATGTGATGTACTTCGTAGGGCTGATGTGTGCTAGCTTGATGTGATGTACTTCGTAGGGCTGATGTGTGCTAGGTTGATTTGATGTACTTCACTGGGCTGATGTGTGCTAAGTTGATTTCATGTACTTCGTAGGGCTGATGTGTGCTAGATTGATTTGATGTACTTCGTACGGCTGATGTGTGCTAGGTTGATTTGATGTACTTCTTAGGGCTGATGTGTGCTAGGTTGATTCGATGTACTTCGTAGGGCTGATGTGTGCTAGGTTGATTTGATGTACTTCGCTGGGCTGATGTGTGCTAGGTTGATGTGATGTACTTCGTAGGGCTGATGTGTGCTGCTAGATTGATTTGATGTACTTCGTAGGGCTAATGTGTGCTGCTAGATTGATGTGATGTACTTCGCTGGGCTGATGTGTGCTAGGTTGGTGTGATGTACTTCGTAGGGCTGATGTGTGCTAGGTTGATGTGATGTACTTCGTAGGGCTGATGTGTGCTAGGTTGATGTGATGTACTTCGTAGGGCTGATGTGTGCTAGGCTGATGTGATGTACTTCGTAGGGCTGATGTGTGCTAGGTTGATGTGATGTACTTCGTAGGGCTGATGTGTGCTAGGTTGATTTGATGTACTTCGTAGGGCTGATGTGTGCTAGGCTGATTTGATGTACTTCGTAGGGCTGATGTGTGCTAGGCTGATTTGATGTACTTCGTAGGGCTGATGTGTGCTAGATTGATTTGATGTACTTCGTAGGGCTGATGTGTGCTATATTGATTTAATGTACTTCGTAGGGCTGATGTGTGCTAGGTTGATTTGATGTACTTCGTAGGGCTGATGTGTGCTAGGTTGATTTGATGTACTTCGTAGGGCTGATGTGTGCTAGGTTGATTTGATGTACTTCGTAGGGCTAATATGTGCTGCTAGATTGACATGATGTACCTCGTAGGGCTGATGTGTGCTAGATTGATGTGATGTACTTCGTACTTCTAGGGTTGATGTGTGCTATATTGATTTGATGTACTTCGTAGGGCTGATGTGTGCTAGGTTGATGTGATGTACTTCGTACTTCTAGGGTTGATGTGTGCTAGGTTGATTTGATGTACTTCGCTGAGCTGATGTGTGCTAGGTTGATGTGATGTACTTCGCTGGGCTGATGTGTGCTAGGTTGATTTAATGTACTTCGTAGGGCTGATGTGTGCTAGGTTGATTTGATGTACTTCGTAGGGTTGATGTGTGCTAGATTGATGTGATGTACTTCGCTGGGCTGATGTGTGCTAGGTTGATTTGATGTACTTCGTAGGGCTGATGTGTGCTAGGTTGATTTGATGTACTTCGTAGGGCTGATGTGTGCTAGGTTGATTTGATGTACTTCGTACGGCTGATGTGTGCTAGGTTGATTTGATGTACTTCATAGGGCTGATGTGTGCTAGGTTGATTTGATGTACTTCGCTGGGTTGATGTGTGCTAGGTTGAGTTGATGTACTTGGTAGGGCTGATGTGTGCTAGATTGATGTGATGTACTTCGTAGGGTTGATGTGTGCTAGATTGATGTGATGTACTTCGTAGGGCTGATGTGTGCCAGGTTGATTTGATGTACTTCGTAGGGCTGATGTGTGCTAGGTTGATGTGGTGTACTTCGTAGGGCTGATGTGTGCTAGGTTGATGTGATGTACGTCGCTGGGCTGATGTGTGCTAGATTGATGTGATGTACTTCGTAGGGCTGATGTGTGCTAGATTGATTTGATGTACTTCGTAGAGCTGATGTGTGCTAGATTGAGTTGATGTACTTCGTAGGGCTGATGTGTGCTAGGTTAATGTGATGTAGTTCGTAGGGCTGATGTGTGCTAGATTGATTTGATGTACTTCGTAGAGCTGATGTGAGCTAGATTGATGTGTGCTAGATTCATTTGATGTACATCGTAGGGCAGATGTGTGCTAGATTGATTTGATGTACTTCGTAGGACTGATGTGTGCTAGATTGATTTGATGTACGTCGTAGGGCTGATGTGTGCTAGGTTGAGTTGATGTACTTCGTAGGGCTGATGTGTGCTAGGTTGAGTTGATGTACTTCGTAGGGCTGATGTGTGCTAGGTTGAGTTGATGTACTTCGTAGGGCTGATGTGTGCTAGGCTGATGTGATGTACTTCGTAGGGCTGATGTGTGCTAGCTTGATGTGATGTACTTCGTAGGGCTGATGTGTGCCAGGTTGATTTGATGTACTTCGTAGGGCTGATGTGTGATAGATTGATGTGATGTACTTCGTTGGGCTGATGTGTGCTAGATTGATTTGATGTACTTCGCTGGGTTGATGTGTGCTAGGTTGATGTGATGTACTTCACTGGGCTGATGTGTGCTAAGTTGATTTCATGTACTTCGTAGGGCTGATGTGTGCTAGATTGATTTGATGTACTTCGTACGGCTGATGTGTGCTAGGTTGATGTGATGTACTTCGTAGGGCTGATGTGTGCTGCTAGATTGATTTGATGTACTTCGTAGGGCTAATGTGTGCTGCTAGATTGATGTGATGTACTTCGCTGGGCTGATGTGTGCTAGGTTGGTGTGATGTACTTCGTAGGTCTGATGTGTGCCAGGTTGATTTGATGTACTTCGTAGGGCTGATGTGTGCTAGGTTGATGTGATGTACTTCGTAGGGCTGATGTGTGCTAGATTGATTTGATGTACGTCGTAGGGCTGATGTGTACTAGGTTGAGTTGATGTACTTCGTAGGGCTGCTGTGTGCTCGGTTGATGTGATGTACTTCGTAGGGCTGCTGTGTGCTCGGTTGATGTGATGTACTTCGTAGGGCTGATGTGTGCTAGGTTGATTTGATGTACTTCGTAGGGCTGCTGTGTGCTCGGTTGATGTGATGTACTTCGTAGGGCTGATGTGTGCTAGGTTGATTTGATGTACTTCGTAGGGCTGTTGTGTGCTAGGTTGATTTGATGTACTTCGCAGGGCTGTTGTGTGCTAGGTTGATTTGATGTACTTCGCAGGGCTGATGTGTGCTAGGTTGATTTGATGTACTTCGCAGGGCTGATGTGTGCTAGGTTGATGTGATGTACTTCGTAGGGCTGATGTGTGCTAGTTGATGTGTGCTAGTTGATTTGATGTACTTCGTAGGGCTGATGTGTGCTAGATTGATTTGATGTACTTCGTAGGGCTGATGTGTGCTAGGTTGATTTGATGTACTTCGTAGGGCTGATGTGTGCTAGGTTGAGTTGATGTACTTCGTAGGGCTGATGTGTGCTAGGTTGATGTGATGTACTTCGTAGGGCTGATGTGTGCTAGGTTGATGTGATGTACTTCGTAGGGCTGATGTGTGCTAGGTTGATGTGATGTACTTCGTAGGGCTGATGTGTGCTAGGTTGATTTGATGTACTTCGTAGGGCTGATGTGTGCTAGGTTGATTTGATGTACTTCGTAGGGCTGATGTGTGCTAGATTGATTTGATGTACTTCGTAGGGCTGATGTGTGCTAGGTTGATTTGATGTACTTCGTAGGGCTGATGTGTGCTAGGTTGATGTGATGTACTTCGTAGGGCTGATGTGTGCTAGGTTGATTTGATGTACTTCGCAGGGCTGATGTGTGCTAGGTTGATGTGATGTACTTCGCTGATGTGTGCTAGGTTGATTTGATGTACTTCGTAGGGCTGATGTGTGCTAGATTGTGTGATGTACTTCGTAGGGCTGATGTGTGCTAGGTTGATGTGATGTACTTCGTAGGGCTGATGTGTGCTAGGTTGATTTGATGTACTTCGTAGGGCTGATGTGTGCTAGATTGATGTGATGTACTTCGTAGGGCTGATGTGTGCTAGGTTGATGTGATGTACTTCGTAGGGCTGATGTGTGCTAGGTTGATGTGATGTACTTCGTAGGGCTGATGTGTGCTAGATTGATGTGATGTACTTCGTAGGGCTGATGTGTGCTAGGTTGATTGATGTACTTCGTAGGGCTGATGTGTGCTAGGTTGATGTGATGTACTTCGTAGGGCTGATGTGTGCTAGGTTGATGTGATGTACTTCGTAGGGCTGATGTGTGCTAGATTGATTTGATGTACTTCGTAGGGCTGATGTGTGCTAGGTTGATTTGATGTACTTCGTAGGGCTGATGTGTGCTAGGTTGATGTGATGTACTTCGTAGGGCTGATGTGTGCTAGGTTGATGTGATGTACTTCGTAGGGCTGATGTGTGCTAGGTTGATGTGATGTACTTCGTAGGGCTGATGTGTGCTAGGTTGATTTGATGTACTTCGTAGGGCTGATGTGTGCTAGGTTGATGTGATGTACTTCGTAGGGCTGATGTGTGCTAGGTTGATGTGATGTACTTCGTTGGGCTGATGTGTGCTAGATTGATTTGATGTACTTCGTAGGGCTGATGTGTGCTAGGTTGATTTGATGTACTTCGTAGGGCTGATGTGTGCTAGGTTGATTTGATGTACTTCGTAGGGCTGATGTGTGCTAGGTTGATTTGATGTACTTCGCTGGGCTGATGTGTGCTAGGTTGATGTGATGTACTTCGCTGGGCTGATGTGTGCTAAGTTGATTTGATGTACTTCGTAGGGCTGATGTGTGCTAGGTTGATGTGATGTACTTCGTAGGGCTGATGTGTGCTAGGTTGATTTGATGTACTTCGTAGGGCTGATGTGTGCTAGGTTGATGTGATGTACTTCGTAGGGCTGATGTGTGCTAGGTTGATTTGATGTACTTCGTAGGGCTGATGTGTGCTAGGTTGATTTGATGTACTTCGTAGGGCTGATGTGTGCTAGGTTGATTTGATGTACTTCGTAGGGCTGATGTGTGCTAGGTTGATTTGATGTACTTCGTAGGGCTGATGTGTGCTAGGTTGATTTGATGTACTTCGTAGGGCTGATGTGTGCTAGGTTGATGTGATGTACTTCGTAGGGCTGATGTGTGCTAGGTTGATGTGATGTACTTCGTAGGGCTGATGTGTGCTAGGTTGATTTGATGTACTTCGTAGGGCTGATGTGTGCTAGGTTGATTTGATGTACTTCGTAGGGCTGATGTGTGCTAGGTTGATGTGATGTACTTCGTAGGGCTGATGTGTGCTAGATTGATTTGATGTACTTCGTAGGGCTGATGTGTGCTAGATTGATGTGATGTACTTCGTAGGGCTGATGTGTGCTAGATCGATTAGATGTACTTCCTAGGGCTGATGTGTGCTAGATTGATTTGATGTACTTCGTAGGGCTGATGTGTGCTAGGTTGATGTGATGTACTTCGTAGGGCTGATGTGTGCTAGGTTGATTTGATGTACTTCGTAGGGCTGATGTGTGCTAGGTTGATGTGATGTACTTCGTAGGGCTGATGTGTGCTAGGTTGATTTGATGTACTTCGTGGGGTTGATGTGTGCTAGGTTGATTTGATGTACTTCGTAGGGCTGATGTGTGCTAGGTTGATTTGATGTACTTCGTAGGGCTGATGTGTGCTAGGTTGATTTGATGTACTTCGCAGGGCTGATGTGTGCTAGGTTGATGTGATGTACTTCGTAGGGCTGATGTGTGCTGCTAGATTGATTTGATGTACTTCGTAGGGCTAATGTGTGCTGCTAGATTGATGTGATGTACTTCGCTGGGCTGATGTGTGCTAGGTTGGTGTGATGTACTTCGTAGGTCTGATGTGTGCCAGGTTGATTTGATGTACTTCGTAGGGCTGATGTGTGCTAGGTTGATGTGATGTACTTCGTAGGGCTGATGTGTGCTAGATTGATTTGATGTACGTCGTAGGACTGATGTGTACTAGGTTGAGTTGATGTACTTCGTAGGGCTGATGTGTGCTAGGTTGATTTGATGTACTTCGTAGGGCTGATGTGTGCTAGGTTGATTTGATGTACTTCGTAGGGCTGATGTGTGCTAGGTTGATTTGATGTACTTCGTAGGGCTAATATGTGCTGCTAGATTGACATGATGTACCTCGTAGGGCTGATGTGTGCTAGATTGATGTGATATACTTCGTACTTCTAGGGTTGATGTGTGCTATATTGATTTGATGTACTTCGTAGGGCTGATGTGTGCTAGGTTGATTTGATGTACTTCGTAGGGCTGATGTGTGCTAGGTTGATTTGATGTACTTCGTAGGGCTGATGTGTGCTAGGTTGATTTGATGTACTTCGTAGGGCTAATATGTGCTGCTAGATTGACATGATGTACCTCGTAGGGCTGATGTGTGCTAGATTGATGTGATATACTTCGTACTTCTAGGGTTGATGTGTGCTATATTGATTTGATGTACTTCGTAGGGCTGATGGGTGCTAGGTTGATGTGATGTACTTCGTACTTCTAGGGTTGATGTGTGCTAGGTTGATTTGATGTACTTCGCTGGGCTGATGTGTGCTATATTGATTTGATGTACTTCGCTGGGCTGATGTGTGCTAGGTTGATGTGATGTACTTCGCTGGGCTGATGTGTGCTAGGTTGATTTAATGTACTTCGTAGGGCTGATGTGTGCTAGGTTGATTTGATGTACTTCGTAGGGTTGATGTGTGCTAGATTGATGTGATGTACTTCGCTGGGCTGATGTGTGCTAGGTTGATTTGATGTACTTCGTAGGGCTGATGTGTGCTAGGTTGATTTGATGTACTTCGTAGGGCTGATGTGTGCTAGGTTGATTTGATGTACTTCGTACGGCTGATGTGTGCTAGGTTGATTTGATGTACTTCGTAGGGCTGATGTGTGCTAGGTTGATTTGATGTACTTCGCTGGGTTGATGTGTGCTAGGTTGATTTGATGTACTTCGTAGGGCTGATGTGTGCTAGATTGATTTGATGTACTTCGTAGGGCTGATGTGTGCTAGATTGATGTGATGTACTTCGTAGGGCTGATGTGTGCTAGGTTGATTTGATGTACTTCGCTGGGCTGATGTGTGCTAGGTTGATGTGATGTACTTCGTAGGGCTGATGTGTGCTAGGTTGATTTGATGTACTTCGCTGGGCTGATGTGTGCTAGGTTCATGTGATGTACTTCGCTGGGCTGATGTGTGCTAGGTTGAGTTCATGTACTTCGTAGGGCTGATGTGTGCTAGGTTGATGTGATGTACTTCGTAGGGCTGATGTGTGCTAGGTTGATTTGATGTACTTCGTAGGGCTGATGTGTGCTAGGTTGATGTGATGTACTTCGTAGGGCTGATGTGTGCTAGGTTGATGTGATGTACTTCGTAGGGCTGATGTGTGCTAGGTTGATGTGATGTACTTCGTAGGGCTGATGTGTGCTAGGTTGATGTGATGTACTTCGTAGGGCTGATGTGTGCTAGGTTGATGTGATGTACTTCGTAGGGCTGATGTGTGCTAGGTTGATGTGATGTACTTCGTAGGGCTGATGTGTGCTAGGTTGATGTGATGTACTTCGTAGGGCTGATGTGTGCTAGGTTGATGTGATGTACTTCGTAGGGCTGATGTGTGCTAGGTTGATTTGATGTACTTCGTAGGGCTGATGTGTGCTAGGTTGATTTGATGTACTTCGTAGGGCTGATGTGTGCTAGGTTGATGTGATGTACTTCGTAGGGCTGATGTGTGCTAGATTGATTTGATGTACTTCGTAGGCTGATGTGTGCTAGATTGATGTGATGTACTTCGTAGGGCTGATGTGTGCTAGGTTGATTAGATGTACTTCGTAGGGCTGATGTGTGCTAGATTGATTTGATGTACTTCGTGGCTGATGTGTGCTAGATTGATGTGATGTACTTCGTAGGGCTGATGTGTGCTGGTTGATTTGATGTACTTCGTAGGGCTGATGTGTGCTAGGTTGATGTGATGTACTTCGTAGGGCTGATGTGTGCTAGGTTGATTTGATGTACTTCGTAGGGCTGATGTGTGCTAGGTTGATTTGATGTACTTCGTAGGGCTGATGTGTGCTAGGTTGATTTGATGTACTTCGTAGGGCTGATGTGTGCTAGGTTGATTTGATGTACTTCGTAGGGCTGATGTGTGCTAGGTTGATGTGATGTACTTCGTAGGGCTGATGTGTGCTAGATTGATGTGATGTACTTCGTAGGGCTGATGTGTGCTAGGTTGATTTGATGTACTTCGTAGGGCTGATGTGTGCTAGGTTGATGTGATGTACTTCGTAGGGCTGATGTGTGCTAGATTGATTTGATGTACTTCGCTGGGCTGATGTGTGCTAGATTGATTTGATGTACTTCGTAGAGCTGATGTGTGCTAGATTGATTTGATGTACTTCGTAGGGCTGATGTGTGCTAGATTGAGTTGATGTACTTCGTAGGGCTGATGTGTGCTAGGTTGATGTGATGTACTTCGTAGGGCTGATGTGTGCTAGATTGATTTGATGTACTTCGTAGGGCTGATGTGTGCTGTTGATTGATGTACTTCGGGGCTGATGTGTGCTAGGTTGTTGATGTACTTCGAGGCTGATGTGTGCTAGGTTGATTTGATGTACTTCGTAGGGCTGATGTGTGCTAGGTTGATGTGATGTACTTCGTAGGGCTGATGTGTGCTAGGTTGATTTGATGTACTTCGTAGGGCTGATGTGTGCTAGGTTGATGTGATGTACTTCGTAGGGCTGATGTGTGCTAGGTTGATGTGATGTACTTCGTAGGGCTGATGTGTGCTAGGTTGATGTGATGTACTTCGTAGGGCTGATGTGTGCTAGGTTGGTGTGATGTACTTCGTAGGGCTGATGTGTGCTAAGTTGGTGTGATGTACTTCGTAGGGCTGATGTGTGCTAGGTTGATGTGATGTACTTCGCTGGGCTGATGTGTGCTAGGTTGATTTGATGTACTTCGTAGGGCTGATGTGTGCTAGGTTGATTTTTGTGATGTACTTCGTAGGGCTGATGTGTGCTAGGTTGCTGTGATGTACTTTGTAGGGCTGATGTGTGCTAGATTGATTTGATGTACTTCGTAGGGCTGATGTGTGCTAGATTGATGTGATGTACTTCGTAGGGCTGATGTGTGCTAGATCGATTAGATGTACTTCCTAGGGCTGATGTGTGCTAGATTGATTTGATGTACTTCGTAGGGCTGATGTGTGCTAGATTGATGTGATGTACTTCGTAGGGCTGATGTGTGCTGGGTTGATTTGATGTACTTCGTAGGGCTGATGTGTGCTAGGTTGATGTGATGTACTTCGTAGGGTTGATGTGTGCTAGGTTGATTTGATGTACTTCGCTGGGGTTGATGTGTGCTAGGTTGATTTGATGTACTTCGTAGGGCTGATGTGTGCTAGGTTGATTTGATGTACTTCGTAGGGCTGATGTGTGCTAGGTTGATTTTTGTGATGTACTTCGTAGGGCTGATGTGTGCTAGGTTGCTGTGATGTACTTCGTAGGGCTGATGTATGCTAGATTGATGTGATGTACTTTGTAGGACTGATGTGTGCTATATTGATTTGATGTACTTCGTAGGGCTGATGTGTGCTAGGTTGATGTGGTGTACTTCGTAGGGCTGATGTGTGCTAGGTTGATGTGATGTACGTCGCTGGGCTGATGTGTGCTAGATTGATTTGATGTACTTCGTAGAGCTGATGTGTGCTAGATTGATTTGATGTACTTCGTAGAGCTGATGTGTGCTAGATTGAGTTGATGTACTTCGTAGGGCTGATGTGTGCTAGGTTAATGTGATGTAGTTCGTAGGGCTGATGTGTGCTAGATTGATTTGATGTACTTCGTAGGCTGATGTGAGCTAGGTTGATGTGTGCTAGATTGATTTGATGTACATCGTAGGGCAGATGTGTGCTAGATTGATTTGATGTACTTCGTAGAGCTGATGTGTGCTAGGTTGATTTGATGTACTTCGTAGGGCTGATGTGTGCTAGGTTGATGTGATGTACTTCGTAGGGCTGATGTGTGCTAGATTGATTTGATGTACTTCGTAGGGCTGATGTGTGCTAGGTTGATTTGATGTACTTCGTAGGGCTGATGTGTGCTAGGTTGAGTTGATGTACTTCGTAGGGCTGATGTGTGCTAGGTTGATTTGATGTACTTCGTAGGGCTGATGTGTGCTAGGTTGATTTGATGTACTTCGTAGGGCTGATGTGTGCTAGGTTGATTTGATGTACTTCGTAGGGCTAATATGTGCTGCTAGATTGACATGATGTACCTCGTAGGGCTGATGTGTGCTAGATTGATGTGATATACTTCGTACTTCAGGGTTGATGTGTGCTATATTGATTTGATGTACTTCGCTGGGCTGATGTGTGCTAGGTTGATGTGATGTACTTCGCTGGGCTGATGTGTGCTAGGTTGATTTGATGTACTTCGCTGGGCTGATGTGTGCTAGGTTGATTTGATGTACTTCGTAGGGCTGATGTGTGCTAGGTTGATTTGATGTACTTCGTAGGGCTGATGTGTGCTAGGTTGATTTGATGTACTTCGTAGGGCTGATGTGTGCTAGGTTGATTTGATGTACTTCGTAGGGCTGATGTGTGCTAGGTTGATGTGATGTACTTCGTTGGGCTGATGTGTGCTAGGTTGATTTGATGTACTTCGTAGGGCTGATGTGTGCTAGGTTGATTTGATGTACTTCGTAGGGCTGATGTGTGCTATGTTGTGTTGGTGTACTTCGTAGGGCTGATGTGTGCTAGGTTGATTTGATGTACTTCGCTGGGCTGATGTGTGCTAGGTTCATGTGATGTACTTCGTAGGGCTGATGTGTGCTAGGTTGATTTGATGTACTTCGCTGGGCTGATGTGTGCTAGGTTGATGTGATGTACTTCGTAGGGCTGATGTGTGCTATGTTGATTTGATGTACTTCGTAGGGCTAATGTGTGCTAGGTTGATTTGATGTACTTCGTAGGGCTAATGTGTGCTAGGTTGATTTGATGTACTTCGTAGGGCTAATGTGTGCTGCTAGATTGAGTTGATGTACTTCGTTGGGCTGATGTGTGCTAGGTTGATGTGATGTACTTCGTAGGGCTGATGTGTGCTAGGTTGATTTGATGTACTTCGTAGGGTTGATGTGTGCTAGGTTGAGTTGATGTACCTCGTAGGGCTGATGTGTGCTATGTTGTGTTGATGTACTTCCTAGGGCTGATGTGTGCTAGGTTGATTTGATGTACTTCGCTGGGCTGATGTGTGCTAGGTTCATGTGATGTACTTCGTAGGGCTGATGTGTGCTAGGTTGATTTGATGTACATCGCTGGGCTGATGTGTGCTAGGTTCATGTGATGTACTTTGTAGGGCTGATTTGTGCTAGGTTGATGTGATGTACTTCGTAGGGCTGATGTGTGCTAGGTTGATGTGATGTACTTCGCTGGGATGATGAGTGCTAGATTGGAGGCCTGCTCCCCGCACTTCGGTCAAGTACTTATTAATCTGGTTTATTCTGTCCTTTCATGGATTGCTCCTCCCATAGATTGCTCCTGCCAATGATTACTCCTCCCATGGATTGCATCTCCCAAGGATTGCTCCTTCCATGGATTGCTCCTTCCGTGGATTGCTCCTTCCATGGATTGCTCCTTCTATGGATTGCTCCTTCCATGGACTGCTCCTTCCGTGGATTGCTCCTTCCATGGATTGCTCCTTCCATGGATTGATCCTTCTGTGGATTGCACCTTCCGGGGATTGCTCCTGCCAATGATTGCTCCTTCTATGGATTGCTCCTTCGATGGATTGCTCCTTCTATGGATTGCTACTTCGATGGATTGCTCCTTCGATGGATTGCTCCTTCGATGGATTGCTCCTTCGATGGATTGCTACTTCGATGGATTGCTCCTTCGATGGATTGCTACTTCTATGGAGTGCTCCTTCCATGGATTGCTCCTTCTATGGATTGCTCCTCTCATGGATTGCTCCTTCGATGGATTGCTCCTCTCATGGATTGCTCCTTCTATGGATTGCTCCTTCTATGGAGTGCTCCTTCCATGGATTGCTCCTTCTATGGATTGCTCCTCTCATGGATTGCTCCTTCTATGGATTGCTCCTTCTATGGATTGCTCCTCTCATGGATTGCTCCTTCTATGGATTGCTCCTCTCATGGATTGCTCCTTCTATGGATTGCTCCTCTCATGGATTGCTCCTTCCATGGATTGCTCCTTCTATGGATTGCTCCTCTCATGGATTGCTCCTTCTATGGAGTGCTCCTTCCATGGATTGCTCCTTCCATGGATTGCTCCTTCTATGGATTGCTCCTTCTATGGATTGCTCCTTCTATGGATTGCTCCTCTCATGGATTGCTCCTTCTATGGATTGCCCCTCCCATGGATTGCTCCTTCTATGGATTGCTCCTCTCATGGATTGCTCCTTCTATGGATTGCTCCTTCCATGGATTGCCCCTCTCATGGATTGCCCCTCTCATGGATTGCTCCTTCCATGGATTGCCCCTCTCATGGATTGCTCCTTTCATGGATTGCTCCTTCTATGGATTGCCCCTCCCATGGATTGCTCCTTCTATGGATTGCTCCTCTCATGTATTGCCCCTCCCATGGATTGCTCCTTCCATGGATTGCCCCTCCCATGGATTGCCCCTCTCATGGATTGCCCCTCTCATGGATTGCCCCTCTCATGGATTGCCCCTCTCATGGATTGCCCCTCTCCCCCTCCCATGGATTGCTCCTCTCATGGATTGCCCCTCTCATGGATTGCCCCTCTCATGGATTGCCCCTCTCATGGATTGCCCCTCCCATGGATTGCTCCTCTCATGGATTGCCCCTCTCATGGATTGCCCCTCTCATGGATTGCCCCTCTCATGGATTGCCCCTCTCATGGATTGCCCCTCTCATGGATTGCTCCTTCTATGGATTGCTCCTTCTATGGATTGCTCCTCTCATGGATTGCTCCTTCTATGGATTGCCCCTCCCATGGATTGCCCCTCTCATGGATTGCCCCTCTCATGGATTGCCCCTCTCATGGATTGCCCCTCTCATGGATTGCCCCTCTCATGGATTGCCCTCTCATGGATTGCCCCTCTCATGGATTGCTCTCATGGATTGCCCCTCTCATGGATTGCATGGATTGCCCCTCTCATGGATTGATGGATTGCCCCTCTCATGGATTGCCCCTCTCATGGATTGCCCCTCTCATGGATTGCTCCTCTCATGGATTGCCCCTCCCATGGATTGCCCCTCTCATGGATTGCCCCTCTCATGGAGTGCCCCTCTCATGGATTGCCCCTCTCATGGATTGCCCCTCTCATGGATTGCCCCTCTCATGGATTGCTCCTCTCATGGATTGCCCCTCCCCATGGATTGCCCCTCTCATGGATTGCTCCTCTCATGGATTGCTCCTCTCATGGATTGCTCCTTCTATGGATTGCCCCTTCTATGGATTGCTCCTCCCATGGATTGCCCCTTCTATGGATTGCTCCTCTCATGGATTGCCCCTTCTATGGATTGCCCCTCCCATGGATTGCCCCTCCCATGGATTGCCCCTTCTATGGATTGCCCCTTCTATGGATTGCTCCTCCCATGGATTGCCCCTTCTATGGATTGCTCCTCTCATGGATTGCCCCTTCTATGGATTGCCCCTCCCATGGATTGCCCCTCCCATGGATTGCCCTTCTATGGATTGCCCCTTCTATGGATTGCCCCTCCCATGGATTGCCCCTCCCATGGATTGCCCCTTCTATGGATTGCCCCTTCTATGGATTGCTCCTCTCATGGATTGCCCCTTCTATGGATTGCCCCTCCCATGGATTGCCCCTCCCATGGATTGCCCCTTCTATGGATTGCTCCTTCTATGGAGTGCTCCTTCCATGGATTGCCCCTTCTATGGATTGCTCCTCTCATGGATTGCTCCTTCTATGGAGTGCTCCTTCTATGGATTGCCCCTTCCATGGATTGCTCCTTCCATGGATTGCCCCTCCCATGGATTGCTCCTCCCATGGATTGCTCCTTCCGTGGATTGCTCCTTCCATGGATTGCTCCTCCCATGGATTGCCCCTCCCATGGATTGCTCCTTCCATGGACTGCTCCTTCCGTGGATTGCTCCTTCCATGGATTGCCCCTCCCATGGATTGCTCCTTCCATGGATTGCTCCTCTCATGGATTGCCCCTCCCATGGATTGCCCCTCCCATGGATTGCCCCTCCCATGGATTGCCCCTCCCATGGATTGCCCCTTCTATGGATTGCTCCTCTCATGGATTGCCCCTCCCATGGATTGATCCTTCCATTGGGAGTTTCATACTTGTGTTGCTTGAGTAAATTTAGTATCATGATGTTTCCATGATTTACATGCACGTTGGTTAAGAAGGAGCATACCTACCAGATATACTCTCGTGTTTTATTACTGGTGGGGATTTTTGTAGCAGTATGTGTCGTGTGTGAGGAATACATTGTTAAGTAGCATGAATCGTGTTATATTCAATAGATACACGGCTTGCTGTGTTACGGAATATGTGATGGGGGTTCAACGGGGGCTACACTAGTCAATGTGACGACTGTATTATATATAAATTGTGAAATTCTCTGCCAATTTTTTTTTTTAACTTTATTTATTTTATTTTCTCTGCCAATTTGCAACGTGATTAGTGATCTATCATATACTTAGATAGTCACACATCCGTTCCGATAAAAACCCCTGTTATTTCGAATTCAATCGGACCGAACAAAATACTTCGACATAACCGAAGTTTGAAATAATCGCCGTTAATCATAGATGACGCTTCGTAATATTTACATAATAAATAATGTTCTAAGCTGCCAGTGTCTCTGTCGTTATAACTGGGACATGGTCACAACAGACAATTTTTTAAAATTATTTTTAATTTTAAACACCATTTATTCAAAAATTATACATAACACAGAAACGGACAATAGCTACTGTCGCATTATCTTATTTAATAACTATAACGAATAAGTCGTATGCGGTTGTATTTTGTTTTTTCACTCATTATTGACATGTTAAATTTTGCATTCCCGGAAATATGTTCATTTTAGCAAACTAATTAATATGCATGTACGTGCACCACATCCTGTTTCTTTATCTGTTTTGTTTTCGTGTGTTTTTATTTAACTTTATGTTTATTGTTCAGGGCCGTAGATAGTGTCAAATTGAAAATACACACATCGAAATGTGTAGCGGCGAGTTGGGGACAGATGTGGGAGGGGTTCCCTCTCCTGTCGGTGAGGGTCGGGGGCCATACCCTGGAAACAAAATGTAATGAGATTGAAAATGTTGCGAATTTTGGAAGTCTGGTATGACTCATCCAGGATTCTATTGCTGTCTAGGCATGTTAAACAAAGAGCTGCTTCTAAGGAAGCATACTTTAGAGTGAATTAAATGATAAGTAAGACGAATTAAATAAGCTAGAAGAATTAAATAAATTAGACGAATTAAATACGCTAGACGAATTAAATAAACTAGACGAATTAAATAAGTTAGACGAATTAAATAAGCTAGACGAATTGAATTAAATAAGCTAGACGAATTAAATAAGCTAGCCGAATTAAATAATTTAGACGAATTAGATAGCTAGACGAATTAAATAAACTAGACAAATTAAATAAGCTAGAAGAATTAAATAGCTATACGAATTAAATAAGCTAGACGAATTAAATTAACTAGACGAATTAAATCAGCTAGACGAATTAAATAAACTAGACAAATTAAATAAGCTAGACGAATTAAATAAGCTAGACGAATTAAATAAACCTTAAATAAGTTTCGTCACAATCGAGCTAAATAACGTCCATGTCGGCTGTTTATAAAAACTGCGAATGATAAATAAACACACAGCGAACGATGGCATTTGCTAACTATTATTTGGGATCTGGGGAATTATTTCCATAATGATTTTTTAAATGTTGTCATTCTCGTGCATTTTAACACCTTTACAGACAAATGTAAGGCTAAATTAGCGTGGTGACATTGTACCACCTCTCTTGAAGTTGAATTGTATTGCAGGTTTGGCGTTAAAAAAAAAAAATATGATAATTATGATAATCTTCACTTTGCTTAAGATACCACGTGTAGGACTCATGTTTCATGTTGTCATTACATTACATATTATGTTTATATACTATTTATAATAGACTAGAAGCACTGTAATATTGCTTAATGTTGAATAAATGTTGTTGTTGTTGTTGTTGTTGTTGTTGTTTAAAAACGTTTTCGTTTTTCACACTTTTCAAATCGACTGGAGCCGTTACGATTGTGCCCTTAGGCAAGGCATTTAAATTCCACATTGCCTCTTCTCTCTCCTTCATGGCGACGTATTCCACCAGGAATGAGGTCTCGAGAGTGATTAATATAAGTTGAAAGAACTTGTTTCGCAATCGAGCTAAAATAAATTTGTATAAACTAAATCGACTATACTCACAAACGTATCTGCATATGCTGATCGACGGTTACTGTTGTTAATGTTATATTATGTATATGTTGTGTTCATGAGGGGTCAAAACTACTCATAATACTATTTCGAACTTGGTAGACTTTAGTTGGGTTTTTAATTACATGTTGCGACAGTTGTCGTCCACTCTCACGTGACTATCATACAGTCTTTGCCATTTGTTTTCACTCCTTCTTATGCTGCTCTCAGTACGTCACGCTCTCAGTATATCACTCTCTCAGTATGTCACCCTCTCGGTATGTCACGCTCTCAGTATACCACGCTCTCAGTATGTCACCCTCTCGGTATGTCACGCTCTCAGTATGTCACCCGCTTGGTACGTTACCCTCTCAGTACGTCACGCTCTCCGTATATCACGCTCTCAGTATGTCACGCTCTCAGTATATCACACTCACAGTATGTCATCCTCTCAGCAGTATGTCACGCTCTCAGCAGTATGCCACGCTCTCAGCAGTATGTCACCCTCTCGGTATGTCACGCTCTCAGTATGTCACGCTCTCAGCAGTATGTCACGCTATCAGTATGTCACACAAGGGATATGCTAGAAAACCATGCATTCATTGTAATCTGGCATATTTATATATTTATACAGACATAATATGCTAGAAAACCTGTCATTTCAATACATAGTTCCCACGGCAGTCAAAAACACTGATAAGATCTTATCTTGGCAGCCATTTTGACTGACAAGTTTTATTAACGGCAATTTCATGATTTTACTAGTAATTCTTTAATTGCAATAACTTTATTAATTTTGGTTACTTAAAAATTTGGTATGGTTTTAAAGGTATTGAACTGTACTTGTTAAATATTAATTTATTTTTTGACAATGATGTATGGATTATAAATGATAAGATCTTAACATGCACCTATTTTTGAAAGTCTATTTTCACAGTTGAAATATTAATATACAGGTACATTATTATGTATTCGTTATTGATACGAAATTTGTGAAATGATACAAAAAATATGTCCATTGAGAGCTTTCCAACAATGTATGAACCACTGTGATGGGATGAAAAATAAATATGTTATGAAGAAAACAAAATTACGCTACTATATATATTATATATATATATATATATATAATATCTGATCAACTTTGCCATTCAAAATGGCAGCCACAGTAGGAATGATGAGGTCACACGGGAACTATGTATATTTACAACATGTATATAAAATTATATACGCCTCCTGAAGAGATTAGTCATTTTAGATGTTTGGAGGATAGTGCAATGATACAGACAGAGACCCATTCCAGAATCCTCTCTCGTTCTTTTCCGTGCCCCGTGTAAAGCACAGACACGAGACCTCGGTTTAAAATCCCAATTGAAATACTGTTAATTTTATTAGGGTCAGACGGGGGTTCGAACCTGTGATCCCTGGATTACCAGTCCAGCGTGTACATATCCGTCATGCGATGATAACCGGCTCCATGCAGCTATATAAATAATAAAGTACCGGATACTGTGCGCTATTGTACTGAGTAATTATAACGACAATCTCTTCATACGACACCGGCACGACGAAAGTGAAAATGGACTTAGATCAAACTTTTATCGTTGTTTACAGTTTACTTATGGTTGTCAGGTTTACAGATGGAGATGAATGCAAAAAGATCGGTGCGTGTAGCTGCAAAACTTCAAATGGAATTGTTGACCTCCGTCACTTACTAAATTCTGAAAACCCAAGGTAACATACATATCAGCTGATCACATGCCATGGGTTAACAGATCACATGATGATGAGCTGTACAAAAGGAAAACAATGACTGAATGTGTGACACAGTGTCCTTACATTGTTGTTCTGTCTGCTGAGTCCCACTTTCTTTAATGTTAAACTATATGTTAACATGTGTACGTCCCCGCGAGGGGTTCAAAATCAAAGGAAGATAGATCTATGTATGTATCCCGGCGTGAAGAGTTTTCGCCCAGAACAGGTTTTCGCCCAACTGTGTAAATAGCAAGTCGCGAGAGATCACGCAATATTTCACGCTCCAGTTACCGGAATTATAAATAAACATACCTTGTGCACTTCCAATCTATTTCTAACTGATCATAATATATCAGACAAGGTAAATTAGTGGTGAAAACTTTAAACCTACCCCAGTTTTCACTAACTTCACTATATCCGTTTTATGTCACCATATAAATATCATTTTTTAAAGAAATTGGCAATTTTTTCTCCAAAATGACATATGCATTGTCTGCCACGCCAATATATTTACGAATAAAAATGTCATTATAGTCTCACTGCTCCGTGTTTATGAGTTATGTCCGTTATTACACACAAGGGGTCCTTATTCATAATATCGATTTTTCACCGTGTTTCACCTTCAGGTCCACGGGTTGTCACAGAGGTTCTCCAACTGATATATATGGTTGTGTAAACCTAGTTTTTCTTTGTTGGGGCCCAACTCCGATGAGAAAATATTTGATGACGCATGACCGATCAACGCCCCGGGTCAATAACTGCGTTTTATATATGAACGATTACCGTTACGGTCTTCGACCTTGAAAACAGACAGATTTTGATAATTACTCGGATGAGAGAAAATATTGGATGACGCATGACCGATCAACGCCCCGGGTCAAAATGACTCTCAGGGCATTTTCACCAAGAGTCAAATATGCGTCTTTATCAATTTTCGTGCGTCAAAACCCGGGAGCTCGGGTCTAATGAAAGCCCTGGTTGGGCACCGTGTGATGTGTTCGATGGATGGGTCCATTTACGGTTCTGCATTTAGTCAGAGTAATTAGGAGGGATGACGACTTCTTATGCCCCGTGTGTTTGACCTAGTTAAATTAAATGTTAGTGTTTTAGATACAGTATATAGACAAAATGCTGTCCAACAAATGAATTTTGAGTGAAAATGATAAATTAAGCCTCTTATTAAAGTAAGTCTTCCTTAGTTTATTGTTTTGTTAAAAAAGAACTGTTGCTTACATACTAATGGTGGCGCTGTAGACAATTTCCACAGTTAGGCGAAAACATGTGACGTCATTCCGGATTACTGAGAATGAGGTACCGCCATTTTGTCAACTTTTCTCAAAAAGTAAACATTCGATTTTCTTCGAGATTTTTGTGGATGAATGGTAACATATTGTTTATTTGGTGACATAAAATTGTTTGCAGTGTATGACCATTCTAAACCTATAGGAGTCCGTTATGTACTACATCGTCGGAAACCAGTAACACCGGGATATGTTCCATTAATGTCAAACCCCTTGCGGGGACCGTTCGATTCTAAGTCTGACGCTCTACCACAGGACCACGGACACCACACATAGTGAGATAGATAGATAGATAGATATATTTATTTCACAACGATCAAGAAACAAGCTTTAACAACTTTGTTAAAGATAGAGGCAGTACAGAAATATACAATGGGCAGTAGTAATCTTGAGACAATTTGCAGTAATATGGACATTAGGGTTGGGGTTAAATTTGATCTTCAATTGAAGAGTACTCTACTTTTCAGTTTTGTGGGATTACTGCCTCTATCCCTAAACAGATTAGGGTTAGGTATAAATGTGATCTTCAATTGAAGAGTATAATACTTTTCAGCTTTAGTTTACTGTCACCTGTTTTATGAGATTATTGCCTCTATCCCTAACTCAATCTAACAAGTTATATTAATCATTGTTGTTGTCGCGGACGAGAGCTTATAAATGATGGGTTATGCGTGTGGGAGGAATCTGGAAGACTCACAAGCTTGCTGATCCGAGGATTGAACTTTGTTTGCATTGGTGAGAATGTGTACTGACTTCAAATCATTAGCAGACTGACACAGCACTTTTGAACAGTAAATCGAAAAAAGTTGGGGTCACTGACCCGTGTGAACGAAGGGGTGGATGCGAGAGGTATGTCCCCTTCCTGGTTTGATTTATTTTGCTATTTTTATTTGTAAATGGTGAGATTCTAGCCCTTTTTCTGGAATAAGTATTAATATAGAATGAAGTATGCATACCTTAATGCCTTAAGGCTAAAAGTTTATTTTAAAACGTAGCCCTGTGACATTGATTAATAATGGAAGCCAACACAGGATTACATTTCAAATGAACTTTACGCTCAAAAAGACATGCATACTATTCATTTTTGAAGACAATCCAATGAACTTTTACAACTTTAATTATTTTCTTGGTCATAATAATTTTAAAATACAACATCAGAATTACATATATTTATACATGTACAAGTATCCACTATGTCTAACAAATCGCACAACATTCAGTTCAAAATGCTTCTGTTCTTCTTGGCCCGCATTTCAAATGCCGATTTGAAGTTGAGCTTGTCTGAGCCGTCGATGGAAATTTTCATCAGGTTGTCAGCGACTATTTCGCCAACATCACCCTCTAAAATGACACCTTTTGTTTTTTATTCATTGGCAGATTTAAGGTATCTGATGCTAAGTACAATTACCAATATCAGCCATGCGGAACATTGTCTGTTAGATGTGCGGGAAAGAACAGTGCGACAGTAAGTTATTTGAACTAATTAGTAAATAACTCTTCTCTTTGTTTGGACATTAACAAGTTTCAAGGTTATTGGCATTAGTTTAAACAAATTTATTTTAGCTCGATTGCGAAACAAGTTCTTATAGCTTATATTAATCACTCTTGAGACCTCAATCCTGATGGAATCCATCGCCACGAGGGAGAGAGAAGAGTTATTGGCATTATCAGCAATCCATTGCCTTTGGCCATTTACATAAGTATAAACTATGGCAAAGACATACACACACACACACACACACACACACATACAATAGTACATCTCTCACTTTTTCACGTGAATTAAAAATACTCATTTACAGGTGACTTATAGGCCCATTGGTCCGGGTGTTTTCTGTGTTTACATACACATGTTAAGAAACAGTGATATTATCTAGGGTATTTTTTCTTAAACATAGATTCCTTTATATACTTAGATATTTTTAACAATTCTTTCCCTTTACTCCACATAAACGGCGTAATGCCATAAAACAGTTTTATTGTTTTCCTGCATGTAGCCGCCATTCTATACCATTAACCCTTTCAACACCGCAGACCTCTAAATAGGCTTACAAAAAGTGTAGATCCAGATGAGACGGCTCGTGACGAGCCGTCTCATCAGGATGTGCACTTTTTGCCAGTGATATGACTATTTTTAGACATAATTACCCATTTTGATAAATGAACTTGTCCAAATGTGATTTTCTGATTCATTTATTGGTTTATGAATATCATGGACCAGTCCATGTGAGTTACTTGGTGTTGAATGGGTTAACCTTAATTTATGTTCAGAAGTCATATTTTGGAAGTCAAAAGTTTGGATAGCTCAGTGGTAGCGTGTTCGTAAATTTGTATAAACTAAGTCATATTTTGCACATTATCTGGCCATATATATGATATTATGTGTCAATAGTGATGTCTGCTACAGTTGGTTCATTCTAGGTCAGAATTTTTTGCAGAAGTTAGAAAGCGCACAATCGTGTCCTTAAAATTAATGGTGTTATTTAATAAATTTACAAAATATTGTTAAAATGCACAGTATGACCATAAAAATACAACATTTGAATAGAAGGAGTGCTTTATAATGGGCCAGTGTATCTTACTGGACAAAAATGTGTACGAAAATTGTAAAAATTAAAGGGAGAGGAGAACAGGGTCCTTAGGGTGACTGCCCACTAAAATGATCCCTGATTAGACTTTTGGTAGATACGGAAGTTTTACTTTTTTTGGTTTTTCCAATTTTATTTCCCATTCTACATACATACATGTAATATAGCACAAAAACATGCATAGAAAATCATATATCAACCGCAGTTAGAAATAGTCATCAATATGTTGACACTTGTGTTGTATACTCAAGATGCATGGTGGAAACCTGGAGTTGAAAGAAGAGTAAGCATAGTGACAGTAAGGTAGAAGTTTCTTAGATAGACAGTTTTACTTATAGAGCTGTGTAACCTATGCTCGACGGATTCCTATGGTCGGCGTATTCCTATGCTCGGCGTATTCCTATGCTCACTCAGCGTATACCTATGCTCGGCGTATTCCTATGCCCATTTAGCGTATTCCTATGCCCATTTGGCGTATTCCTATGCTCAGTCAGTGTATTCCTATGCTCGACGTATTCCTATGCTCGACATATTCCTATGCTCGGGTGTATTCCTATGCTCGGCGTATTCCTATGCTCGACATATTCCTATGATCGGCGTATTCCTATGCTCGGCGTATTCCTATGCTCTGCGTATTCCTATGCTCGACGTATTCCTATGCTCGACGTATTTCCTATGCCAGTTTCGGTTTCGCCATTGCCAAGATTGAAATATTTGCACATGTATTAAGAGCTTGAACATACTGTAATGGTGGCGGATGCGTAATTTCAATACAGTAAGCTAATAATCATATTGTAATACTGAAACATTTACATGATGGTGTTACAAATTATTTTGTCTCTGTATGTCTTATTTCACATAATTATTTGTTATGTTTCTACATGTCTTATTTAACATTATGTAAATAAAATTTATGGTGCCACAAAAATGGAAAAAAAAGTACTGCTTTTTTTAATGTCGCCACCGATATGCTCTTAATCTTTTTAGGTTTGTCAGAGCTCTAAGAGTATACTAGTGTATACTAGTTACTGTATAGGGGAAGAGTCGACGGCAGAGTTCTCAGGAAGTCCAGAAACCAGGAATCTCAAGTTGAAATACCAATGCTCAGGTGATAATAGCAGTAATAGGTTAGTACAGCCAATGATGTTGGTTTAAACAATATTTAGTCCGCCTCCGTGGTCGAGTGGTTACGGTCGCTGACTTGTATACCACTGTAACCTATCATCACTGATGGTCACGGGTTCGAGCCCCGCTCAGACCGTGTCTCATTTATATGAAAAAGTTGGCAGTTTCTTACGGATGTTGGTGCACCCAAGTACTGGTTAACCGCTGGAGCCTGTCCAGGAAAGGTGTTGTTAGGTAAACTGCCCGTCGGCGATATAGCCCAAAATGGTGCTGATGCAGGCGTAAAACCCGAAATATAACAAAAATATAACATATTAAACAATATTTATTTCTCTGAATAAACCTAGTCAGGTATAAATAATATGTACATACTGCGCTTTCAAAGTAAAGTAATAACGGTTGTAAACAAACATTCGATACACTATTGCATTATAGGTAAGTCAGGTATAACCTATTAAACAATAAATCACAGTAGCTGTAAGCTATCGTATATTGCCTTACCTGTACAGTAGTGTAATATTCCAACGGAATTATTACTTTACTTTGAAAGCACAGTACATGTTGGATTGAGGAGAAAGCAATCTGCTTGTATGGTTACCTCTTTCCAATGATGTTTGAATGACAACTTATTCATTCATACATACAGGGTTCATTCTAGGTCAGAATTTTTTGGAGATGTGAGAAAGCGCGATCGCATCCTTAAATGGTGTTATTTAATAAATATCAACACATTATTGTTAAAATGCACAGTATGCCCTCTAAAATGCACAGTATGCCCTCTAAAATGCACAGTATGCCCTCTAAAATGCACAGTGTGCCCTCTAAAATGCATAGTGTGCCCTCTAAAATGCATTGTGTGCCCTCTAAAATACATAGTGTGCCCTCTAAAATACATAGTGTGCCCTCTAAAATGCATAGTATGCCCTCTAAAATGCATAGTATGCCCTCTAAAATGCATAGTATGCCCTCTAAAATGCACAGTATGCCCTCTAAAATGCACAGTGTGCCCTCTAAAATGCACAGTGTGCCCTCTAAAATGCACAGCGTGCCCTCTAAAATGCACAGTATGCCCTCTAAAATGCACAGTATGCCCTCTAAAATGATCCCTGAGCTTATTTTAGTTTATTTTATACAAATATATTTTAGCTCGATTGCGAAGCAGGTTCTTTCAACTTATATTAATCACTCTCGAGACTTCATTCCTTATGGAATCCATCGCCATGAAGGAGAGAGAAGAGGCATGTGGAATTTAAATGCCTTGTCTAAGGGCACAATCGTAATGGCTCCAGTGGGGCTCGAACTCCAGGCCTTTCGCACATGAAGTACATTTTTGTATATCTTTATCTCACCGACATCATCTGGCGAGCATTGTAAATGTATGAAATATTCACTAATTTCTTGAACTTTCGTATTGTACACCTTTTCTACTTTCTGTTTTGAAGCACTATGACATAGTACCGTTATACGGTTAAAAAACGGTGGCATGGTAAATTTATATAAACATGATGTCTACTTGCAGCCATTTAAACGGCAGGGTATTTTGCTAGCCTGATATATTCATTGTAACAGTGGAAGTCGTGATAGCGCAGTGGTAGCGCGTTCGCTTCAGGTGAGAAAGGCCCGCAGTTCGAGCCCCACTGGAGCCGTTACGATTGTTCCCTTCGGCAAGGCATTTAAACAAAATGTTGTCCAGTAAGATGTGGGCGAAATAGTCGCCCTAGCGACCCTGACTTGGGGGGACTACTTCTCTTTAAAACAATTTGTTTTTTAAATTTTATTACAAAATTTTGGTCAGTAAAAAGCACTCCTTCTATTCAAATGTTGTATTTAATGGTCATACTGTGCATTTTAAGCATATTTGGTTGAAATTTATCAAATAACGGCATTTAAGGAACACGATCACGTGGTTTCTCACTTCTCCCATAAATTCTGACCAGAATGAACCCTGATACCAGGGAGAAGTTAGTTTGCCCTCCTCTATATATTCAATAACTCTTTATACTGAGCTCGTAACATGGAGATGTGAGGCAGGGCTCACCCCGTAGCTTGAACCCTCAGGGTTCCCTCTGTCTTAATCTTTATCTGCGCTACTTCTGTCGCCAATTGAGACAAAATGGAGCCAATTTGAAATACTTGGAGCCAATTAAGAGCCATACTGTTCACAGATAAATATTTGAATGTCATGTATTTGACAAAACATATGCCTAAAAAAAAGGTAAATAAGAAAGAAAAATATGTTCGCCAATTGTACAGACTTTAGCGCCAGTATTTATTGGTGTCATTGGCAACCGACAGTGGGAACCCTGAAAGTAGATGAAGTTCAAGGTATACCAGGGAGAAGTTAGTTAACACAGCCATTTCTCCCTCAATATATTCAATAACACTTCTTACTGAGCTGGTAATATGGAGTTGATAGGAACACGAAGATTTCTTCTCCCAGAATACCCTGTAGCTTGAACCCTGCTTTATATTCTGGCTTACTAATCTTAGCAAACTCAGGAAAATGTTTTACTTTTGTTGTAGGATTTGAGCTGTCATTGATGTTCATGTACAGTCATTCATGGTGATGTACAGTCATTCATGGTGATGGTTATTCATTCATGGTGATGGTTAGTCATTCCTGGTGATGTACAGTCATTCATGGTGATGTACAGTCATTGGTGATGTACAGTCATTCATTGTGATGTACAGTCATTCATGGTGATGTACAGTCATTCATGGTGATGTACAGTCATTCATGGTGATGGACAGTCATTCATGGTGATGTACAGTCATTCATGGTGATGTACAGTCATTCATGGTGATGGACAGTCATTCATGGTGATGTACAGTCATTCATGGTGATGTACAGTCATTCGTGGTGATGGTCAGTCATTCATGGTGATGTACAGTCATTCATGGTGATGTACAGTCATTCATGGTGATGTACAGTCATTCAAATTTCATGGTGATGTACAGTCATTCATGGTGATGTACAGTCATTCGTGGTGATGGTCAGTCATTCATGGTGATGTACAGTCATTCATGGTGATGTACAGTCATTCATGGTGATGTACAGTCATTCATGTTGATGTACAGTCATTCATGGTGATGGTCAGTCATTCATGGTGATGTACAGTCATTCATGTTGATGTACAGTCATTCATGGTGATGGTCAGTCATTCATGGTGATGGTCAGTCATTCATGGTGATGTACAGTCATTCATGGTGATGTACAGTTATTCATGGTGATGGTCAGTCATTCATGGTGATGGTTAGTCATTCATGGTGATGGTTAGTCATTCATGGTGATGATTTGGGTGACTCGTTCCTGTTATATGTTGCATGTTTGTTTAGAGATGGGATAACTTATTGTACGTGTCAAAGCCTTATTGTGATGCATTACTTGTACGTTTGTTTCAGAACTTCTACAATCAACATATTCTGTGCAATAGACATCGAGGGAGATCTAGTGTCAGTCAAAGAAGATCCCCAAGGATCTTCACATTATGTACGTACTTCCGAGATCTTTCTCATTACTTTTTTTTGGAGACGAGCATGTTTGTTTAGTTATCGTCGCAGTTAATCTAGGTGTGTGTGTATTTTACGTTTATTTATCGTCGCTACCGGTTGCCCATATGAGCGACGCCTCCTGAAGAGATTAGTCATTTTAGATTTTTGGAGGATAGTGCAATGATACAGACAGAGACCCATTCCAGAGTCTCCTCTGGTTTTTTTACATGCAGAGGGTTTAACGTCCCATCTAAAAGACTGTTAATTTTATTAGGGTCTGACATGGGATCGAACCTGCGATCCCTGGGTTACCAGTCCAGTGTGTTACCACTGGACTACAGATCCGTCTGTTAATCGAGGTGATGCCTCCAGAAGCAGTTTAGTTATTTTATTTATTTGTATGATAGTGTAAGATACAGAAGACGCCCCAATTCCAGAAGCATGCCCACCCATGACGGGTTCGAGCCCCGCTCAGGCCGTGTCTCATTTATATGTAAAAGTTGGCAGTTTCTTACTGAGGTTGGTGCACCCAAGTACTGGTTAACCGTTGGAGCCTGCCCAGGAAAGGTGTTGTTAGGTAAACTGCCCGCCGGCGATATAGCCCAAAAATGGTGCTGATGCAGGCGTAAAACCCGAAATATAACATAAATATAACATATAACAATATCATTGAAATATTTTCAATTACGGCATTTTATTCTGGATACATTTAAAGGCTTTTGCAAACAATATAGATCCCGATCAGCCGCAGCGTGACGTTGCATGCTGATCTATGTGGCTCTATGTTCTTTGCAAATACTGTTTGAACAGTATCCAGAATCAAATGGGTTATGGCTTTTATTCCAGATGATTATACAGCAATTCATTGCATAAAGATCTATAATGAAATGTATCAAATAAGATGATATGAATATAGATAAAACATGGTAAATAGTTTGCCCCAAATACTGTAAACCATGAGGTGACCGATTAGGAGTGTATGTGTTATTGTAGTGTAGATATTACTGTTGTTTAGGTAAAGTATGTCATAGTACAGGTATAATTTGTTATATAATTATGTCCCTCAGTCCGCCTCCGTGGTCGAGTGGTTAAGGTCGCTGACTTGTATACCACTGTAACCTATCATCACTGATGGTCACGGGTTCGAGCCCCGCTCAGACCCTGTCTCATTTATATGAAAAAGTTGGCAGTTTTTTACGGAGGTTGGTGCACCCAAGTACTGGTTAACCGCTGGAGCCTGCCCAGGAAAGGTGTTGTTAGGTAAACTGCCTGCCGGCGATATAGCCCAAAAATGGTGTTGATGCAGACGTAAAACCCGAAATATAACATATATAGCATGTCGTAGTACAGGTATAATTTGTTATATAAATATGTCCCTCGTTGGGCGCCATTGTGATATTACAAGTTGTAGTGTTCCACTACTCACTTTGTCACCAATGGGGAGATTATGTGTAAGCGGCCCTGCTAACTCAGTCGGTAGAGCGTTCATGCTTTACACGAAATGTCACGGTTCGAGCTCCGGGTTGGCTGCACATTTTTCTCACCCTGTGACACTTGGCACCCAATGAGAGACCGCAACTCGATGTATACTTCGAGATCAGTGAATTGTACCTGTACATGTAGATTTGTTGGTATTTTTAAATACTTATAAATAATTATCTACGTACAATAACATGGTTGATGATCTTTGACCTATGACAGTGAAATCTGTTCAGTGAAGTTTCAGAATTTAGTGAAACTTTGTAACAACACTGAGCTCAACCTTGGTTTGTGTCACGAAAGTTTGTAGTTTGCACAGATTGGAACTAGTTACTGTAAGTACATGTATATATGGAACTAGTTACTGTAAGTACATGTATATATGGAACTAGTTACTGTAAGTACATGTATATATGGAACTAGTTACTGTAAGTACATGTATATATGGAACTAGTTACTGTAAGTACATGTATATATGGAACTAGTTACTGTAAGTACATGTATATATGGAACTAGTTACTGTAAGTACATGTAATTTGAAAAACGAGCTTGTTTTTGTTTCAGGAGTTTGTGTTAATGACCAAGTATGCTTGCATGGAGGGTGGCATTAGCACAGGATCTGTACTGCTGATAATGTAAGTTTCTGCATCATGTACTGTAACATAGACCATTACAGGATCTGTACTGCTGATAATGTAAGTTTCTGCATCATGTACTGTAACATAGACCATTACAGGATCTGTACTGCTGATAATGTAAGTTTCTGCATCATGTACTGTAACATAGACCATTACAGGATCTGTACTGCTGATAATGTAAGTTTCTGCATCATGTACTGTAACATAGACCATTACAGGATCTGTACTGCTGATAATGTAAGTTTCTGCATCATGTACTGTAACATAGACCATTACAGGATCTGTATTGCTGATAATGTAAGTTTCTGCATCATGTACTGTAATATAGACCATAGACCATTACAGGATCTGTACTGCTGATAATGTAAGTTTATGCATCATGTACTGTAACATAAACCATTGCAAGGCATTTAAATTCCACATTGCCTATTCTGTCTCCCTTGTCGTGATATGGAATCAGGTCTTGAGAGTGATATATATAAGTTGTAAGAACTTGTTCCGCAATTGAGCTATAATAAATTTATATAAACTTATGCATTAATTTTCATTTACAGATTTTTTGTATGCGTGATTATATACATAGTAGCGGGTATACTGTTTTTGAAGTTTGTGAGAGGAGCTCAAGGTGTGGAACTATTCCCTAACTACACCTTCTGGACGGCCCTTCCAGGATACATCAAGGTAAAGCAGTCCCTTGTTATCTCCCTTTTCTTAGGCACTTTATTGATATGTATATAGAGATATGGAGTTATTATATTGGTGCACCAACCTCTGTAAGAAACTGCAGCAACACCTATCCTGTGTAGGCTCCAGTGGTTAACCAGTACTTGGTGCACCAACCTCTGTAAGAAACTGCAGCAACACCTATCCTGTGTAGGCTCCAGTGGTTAACCAGTACTTGGTGCACCAACCTCTGTAAGAAACTGCAGCAACACCTATCCTGTGTAGGCTCCAGTGGTTAACCAGTACTTGGTGCACCAACCTCTGTAAGAAACTGCAGCAACACCTATCCTGTGTAGGCTCCAGTGGTTAACCAGTACTTGGTGCACCAACCTCTGTAAGAAACTGCAGCAACACCTTTCCTGTGTAGGCTCCAGTGGTTAACCAGTACTTGGTGCACCAACCTCTGTAAGAAACTGCAGCAACACCTTTCCTGTGTAGGCTCCAGTGGTTAACCAGTACTTGGTGCACCAACCTCTGTAAGAAACTGCAGCAACACCTTTCCTGTGTAGGCTCCAGTGGTTAACCAGTACTTGGTGCACCAACCTCTAAGAAACTGCCAACTTTTTCATATAAAGAGAAACGTTCTGAGCGGGGCTTAAACCCGATACCATCTGTGATGATAGGTTACAGTGGTATACATATCGGCGACCTTAACCACTCGACCACGGAGGCGGACCATCTGTGATGATAGGTTACAGTGGTATACATATTGGCGACCGTAACCACTCAACCACGGAGGCAGAATAAAAGGATGTTAATGCTTTCCCAGAAGCACCTCTTGACAATTCCACCAATACCACAAACATAGACAATGGTGTAGTCAAACCATGATTCATAATAAAGACCAGAATCGTATGTAGTTCCAGTAATCTCTATGTAGGTGGGGTAGATATGCTGACTGTGTATGTATGGAGATATAGTTGTATATTATCCTAAATCTATATGTAGGTGGGGTAGATATGCCGACTGTCGTATGTATGGAAATATATAGTTGTATATTATCATAAATCTATATGTAGGTGGGGTAGATATGCCGACTGTGTATGTATGGAGATATAGTTGTATATTATCCTAAATCTATATGTAGGTGGGGTAGATATGCCGACTGTGTATGTATGGATATATAGTTGTATATTATCCTAAATCTCTATGTAGGTGGGGTAGATATGCCGACTGTCGTATGTATGGAGATATAGTAGTATATTATCCTAAATCTATATGTAGGTGGGGTAGATATGCCGACTGTATGTATGGAGATATAGTTGTATATTAGTCTAAATCTATATGTAGGTGGGGTAGATATGCTGTCTGTGTATGTATAGAGATATAGTTGTATATTAGTCTAAATCTATTTGGAGGTGGGGTAGATAGACTGACTGCGTCTGTATGGAGATATAGTTGTATATTAATCTAAATCTATTTGGAGGTGGGGTAGATAGACCGACTGCGTCTGTATGGAGATATAGTTGTATATTAGTCTAAATCTATTTGGAGGTGGGGTAGATATGCTGACTACTTATCCACTGATTGATAGCTAGATGGTTGTATATTAGCTTAAATCTCTATGTTGGATAAGGATTATAGTTTCCAAGCTGTAAAATGCATCCTTTGTCATATATGCATGTTTGTTCTACCTTCAGGATGGAGTGTTGTTTACAAGTCGAGGTTGTAAGACAGAATCGTCATACTCTGAGATCTGATGGACGAAGTGTGTGTTTTATAGTGGACAGTCACATATAGATCTGATGGACGAAGTGTATGTTTTATAGTGGACAGTCACATATAGATCTGATGGACGAAGTGTGTGTTTTATAGTGGACAGTCACATATAGATCTGATGGACGAAGTGTGTGTTTTATAGTGGACAGCCACATATAGATCTGATGGATGAAGTGTATGTTTTATAGTGGACAGCCACATATAGATATGATGGACGAAGTGTATGTTTTATAGTGGACAGCCTCATATAGATCTGATGGACGAAGTGTATGTTTTATAGTGGACAGCCTCATATAGATCTGATGGACGAAGTGTATGTTTTATAATGGACGTTCACATATAGATCTGATGGACGAAGTGTATGTTTTATGGTGGACAGCCACATATAGATCTGATGGACGAAGTGTGTGTTTTAAAGTGGACATCCCTCATATAGATCTGTTCTGTGGGACGAAACATTCTACTGTCTTTTGTTATTAAATTCATATTCCTGTTCAAACAACTCAATTGTATATGAGTTTCCCATGCTATATGTGAGTATCCCATGCTATATGTGAGTATCCCATGCTATATATGTGAGTATCCCATGCTATATGTGAGTATCCCATGCTATATGTGAGTATCCCATGCTATATGCGAGTATCCCATGCTATATGTGAGTATCCCATGCTATATGTGAGTATCCCATGCTATATGTGAGTATCCCATGCTATATGTGAGTATCCCATGCTATATGTGAGTATCCCATGCTATATGTGAGTATCCCATGCTATATGCGAGTATCCCATGCTATATGTGAGTATCCCATGCTATATATGTGAGTATCCCATGCTATATGTGAGTATCCCATGCTATAGACGAGTATCCCATGCTATATGTGGGTATCCCATGCTATATATGTGAGTATCCCATGCTATAGACGAGTATCCCATGCTATATGTGGGTATCCCATGCTATATGTGAGTATCCCATGCTATATGCGAGTATCCCATGCTATTGACGAGTATCCCATGCTATATGTGAGTATCCCATGCTATATGTGAGTATCCCATGCTATATGTCGGTATCCCATGCTATATGCAAGTGTCCCTTTTTTTTTAAGCTAGCACCTTTAATAAAACGAGTTAAAAGTGATGAACTGCGATTAATTTGCTATTATGAATTGATACGGAGCTACAGAGAGTGTTGAGCGATTATATATTTTTCAACAATGTTCAAGTACATTATAAAGGATGGATTTTGTTATGGTAAATCTTACAATACTGATTGTATAACGAATACATTTGTATGATAGCAACTTTTTGTAAATTGTGCGAGTCAGTTTGAACAGGAATATCGCTTCAAGCTTATCTGAACTACAGTGTGTGTTCATGGCGAGCTAGTGCTGTAGGCCAGTTGTCCTGTATGTTTTCAATGATCTGTCTGTCTGTCTGCTAAAATTATGGCAAGCCACCTAAATCCACTTTTGCTTCCTCTCTCCCTCATGCCAATGGATTCATTCCATCAGGAATGTGGAATCGAGACCAATTACAACTAATCTTTAAAAACTTGAGTCAACTTTGTCCTATTTCGATAAAAGTATAGACTAGTTTTCAATGATTGCGAAACACGCTTGTTATCGAGAAATGAAGATAGCCAAGATGGCGAACATCATGAAAACATATTTTCTACCTCAACAATAACTGAGCTACTGGGAATCTGAAAGCCAAGATGCCCACCACAGTGGCCATCTTGTTTTATTACAGACTTGTATAGTATTGTTCAGGTGAGCCGTGCAATCATCTCTGTGTCTTCTAATTTATTGAATCTCGCTCGACTACCGTTTTAGCAGGGATCATTCTAGAGAGCGATGTGGGCGAAATTGTTGCCCTTGGGACCCTGACTTCGCCCTCTGGAGGCCCCACTTCTCCCTAAAAAAAAAATGTTTTTGGTTTTTACGATTTTCAAACAAAATTGTGTCTAGTAAGATACACTGGCCCATTATAAAGCACTCCTTCTATTCAAATGTTGTATTTAATGGTTGTACTGTGGCATTTTAAACCTATTTAAGGAAGTCCATTTAAGGAAGTGATCACGCGCTTTCTCACTTCTCCCAAAAATTCTGACCTAGAATGAACCCTGGGTAGTGAATCTGTCATGTGAACATAGTATTCTATGGTTCATATTTCAGAGTTTGAGAGATATTGATACCTAGTATAGATATTAACCGATGTTTGTATGTGGAATGCCTCAGCTGCTGTTTGCTGAGCTTAACGTGGGTCCTATACCAGTATATATAGTGCTAGTGTCAGTTTGTTATGTAGTTGCATCATTTTTATGCCCCCGAAGGGAGGCATATATTTTTCGCACTGTCCGTGTGTCCGTACTTTGGTGGCTAGGAGAACAATAGATCTCCTGTCTAGTGGTCTTAGGTTAGCTCTTATGTGGGTATAAATGGTTTTGCGTGGCTAATAGAACAAACGAGAGGACAATGGGTTACTTACTACCCTCTCGTGAGTGCGTCCGTCATTATGTCCAGTCCAGGCTGTAACTTCTTCAGCTTTGACGGGGGTATTCATCACCTACCACGGGGGTATTCATCACCTACCACGGGGGTATTCATCACCTACCACGGGGGTATTCATCACCTACCACGGGGGTATTCATCACCTACCACGGGGGTATTCATCACCTACCACGGGGGTATTCATCACCTACCACGGGGGTATTCATCACCTACCACGGGGGTATTCATCACCTACCACGGGGGTATTCATCACCTACCACGGGGGTATTCATCACCTACCACGGGGGTATTCATCACCTACCACGGGGTATTCGTCCTACACGGGGGTATTCGTCACCTACCACGGGGGTATTCGTCACCTACCACGGGGGTATTCATCACCTACCACGGGGGTATTCATCACCTACCATGGGGGTATTCGTCACCTACCACGGGGGTATTCATCACCTACCACGGGGGGTATTCATCACCTACCACGGGGGTATTCGTCACCTACCACGGGGGTATTCATCACCTACCACGGGGGTATTCGTCACCTACCGTGATACTTCTTGTTTTCTGTACATTCATCATTTTGTGCGCAGGCACAAGACACAATAATTTTATATATGCCCTATAGATTACTATAAACCATACATGTAGGGCACAAACAATTACAGGGTCTTGTGCCTGAGATTTTGTGCCATAAATATTCCATTTTTTCTAGGCATTTTTATATGATGATGAGTATAACAGTCAAACCTGTCGTAACCCATTTGATTCTGGATACTGTCCAAACAGTACTTGCGAAGAACATAGAGCCAGATCAGCCACCACAGAACATAGAGCCAGATCAGCCGCCATGGAACATAGAGCCAGATCAGCCGCCACGGAACATAGAGCCAGATCAGCCGCCACGGAACATAGAGCCAGATCAGCCACCACAGAACATAGAGCCAGATCAGCCGCCACGGAACATAGAGCCAGATCAGCCGCCACAGAACATAGAGCCAGATCAGCTGCCACAGAACATAGAGCCAGATCAGCCGCCACGGAACATAGAGCCAGATCAGTCACCACGGAACATAGAGCCAGATCAGCCGCCACGGAACATAGAGCCAGATCAGCCGCCACGGAACATAGAGCCAAATCAGCCGCCACGGAACATAGAGCCAGATCAGCCGCCACGCTATATGCTGTATATCGCAGAATAACCCTCGTTTGTCGTTCTTATGCGTAGAAATATATCACAAAGGCCAAAGGCCTTCATGATATATTTCTGTGCATAAGAACTTCAAACTCGGGTTATTCTGTGATATACCACGGTTGATACTTATTATTTCTTAAATACACACTTTACATTCTGTTAAATATAAATACACACTTTACATTCTGTTAAATATAAATACACACTTTACATTCTGTTAAATATAAATACATACTTTATATTCTGTTAAATATAAATACATACTTTACATTCTGTTAAATATAAATACACACTTTACATTCTGTTAAATATAAATGCACACTTTACATTCTGTTAAATATAAATACACACTTTACATTCTGTTAAATATAAATACACACTTTACATTCTGTTAAATATAAATACACACTTTACATTCTGTTAAATATAAATACAATGTACTTCCGAGCCCCGCATGATTTTTTCGTTTTGTACAGGAATACAAAAATCATAGAGTATGATTATATTTCAGAACCATGCACTTCTGCACGTAGGTACCCATGATTTCTTCTTATTTTATCGAAATATATAAACCATAGAGCGCAATTATATCGTATCTTTAGAAATTTTGGCTTGTGAAAATTATATTTTACGGTGCGCGGTATACGTTTTTCACCGATTTTCATGCCAAAATGTGTGCGCGTTATACATAGCAAATTATGGTACAACTAAAAATAAAACATATTTATTTAACCATATTTTATTGCAAATCAATAGTACATATGTCATACACATAAAGATACAATACATAGCATGAACATACAAATGGTTTGGGCCACAAGTTTTAACAACATTAGACAACGGTTTGATTACGTTAAATGACTGAATTTCTTTCTTGAAAAGCGAATAAAACATATATATTTGGGTTGAAAATATACACACACTGCGCTAGTTTAGAATAAATAAGAAATAATCTTCTTCAAAATATAGTCACACCTGTCTTAAGAAGCCAGCGAAGGGACTCGCAGAAAGTGGCTGCTTAGCACAGGTGGCTGCTTAGTAGAGGTAAAGTATATAACAAAGTAACATATTGGGAATCTGAAAACTGGCTGCTTAATGCAGGTTGGCTGCTTAATAGAGGTGACCACTAACGCAGGTTTGACTGTATATCACACATGACAAGTTTTCTTGGAACAGACAGAAATGTAGAATGCCCATTACAATATTTAAATGTTTCCTAATGTAATATATTCCGACAACGTCAATACACGTACCGGTACATTGTATTAAAGTTGTCGCCTTTCAGTTCTGTAGAAAAACTCCCCATCTCTATCTCCTCTATGTTTCCTTTAATGTATGGAAAGCTGGGTATATTGACATTTCTTTCCCAAATCCAATTATTCAGTGTGTCACTAAGAATAATTGTGACTGGATTTTGATGGTTCCTGACGAGGACAGATCCTTGTTTAATGTTTGCCGGGAACGTTTGGAGTAATTGAACAGATCTATTTATTTTCGCACTATCTTGTTTTGTCTTAGGCAGCCAGTCAGTCAATGGCAGTACAGAATGTGGCTTCTTAAAATAAGGGTCTAAGATGTAATAAAATGTCATCTGACGGATTATAGAAGCTATCTGCTAAGAGAGTTTGGCTGTTTAACCCATTTCATTCTGGATACCGTTCAAACAGTATTTGCAAAGAACATAGAGCCAGATCCAACACCACAGACCATTCCGTCTGATCAGGCTCTATACTGTTCGCTATTCGGATGATCTTTTGCTAAGACACTTGGTTATGTAGCAAACAACATAGATCCTGATCAGCACGCAGCGTCACGCTGTGGCTGATCTGGATCTATGTTGTTTGCAAAAGCCTTTAAATATATCCAGAATGAAATGGGTTAATCAGGATATGGAGTCACATATGGAATAAAATGCTATTTTGGTAAATCTAGAAGCTGATTGCTGGCTTCTTTAAGAGGTGGCTGCTAAGTCCAGTTTGGTTGTATATATAAGCGGCCTTCGTGGCCGAATTGTTATTGTTGTTGAATTCAAATTACTTGGCCCTCATCACTGTAGGTTCGAATCTCATTGTGGGTAGTGAATTCTTTCATGTGTGGAAGCTATCCAGCTTGCATGCAGAAGGTCGGTGGTTCTCCCTGTATGTGCATGCCTGAAGTACTGCACGAAGGAGCAGCCGGGGGGGTTCTTCCTCCACCATTGATAGCCGGAGAGTCGTCGTATGACCAGAGCTGTTGGTGCTACGTTTAAGCCAAGGGCTAAATAAACATTGCCTGTGTGCATGTATATAGTCCAATTTCTTATGTTAAGCTCAGATAATCTCAGAATTTGTTATACTGCCTATATATACTGTACAAGGTGTGCCTACTGCCTAGTATATATACTGTACAAGGTGTGCCTAGTATATATACTGTACAAGGTGTGCCTACTGCCTAGTATATATACTGTACAAGGTGTGCCTACTGCCTAGTATATATACTGTACAAGGTGTGCCTACTGCCTAGTATATATACTGTACAAGGTGTGCCTAGTATATATACTGTACAGGTGTGCCTACTGCCTAGTATATATACTGTACAAGGTGTGCCTACTGCCTAGTATATATACTGTACAGGTGTGCCTACTGCCCAGTATATATACTGTACAAGGTGTGCCTACTGCCTAGTATATATACTGTACAAGGTGTGCCTACTGCCTAGTATTATACTGTACAAGGTGTGCCTACTGCCTAGTATATATACTGTACAAGGTGTGCCTACTGCCTAGTATATATACTGTACAAGGTGTGCCTACTGCCTAGTATATATACTGTACAAGGTGTGCCTACTGCCTAGTATATATACTGTACAAGGTGTGCCTACTGCCTAGTATATATACTGTACAAGGTGTGCCTACTGCCTAGTATATATACTGTACAAGGTGTGCCTACTGCCTAGTATATATACTGTACAAGGTGTGCCTACTGCCTAGTATATATACTGTACAAGGTGTGCCTACTGCCTAGTATATATACTGTACAAGGTGTGCCTAGTATATATACTGTACAAGGTGTGCCTACTGCCTAGTATATATACTGTACAAGGTGTGCCTACTGCCTAGTATATATACTGTACAAGGTGTGCCTACTGCCTAGTATATATACTGTACAAGGTGTGCCTACTGCCTAGTATATATACTGTACAAGGTGTGCCTACTGCCTAGTATATATACTGTACAAGGTGTGCCTACTGCCTAGTATATATACTGTACAAGGTGTGCCTACTGCCTAGTATATGTACTGTACAAGGTGTGCCTACTGCCTAGTATATATACTGTACACAGTGTGCCTACTGCCTAGTATATGTACTGTACAAGGTGTGCCTACTGCCTAGTATATATACTGTACAAGGTGTGCCTACTGCCTAGTATATATACTGTACAAGGTGTGCCTACTGCCTAGTATATGCACTGTACAAGGTGTGCCTACTGCCTAGTATATATACTGTACAGGGTGTGCCTACTGCCTAGTATATCGTTTCACTTGAGTATTTATTAACAATAAATGTGTTGTTGTAATGTTTTGTTTGTTTGATTGACTGTTAGCAATCTCTTTATGAAATTTATAAATGTGCTTGTTAAGTTGTTAATCAGAAATTAGTCGTTAAAGTTGATATTTAGAATAGTAGGTAGTTTATTATAGTGACTTGTGCATATCGTTGCATATGTACAACACATTATAATACAGTTAGTTAACACCTTGCCCGACAGATCTGTCACTTTCATATATACAATTTCTAAAATACACGAGATCAAATGTACATATATGTAGCTTAAAGCGACACTACATCAGTGAAAATGCAAATTTTTACAGAATGTATTTTCCTATTATTTGGTATAAAAAAATTCCACAATCTGCCTCAAAAACTGAGTATTTCAACTTATAAACAAACGTCGTATATGCGATTTGTTGACATAACAATGTAATGTAAATAGGGTCGATATCCATGCGTAATGTTACTCGCGTATCCTGAATAACACAATATATGGTACAGATTTACCGTTATATCTCACATGTGTGCCTGTGCATATTTATTTGTAGACTAATCTTAGTTAAATTATCTCTAAGCGACATTATCTCTTGCTTAGTATTGACTCCGATGACAAACAAACGGCAATTCAGGAGTATGTATGACCGTTATTTGAAATCTTACTTTCAATTTTTAAAGCTTGTAGACCACAAAAACACTGTTTATTGATTCAATGTTTAGTGTTCGAATATATTTGGAAGAATTTGTAGTAGTAATGCATTTATATGTGAAAAAATGCATTTTATTTGCTTTTTGCGATGTAATGTCGCTTTAAAGTGATATAACACGAATCGCCAAACCTGTACTTTCTTCCGAGGAGTGGATCACAAAGTGTAGCCGGTCCAGTGATTGGGTCTATCCCTATCTACAAGGCTCCCGCTACACCTGTGCTTTCTTCCGAGGAGTGTAATACAAAGTGTAGCCGGTCCAGTGATTGGGTCTATCCCTACCTACAAGGCTCCCGCTACACCTGTCTCTCTTACTACAAATACTGGACATAATAAGGTTTTAATATAGAATAGCAATCATATCGAATCACTGCACAGCACCATCACCTGTGTTTCTTGAGGGTGTAATACAAAGTGTAGGGTGTGTTGGGTTTTTGGTGTACACCTGTGCTTTCTTCCGAGGAGTGTAATACAAAGTGTAGCCGGTCCAGTGATTGGGTCTATCCCTACCTACAAGGCTCCCGCTACACCTGTGCTTTCTTCCGAGGAGTGTAATACAAAGTGTAGCCGGTCCAGTGATTGGGTCTATCCCTACCTACAAGGCTCCCGCTACACCTGTGTTTTCCGAGGATGAATACAAAGTGTAGCCGTCGTGAGTCTATACACAAGGCTCCCGCCACCTGTGCTTTCTTCCGAGGAGTGAATACAAAGTGTAGCCGGTCCAGTGATTGGGTCTATCCCTACTACAAGGCTCCCGCTACACCTGTGACACCCTCCTAACAATAAGCTCAGTGTTGCATCATGAATTTGAACACTAGACCCACATTCTCAGCTCCAGATATCTCTCTTACTACAAATACTGGACATAATAAGGTTTTAATATAGAATACCAAGCACATCGAATCACTGCACAGCAATAATACAGGTAAATAGTGTCATTGAAGCCAGGTAAACGATGAAAATTAAATGACACGTGTGACACAGTGCAAGTTGGTGTATTGGGAAGGGAGATAATAAAAAAGTAGTCCGGCAAAATACAATGAGTGATATGCAGTGAGTGATATGGATTATATCTCACTGATAGAACACTGTATTTCATCAATTAGCATAAAATAAATCACTATTAATATATAATACATTAATTACACCGTGTGCACGTATGTAGTGCTGTTCTTCTTTTCAAATACGTCTTTAAAAACATGGAAGTCATGATAGCGCAGCATCGCGTTCGCTTCAGGTGCGAAAGGTCCAGAATTCGAGCCCCGCTGAAGCCGTTATGATTGTGCTCTTAGGCAAGTCATTTAAATTCCATGTTGCCTCTTCTCTCTCCCTCGTGGCGATGGATTCCATATAAGTTGTAAGAACTTGTTTCACAATCGAGCTAAAATATATTTGTATAAACTAACAACTTTTTTTTTTGTGTGGTCAGAAACTAACTTTATTTATTCATTATATATACACAATAATATACATGTACACATGTAATGCACGTGCAAGACTGCACGTTAACAATCATTACAATAAACTTGTAGAGTTCTAATATTTTTTTTAATTTTATCAAACTTCTTATAAACAAGATTATTTGTCAAGCTCTCTGACATTTAATGAAGAAATACACCAGTTAAATTTCTTTATGCTTTCCCATGAATGATAACATGTTCTCAGTGAAAGATAGCATGTTCTCAGTGAAAGATAACGTTTTCTCAGTGAAAGATAGCATTTTCTCAGTGAAAGATAACATGTTCTCAGTGAAAGATAACGTTTTCTCAGTGAAAGATAGCATTTTCTCTGTGAAAGATAGCATTTTCTCAGTGAAAGATAGCATTTTCTCAGTGAAAGATAGCATTTTCTCAGTGAAAGATAGCATTTTCTCTGCCAAATATGTATTTCCACTTGTAGCTTTTTACGATTTCCAATGAGTTTGGCTAATATAATAGTTGTTATCAAATTTAATTCATTTTAACTGCCTCTGTCGGGAGCCTCATTTCACTTCATTCCACATCCGCATAACCACTTATGTTAGTGTGAACGTCTGTAATAAGAAATAGTTCATGATTACTTTTCCAGTTAGTTTATGTTTGCTGTCAAAATTATAAACTACAAACAAAACAATTTCATTAGATTATAATACTTAATTATTAACTGTTCAAAGTTTTAATAAATTGCGTAGTGTGTTGTGGAAGTCGGGATTGGTTATGATTGTGCCCTTAGGCAAGGCATTTAAATCCCACATTGCCTCTTCTCTCTCCCTCGTGGCGATGGATTCCATCAGGAATGAGGTCTCGAGAGTGATTAATATAAATTAAAATAACTTGTTTTAGCAATCGAGCTAAAATAAATGTGTATAAACTAATAAATTGCGACACTAATTTTGAACAGGAGAACAACTTTAAGGAGAGTGGTCTTGTATGAAAGCATCTGCCACCCAAACTCTCAACATATGGTGATGTGAGGAGGATCAGGGAGATGTGAGGCTGTTGAGTGGCAGGCAGTTGAGGGAAATATGAGGGAGACAAAGGCAATATCAGGAAGATAGGAGGTAGGTGTGAGGGAGATGTGAGGCCATTGAGGGATATGTGATGAAGATAAGGGAGACAACAGGAAGATATGAGGCAGATAAGGGAGATGTCTGGCAGATGAGTGAAATGTCAGGCAGATAAGGGATATCACCAATCACCCTCATATACTCAACATATACCTGTATATATATTACGCCCAGTTGGAACCGTAAGATACCGTCTGAAAACGTTTTATTTTTGCATCTACAGTCAAACCTGTGTTAGTGGTCATCTCTATTAAGCAGCCGGTTGGCTGCTTAAGCGCCAGTTTTCAGGTTCCAAATATGTTACTTTGTTATATATCTTACCTCTGTTAAGCAGCCCCTGTACTAAGCAGCAACTATCTGTGAGTCCCTTTCCTGGCTGCTTAAGACAGGTTTGACTGTATGTGATTCTAGACAGTGGATGTGACTGGAACATTTTGGTTCCATAATTCATATATTTTAATGTTGATTAAATGTGAAGCAAAAATGTGTATTCATGATTAGGCCTGACCTGAATGAAATGACTCCAGTGTGAGAATAGTTTGATAACCTCCAGGCATGTAGATCGTTTTATTCAGTGCTGTCACATGTTTTATGTGATATGAAATTGTAAATTTGTGGAAAACCTCCAAGTGATAGGTTCAGAGAGTAAACATTCTCCAGTTACGAAAGTGATTTGTTAACCTTTAAAGCAGCATTACATCATAATAAAGGATGTTTGGGTAAAATATAAATACTAATGTGTGTGTGTGTGTGTTTACAAAAATCGAAATAGTCACTCAGAAACGATAAAATTCCAATAAATTTACGCCGTCGTATACGCGAATTTGTTTATCAACACACAAAATGTAAACGCGCACAGCGCGCATGCGTTAAACAACAGAAGATGTAGAAAACAACGTATATATTTTGAATATGAAAGAGTATAATCTATCTATCTTCCTCTAATGTCGAACCACTCACTGAAATATCCCTAAAAGACTTAGCTAACAGAGGTATGAATCAACATATCAAGTAATTTAATTAAAAAAGACAATATGGGACAAATGAGGACGATGCATTCCGAATGTAAATAAGTGCGGACGATGCGTTCCGGTTGTAAACAAGTGCGTGACCGATCGACTCGGAAAGTCCTACTTTCGGTTTCGAGTTTGTTTTATCCCAAAAAAAAACTGTTTACCAAATGAACATAAGCATATAAAGTATAATGTTAGAATGTGTAGCAGCATTGCTACCCATACGTAAATATTGAATTTTTCAATATCTTTTATTTCATACGATGTAATTCTGCTTTAAAATGCTGAACGAATTTGTGATCAACATAGATCTAGATCAGCCGCGGCATAGCGGCATAGCGCCATGTCTGATCAGGATCTATGTTGCTTGCTATTCAGCCAAGTGTTTTAGTTCCACTATCCGATTAGTAAGCAAACAGCATAGAGCCTGATCAGACGGAACATTTTGTATTATTACCTAATGCTCTATATAACTTGTAATTCGTTATTTTTGCCTGTTTCATTGCATTTTTTATCCTTCGCTCAGGTCTGGGCAACAGTTCGAACTGTTGACCGGGCAATAGTTTGAACTGTTTCATACTAGACTTTTGAACCAATCATACTCTGAGTATGCTTTCACTGTGCGCAGTAGGATGTGCAATAGGGTGTTATGGAAGTCAAAGTAAAAAATACGTCCCGAATACATTTTAGCTCTGACTGCGCTTGAAGTCATCGATATACATTATGTGAAGCCCTCCTTTCCGTTCATTAATTCCTTTCCGTATTTTATTGCATACTTACCGGCGTACCGGCTTTTAGACCAAAACCAAGCGTTTACAAATGATGATTGATTAGTCATCAGCCGACAAACTGGGAAAAACAGAAATTTATCTTGAATTATGGCCCAGGCTAGGTTTGAAGACATGACTGAGGATGTTTTTTGAGTTAGTCAAATATTATAGAATATAAGGTATGTACAACAGTTATATAGTGCATTAGGTAATAAAACAGTTATTTCATGGGTGTTTGGGGAACAGTCAAAACTATTGTCCCGAGGTATCAGGGAAGACTTTCGAACTGTTGCCCTCGGCCTATCGGCCTCGGGCAACAGTTCGAAAGTCTTCCCTGATACCTCGGGACAATAGTTTTGACTGTTCCCCAAACACCCATGAAATAACTGTTTTATTACCTAATGCTTTATACCGTTTTTTGTACTCAGAGAGTCCCTATTTTCTAATAAAACATTGAGTTCATCCTCAGTCATGTCTTCAAACCTAGCCTGGGCCATAATTCAAGAATAACTGTATACTGTCTAATATTGCGCTGTACTCGTTTCCAGCACAGTTGGGTTTAATTTCACCTTTGTGTTGCTTTAAAATATTACATTTTTTGTTGTAGTGTGTAGATATTAGTATACATGTGTTTTATGATGTTATAGTTTGCATGAACAAATTATGTGGTTGATATTTTATTATATATAGATCCCATCTTCCATTGTTTTCTTGTTACATGTGTAATATTGATACATTTTAGTTATGTAGTGTGTGTGTGTTTTACGTTTATTTATCGTCGCTACCGGTTGCCCATATGAGCGACGCCTCCTGAAGAGAGTAGTCATTTTAGATTTTTGGATGATAGTGCAATGATACAGAGAGTGACCCATTCCAGAGTCTCCTCTGGTTCTTTTAAGTGCACGGTGTAAAGCACCGACACGAGACCTCGGTTTAAAGTCCCATCTGAAAGACTGTTAATTTGTTATGGTCAGACGGGGGGATCGAACCTGCAATCCCTGGATTACCAGTCCAGCTTGTTACCACTGGACTACATAACCGTCTGTAGCATTTCATTTTTTGTTTATTTTGTGATTTAAAGTCACTAGCTGTGAAAATAACGGTCAAATATATCGTGTAATTTCATTAAGTTTGTGTCGTAACGACACAATTCTAATGATATTCCATGACATATTTTCACAGTTTTTAGTGACAAATAAACACCTTATTGAATTGTCGTCTGCTACAATTGTTTGAACTATTTATTTTACCCAGCATGCTAAGAGTTAATCCCCAGAACAATCTAAATTCAATAACTATTTTGAAAAATTTGATGCTGTTTCATTTATCAGATAACTTTTACCCAATGCAACTGTGCATAACGCCTTTTAACTAATCTGAATTGGCTTGAATCACTCGACAGTTACATAATGTATGCTATGAATTGTTAGACCGTGTGTTGGTCCCTGAGCAGGGGTCTTCATGCACGAGTGGTTAAGGTCGCTGACTTCAAATCACTTGCCCCTCACCGCTGTAAGTTCGAATCCCCCGTCGACGAGTGGTTACGGTCGCTGACTTCAAATCACTTGCCCCTCACCGCTGTAAGTTCGAATCCCCCGTCGACGAGTGGTTAAGGTCGCTGACTTCAAATCACTTGCCCCTCACCGCTGTAAGTTCGAATCCCCCGTCGACGAGTGGTTAAGGTCGCTGACTTCAAATCACTTGCCCCTCACCGCTGTAAGTTCGAATCCCCCGTCGACGAGTGGTTAAGGTCGCTGACTTCAAATCACTTGCCCCTCACCGCTGTAAGTTCGAATCCCCCGTCGACGAGTGGTTAAGGTCGCTGACTTCAAATCACTTGCCCCTCACCGCTGTAAGTTCGAATCCCCCGTCGACGAGTGGTTAAGGTCGCTGACTTCAAATCACTTGCCCCTCACCGCTGTAAGTTCGAATCCCCCGTCGACGAGTGGTTAAGGTCGCTGACTTCAAATCACTTGCCCCTCACCGCTGTAAGTTCGAATCCCCCGTCGACGAGTGGTTAAGGTCGCTGACTTCAAATCACTTGCCCCTCACCGCTGTAAGTTCGAATCCCCCGTCGACGAGTGGTTAAGGTCGCTGACTTCAAATCACTTGCCCCTCACCGCTGTAAGTTCGAATCCCCCGTCGACGAGTGGTTAAGGTCGCTGACTTCAAATCACTTGCCCCTCACCGCTGTAAGTTCGAATCCCACTTGTGGTGCCGAATTCTTTCATGTGAAGAATCTATCCAGCTGAAGGACATTCGGTGTCCTCCTCACACAAATTACTATTTATATGTTACATAATTATGTATATATTTGTATATTTGGCAAGTCAATGGTTCTGTTCTGTTCTGTTCAATAGTGAATAGCTGGAGAGTTGCCGTAGGTGCGACTTTAAATCCCCAAAACAAACAAACAGCTTCAGGGTTCCCTCTGTCTGATTTTTGTCTGCGCCACTTCTGTCCCTAATTTATAAAAAACTGAAGCCAATTTGAAAAACTTGGAACCAACTAAGAGCCATATAGTTCACAGATATATAATTGAAGCCATTTGACAAAAACTGTTGTGTCCAAATAAACAAAATTTTTTTTTAAAAAGCTGCGACTTATTTTTGCCAATTCACCAAATGTAGCGCCAATATTTGTTTTTTGGTGCCATTGGCGACCAACAGCGGGAACCCTGGGTAATCTAGATCGTATAGGGCGTCCAATAAGATGTGATTGTGCCGGATATTACCAAAGTGTTTGTTCCATATCTCATATTGTTATTTCCATGTAAATGAGATGTGAAACTACAAATGTCATTCCCTCTTAAAGTTTAAACTTTATTTATTTTACAATGATTGCGAAACAAGCTTTAACAACCTATATTAGTCCGATTATTAGCGTGCTCGCTTCTCACCAATGCAACCTGGGTTCGATCCTCGGACCGGGAAATATGTGGGATGGTACAGTGGTTGCCAGATCGGACAGGTGGGTTTTCTCCGGGTACTCCACACGAATGACCACCTGTACGCTTTCATCCGCGCCAACGAGAGTGATTTAATATAAGTTGTTAAAACTTGCTTCGCAATCGTTGTAAATGAAATAAAGTTTAAACCTATATTAATCACTCTCGTATAATTGCAGTAGCAGTGTATATATATATATATATCTTTGGAATATCTATGATAAATATAGCTTTAATATTGTTGTGTATGAAACTAGCTGCATGTAGGTGTAATCACATGGTTTACCGTAGTAATATTCAACAATTTCTTTAACACTTTCCTTCATAGAGATTTAGGTGAATATACTATTATATCTCCATACAAACGACAGTCATTTAGCCCTTTCCTTCATAGAGATTTAGGTTAATATACTATTATGTCCCCATACAATCGACAGCCATTCAGCTATCATGCAGTGGATAAGTAGTCGCCATATCTATCCCACCTTTACTGGGACTTCATAGAGATTTAGGTTAATATACTATTATGTCCCCATACAATCGACAGCCATTCAGCTATCATGCAGTGGATAAGTAGTCACCATATCTATCCCACCTCCATATATATTACTGGGACTACATAGATATTTAGGTATCCCACCTCCATAGATATTACTGGGACTTCATAGAGATTTAGGTTAATATACTATTATATCTCTATACAATCGACAGCCATTCAGCTATCATGCAGTGGATAAGTAGTCGCCATATCTATCCCACCTCCATTGATATTACTGGGACTACATGAGATTCTGGTCTTTATTATGAACATTATGGTTTGGCTACTACATTGTCAATGTATGTCGTATTGGTAATGGCGTCAAGAGGTGCTTCTATGAGGGAAAGGGTTAATGGACTGTGTTTCAAATAAGGACACCTGGTGTTATGAATTAGGGGCTAGTAGATATCTTCTTGCATTTTGAACATATAATGTTTCAGTCACATTTAGAGAGGCTACCATTTTTCATTCACGGGGCCTCCGTGGTCAAGTCGTTACGGTTGTTGACTTCAAATAATTTACGACTCAATGCTGTGGTTTCGAATCCCACTGTGGTGTCGTATTCTTTCGTATGAGCTGGATTCAGGAAGATCGGTGGTTCTACCCACACACAAAATACTGGCGGGGGGGTCTTCATCTGCCAAATTTTTAAGACCTCAACCAAGAAAAACAAACAAACGAGATGACGTTTGTGTGTGGCTTTTTGCATGGATTTATCGTCGCTACAGGTTGCCCATATGAACCATGCTAAATACTGAAGACACATTGCGAAACAAGTTCTTTCAACTTATATTAATCACTCTCGTGAAACAAAAACATTGGTTTAAAGTCTCATTTGAAAGATCTATATTTGTCATTTTCATATGGTATAGCGGAGAATCAAACCTGCAACCTCTTTTTACCACTGGCCAGCTAAAATGACTTCACTAACATGGTCGGTGAGCGGCTAATAAACAATAAATGTTCTGTCATTTTGAAAGCTTGCGAATTGTATTCATTAATAATAATAATAATTAGCTTCAGGTGCGAAAGGTCCGGAGTTCGAGCTCCACTGGAGCCATTATGATTATGCCCTTAGGCAAGGCTTTTAAATTCCACATTGCCGCTTCTCTCTCCCTCGTGGCGATGGATTCCATCAGGATTGAGGTCTCGAGAGTGATTAATTTAAGTTGAAAGAACTTGTTTCGCAATCGAGCTAAAATAAATTTTGTATCAACTAATAATAATAATCTAGGATAAGAAACGCTTTAACTTTCACCGCCAATGTCGCATAAAAGGCAAGAACCCCATCAGACAGAACAGAATGTGTGTTTTACGTTTATTTATCGTCGCTACCGCTTGCCCATATGAGCAACGCCTCCTGAAGAGATTAGTTATTTTAGATTTTGGAGGAAAGTGCAATGATACAGACAGAGACCCATTCCAGAGTCTCCTCTGGTTCTTTTACGTGCACGGTGTAAAGCACCGACACGAGACCTCGGTTTAACGTCCCATCTGAAAGACTGTTAATTTTATTAGGTTCAGACGGGGGATCGAACCTGCGATCCCTGGATTACCAGGCCAGCATGTTATGTGATCAGAATGTGTCGTCTGATAAGGTTATATACTGATTGCTCTTCAGACAGTTGAGTTGAAGCACCTGTCCGAATAGCAAACAACATAGATCCTGATCAGACGCGGCATTACGCCGTGGCTGATCTGGATCTATGTTGTTTGCACATTGCTTTGAATTAATTCGCCGCTGAAAGAGTTAATGTTTAGTTTACAAGAATGATCTGGTGAGTGAAAGTTTGAATCTCTAATTCCTGTTATTCATATTATGAGTTGAGTGTTAGTTTGCAAGCACAATTGGTTTTTTATTGTTCATCGTTTGTGTTTTAATTAAATCATATTTACATAATTTATATTCAGACATATTTTGCTAATAAACAAAACACTAGACCTTGGTATGTTTTTTATTTCCATTAAATTGAATGATTCCAAATTTCTGGACCTCTGTGGTCAAGTCCTTATAGCCGTTTGACTTCAAGTCACTTGCCCCTCATTGCTGTAGGTTCGAATCCCATTAGGGGTGTTGAAATTCCAGCTTGTAGAAAAGGTTGATCGTTCAACCAGGATACATGAAATGCTCAGATGCGCACCCAGGGTTCTCCTCCACCATAATGGCTGGATAGTCGCTGTATGACATAAGCTGGAGTTTGGCTGTAAAACCAACTAATGATTTAGGATCGACTGCATACATGGACAAATTTTGACACACCTCCAGATTATTGTGCATAGGCTGACGTGGTATAATGTACTGCATCCATTCCTAGCATGTCCTCTCTTCAGATTGACCCTTACACATGTCGTATACACCAGGTAGAGCTGGCAGCCCCCCGGTCGCCAGCATTAACACCTGATATAGCTGACAGCACCCCTTCCACCACCATTAACAACTGATATAGCTGGCAGCCACCCTTCCACCACCATTAACACCTGATATAGCTGGCTGCCACCATTTCCGCCACCATTAACACCTGATATAGCTGTCAGCCACCCTTCCACCACCTGATATAGCTGGCAGCCACCCTTCCACCACCATTAACGCAAGATATAGCCACCCTTCCATCACCATTAACACCTGATATAGCTGGCAGCACCCCTTCCACCACCATTAATACCTGATATAGCTGGCAGCACCCCTTCCACCACCATTAATACCTGATATAGCTGGCAGCACCCCTTCCACCACCATTAATACCTGATATAGCTGGCAGCCACCCTTCCACCACCATTAACACCTGATATAGCTGGCAGCACCCCTTCCACCACCATTAATACCTGATATAGCTGGCAGCACCCCTTCCACCACCATTAATACCTGATATAGCTGGCAGCACCCCTTCCACCAACATTAACACCTGATATAGCTGGCAGCCCCCCTTCCACCACCATTAACACCTGATGTAGTTGACAGCACCCCTTCCGCCACCATTAACACCTGATGTAGTTGACAGCACCCCTTCCACCAACATTAACACCTGATGTAGTTGACAGTACCCCTTCCACCACCATTAACACCTGATGTAGTTGACAGTCCCCCTTCCGCCACCATTAACACCTGATGTAGTTGACAGCACCCCTTCCACCAACATTAACACCTGATGTAGTTGACAGCACCCCTTCCACCAACATTAACACCTGATGTAGTTGACAGCACCCCTTCCACCAACATTAACACCTGATGTAGTTGACAGTCCCCCTTCCGCCACCATTAACACCTGATGTAGTTGACAGCACCCCTTCCACCAACATTAACACCTGATGTAGTTGACAGCACCCCTTCCACCACCATTAACACCTGATGTAGTTGACAGCACCCCTTCCACCAACATTAACACCTGATGTAGTTGACAGCACCCCTTCCACCAACATTAACACCTGATGTAGTTGACAGCACCCCTTCCCACCATTAACACCTGATGTAGTTGACAGTCCCCCTCCGCCACCATTAACACCTGTTGTAGTTGACAGCACCCCTTCCACCAGCATTAACACCTGATGTAGTTGACAGTCCCCTTTCCACCACCATTAACACCTGATGTAGTTGACAGCACCATTTCCACCAACATTAACACCTGATGTAGTTGACAGCACCCCTTCCACCACCATTAACACAAGATATAGCCAGCATTCCACCACCATTAATGCCTGATATAGCTGGCAGCACCCCTTCCACCTCTTTTTGTGGGTTGTTGTGGATATTAACCCTGATGTAGTTGACGCCCCCTTCCACCAACATTAACACCTGATGTAGTTGACAGCACCCCTTCCACCACCATTAACACCTGATGTATTGACAGTCCCCCTTCCGCCACCATTAACACCTGTGTAGTGAGCACCCTTCCACAGCATAAACCGATGTAGTTGACAGTCCCTTTCCGACCATTACACCTAAGTAGTGACAGCACCATTCCACAACATTAACACTGATGTAGTGCGCACCCTTCCACCACCATTAACACAAGATATAGCCAGCATTCCACCACCATTAATGCCTGATATAGCTGGCAGCACCCCTTCCACCTCCATTAACACTGATGTAGCTGGCAGCCACCCTTCCACCACCATTAACACCAGATATAGCTGGCAGCACCCCTCCACCACCATTAACACCTGATATAGCTGGCAGCCCCTTCCACCACCATTAACACCTGATATAGCTGGCAGCACCCCTTCCACCAACATTAATACCTGATATAGCTGGCAGCACCCCTTCCACCACCATTAATACCTGATATAGCTGGCAGCACCCCTTCCACCACCATTAATACCTGATATAGCTGGCAGCACCCCTTCCACCACCATTAATACCTGATATAGCTGGCAGCACCCCTTCCACCACCATTAATACCTGATATAGCTGGCAGCACCCCTTCCACCACCATTAATACCTGATATAGCTGGCAGCACCCCTTCCACCAACATTAACCTGATTAGTGCGCCCCTTCCACCAACATTAATACCTGATATAGCTGGCAGCCACCCTTCCACCACCATTAACACCTGATATAGCTGGCAGCACCCCTTCCACCACCATTAATACATGATATAGCTGGCAGCACCCCTTCCACCACCATTAATACCTAATATAGCTGGCAGCACCCCTTCCACCAACATTAACACCTGATGTAGTTGACAGTCCCCCTTTCACCACCATTAACATCTGATGTAGTTGACAGTCCCCCTTCCGCCACCATTAACACCTGATGTAGGTGACAGCACCCCTTCCACCAACATTAACACCTGAAGTAGATGACAGTCCCCCTTCCACCACCATTAACACCTGATGTAGTTGACAGTCCCCCTTCCACCAACATTAACACCTGATGTAGTTGACAGCACCCCTTCCACCACCATTAATACCTGATATAGCTGGCAGCCACCTTTCCACCACCATTAACACCAGATATAGCTGGCATCGTCCCTTCCACCAACATTAACACCTGATGTAGTTCAGCACCCCTTCCACCACCATTAACACCAGTATAGCTGGCATCGTCCCTTCCACCAACATTAACACCTGATGTAGTTGACAGCACCCCTTCCACCACCATTAACACAAGATATAGCCAGCATTCCACCACCATTAACACCTGATATAGCTGGCATCATCCCTTCCACCACCATTAACACCTGATATAGCTGGCAGCACCCCTTCCACCACCATTAATACCTGATATAGCTGGCAGCACCCCTTCCACCACCATTAATACATCATATAGCTGGCAGCACCCCTTCCACCAACATTAACACCTGATGTAGTTGACAGTCCCCCTTTCACCACCATTAAATCTGATGTAGTTGACAGTCCCCCTTCCGCCACCATTAACACCTGATGTAGGTGACAGCACCCCTTCCACCAACATTAACACCTGATGTAGTTGACAGTCCCCCTTCCACCACCATTAACACCTGATGTAGTTGACAGTCCCCCTTCCACCAACATTAACACCTGATGTAGTTGACAGCACCCCTTCCACCACCATTAATACCTGATATAGCTGGCAGCACCCCTTCCACCACCATTAACACCAGTTATAGCTGGCATCGTCCCTTCCACCAACATTAACACCTGATGTAGTTGACAGCACCCCTTCCACCACCATTAACACAAGATATAGCCAGCATTCCACCACCATTAACACCTGATATAGCTGGCATCATCCCTTCCACCAACATTAACACCTGTTATAGCTGGCAGCACCCCTTCCACAACCATTAACACCTGATATAGCTGGCAGCCACCCTTCCACCAACATTAACATCTGATATAGCTGGCAGCACCCCTTCCACCACCATTAATACCTGATATAGCTGGCAGCACCCCTTCCACCACCATTAATACCTGATATAGCTGGCAGCCACCCTTCCACCACCATTAATACCTGATATAGCTGGCGGCCACCCTTCCACCACCATTAACACCTGATATAGCTGGCAGCACCCCTTCCACCACCACTAATAACTGATATAGCTGGCAGCACCCCTTCCACCACCATTAATACCTGATATAGCTGGCAGCACCCCTTCCACCAACATTAATACCTGATATAGCTGGCAGCCACCCTGCCACCACCATTAACACCTGATAAAGCTGGCTGCACCCCTTCCACCACCATTAATACCTGATATAGCTGGCAGCACACCTTCCACCACCATTAATACCTCATATAGCTGGCAGCACCCCTTCCACCAACATTAACACCTGATGTAGTTGACAGTCCCCCTTTCACCACCATTAACACCTGGTGTAGTTGACAGCACCCCTTCCACCAACATTAACACCTGATGTAGTTGACAGTCCCCCTTCCGCCACCATTAACACATGATGTAGTTGACAGCACTCCTTCCACCAACATCAACACCTGATGTAGTTGACAGCACCCCTTCCACCACCATTAACACAAGATATAGCCAGCAGTCCACCACCATTAATGCCTGATATAGCTGGCAGCACCCCTTCCACCTCCATTAACACCTGATGTAGCTGGCAGCCACCCTTCCACCACCATTAACACCAGATATAGCTGGCAGTCACCCATCCACCACCATTAACACCAGTTATAGCTCGCAGCCACCCTTCCACCACCATTAATACCTGATATAGCTGCCAGCCACCCTTCCACCACCATTGACACCTGATACAGCTGACAGCACCCCTTCCACCACCATTAACAACTTATATAGCTGGCAGTCACCCATCCACCACCATTAACACCTGATATAGCTGTCAGTCCCTCCTTCCACCACCATTAACACCTAATATAACTGGCAGCACCCCTTCCACCACCATTAATACCTGATATAGCTGGCAGCACCCAATCCACCACCATTAATACCTGATATAGCTGGCAGCACCCCTTCCACCACCATTAATACCTGATATAGCTGGTAGCCACCCTTCCACCACCATTAACACCTAATATAGCTGGCAGCACCCCTTCCACCTCCATTAACAACTGATGTAGCTGGCAGCCACCCTTCAACCACCATTAACACCAGATATAGCTGACATCGTCCCTTCCACCAACATTAACACCTGATGTAGTTCACAGCACCCCTTCCACCACCATTAACACAAGATATAGCCAGCATTCCACCACCATTAATGCCTGATATAGCTGGCAGCACCCCTTTCACCACCATTAACACCAGTTATAGCTGGCATCGTCCCTTCCACCAACATTAACACCTGATATATTGACAGCACCCCTTCCACCACCATTAACACAATATATAGCCAGCATTCCACCACCATTAACACCTGATATAGCTGGCAGCCACCCTTCCACCAACATTAACATCTCATATAGCTGGCAGCACCCCTTCCACCACCATTAATACCTGATATAGCTGGCAGCACCCCTTCCACCACCATTAATACCTGATATAGCTGGCAGCCACCCTTCCACCACCATTAATACCTGATATAGCTGGCAGCCACCCTTCCACCACCATTAACACCTGATATAGCTGGCAGCACCCCTTCCACCACCACTAATAACTGATATAGCTGGCAGCACCCCTTCCACCACCATTAATACCTGATATAGCTGGCAGCACCCCTTCCACCAACATTAATACCTGATATAGCTGGCAGCCACCCTTCCACCACCATTAACACCTGATATAGCTGGCAGCACCCCTTCCACCACCATTAACACCTGATATAGCTGGCAGCACCCATCCACCACCATTAACACCTGATATAGCTGGCAGCCCCCCTTCCACCACCATTAACACCTGATATAGCTGGCAGCACCCCTTCCACCACCATTAATACCTGATATAGCTGGCAGCACCCCTTCCACCACCATTAATACCTGATATAGCTGGCAGCACCCCTTCCACCACCATTAATACCTGATATAGCTGGTAGCCACCCTTCCACCACCATTAACACCTGATATAGCTGGCAGCACCCCTTCCACCTCCATTAACAACTGATGTAGCTGGCAGCCACCCTTCAACCACCATTAACACCAGATATAGCTGACATCGTCCCTTCCACCAACATTAACACCTGATGTAGTTCACAGCACCCCTTCCACCACCATTAACACAAGATATAGCCAGCATTCCACCACCATTAATACCTGATATAGCTGGCAGCACCCCTTCCACCACCATTAACACCTGTTATAGCTGGCATCGTCCCTTCCACCAACATTAACACCTGATATATTGACAGCACCCCTTCCACCACCATTAACACAGATATAGCCAGCATTCCACCACCATTAACACCTGATATAGCTGGCAGCCACCCTTCCACCAACATTAACATCTGATATAGCTGGCAGCACCCCTTCCACCACCATTAATACCTGATATAGCTGGCAGCACCCCTTCCACCACCATTAATACCTGATATAGCTGGCAGCCACCCTTCCACCACCATTAATACCTGATATAGCTGGCGGCCACCCTTCCACCACCATTAACACCTGATATAGCTGGCAGAACCCCTTCCACCACCACTAATAACTGATATAGCTGGCAGCACCCCTTCCACCACCATTAATACCTGATATAGCTGGCAGCACCACTTCCACCAACATTAATACCTGATATAGCTGGCAGCCACCCTGCCACCACCATTAACACCTGATAAAGCTGGCTGAACCCCTTCCACCACCATTAATACCTGATATAGCTGGCAGCACCCCTTCCACCACCATTAATACCTCATATAGCTGGCAGCACCCCTTCCACCAACATTAATACCTGATGTAGTTGACAGTCCCCCTTTCACCACCATTAACACCTGATGTAGTTGACAGCACCCCTTCCACCAACATTAACACCTGATGTAGTTGACAGTCCCCCTTCCGCTACCATTAACACATGATGTAGTTGACAGCACTCCTTCCACCAACATCAACACCTGATGTAGTTGACAGCACCCCTTCCACCACCATTAACACAAGATATAGCCAGCAGTCCACCACCATTAATGCCTTATATAGCTGGCAGTACCCCTTCCACCACCATTAACACCAGTTATAGCTGGCATCGTCCCTTCCACCAACATTAACACCTGATGTAGTTGACAGCACCCCTTCCATCACCATTAACACAAGATATAGCCAGCATTCCACCACCATTAACACCTGATATAGCTGGCATCATCCCTTCCACCAACATTAACATCTGTTATAGCTGGCAGCACCCCTTCCACAACCATTAACACCTGATATAGCTGGCAGCCACCCTTCCACCACCATTAATACCTGATATAGCTGGCAGCACCCCTTCCACCACCA
>CM026394.1:7803540-7828782 GCA_014843695.1 Archivesica marissinica | reverse complement strand
TTCGCCACCATTAAGATCTGATATAGCTGCCAGTCCCCCTTCCGCCACCATTAAGATCTGATATAGCTGCCAGTCCCCCTTTCGCCACCATTAAGATCTGATATAGCTGCCAGTCCCCCTTCCACCACCATTAAGATCTGATATAGCTGCCAGTCCCCCTTTCGCCACCATTAAGATCTGATATAGCTGCCAGTCCCCCTTCCGCCACCATTAAGATCTGATATAGCTGCCAGTCCCCCTTTCGCCACCATTAAGACCTGATATAGCTGCCAGTCCCCCTTCCGCCACCATTAAGATCTGATATAGCTGCCAGTCCCCCTTTCGCCACCATTAAGATCTGATATAGCTACCAGCCCCCCTTCCGCCACCAATAAGACCAGATATAGCTGACAGTCCCCCTTCCATCACCATTAACACCTGATATAGCTGGCAGCCACCCTTCCACCACCATTAATACCTGATATAGCTGGCAGCCACCCTTCCACCACCATTAACACCTGATATAGCTGGCAGCCCCCTTCCACAACCATTAACACCTGATATAGCTGGCAGCCCACTTCTGCCACCATTAACACCTGATATAGCTGGCAGCCACCCTTCCACCACCATTAACACCTGATATAGCTGGCAGCACCCCTTCCACCACCATTAACACCTGATATAGCTGGCAGCCCACTTCTGCCACCATTAACACCTGATATAGCTGGCAGCCCCCCTTCCACCACCATTAACACCTGATATATCTGGCAGCCCCCCTTCCACCACCATTTACACCTGATATAGCTGGCAGCCCACTTCTGCCACCATTAACACCTGATGTAGCTGGCAGCCCACTTCTGCCACCATTAACACATGATGTAGCTGGCAGCCCACTTCTGCCACCATTAACACATGATATAGCTGCCAGTCCCCCTTCCGCCACCATTAAGATCTGATATAGCTGCCAGTCCCCTTCTACCACCATTAAGATCTGATATAGCTGCCAGTCCCCTTCCGCCACCATTAAGATCTGATATAGCTGCCAGTCCCCTTTCGCCACCATTAAGATCTGATATAGCTGCCAGTCCCCTTGCCACCATTAAGATCTGATATAGCTGCCAGTCCCCTTTCGCCACCATTAAGATCTGATATAGCTGCCAGTCCCCTTTCGCCACCATTAAGATCTGATATAGCTGCCAGTCCCCCTTCCGCCACCATTAAGATCTGATATAGCTGCCAGTCCCCCTTTCGCCACCATTAAGATCTGATATAGCTGCCAGTCCCCCTTCCGCCACCATTAAGATCTGATATAGCTGCCAGTCCCCCTTTCGCCACCATTAAGATCTGATATAGCTGCCAGTCCCCCTTCCGCCACCATTAAGATCTGATATAGCTGCCAGTCCCCCTTTCGCCACCATTAAGATCTGATATAGCTGCCAGTCCCCCTTCCACCACCATTAAGATCTGATATAGCTGCCAGTCCCCATTTCGCCACCATTAAGACCAGATATAGCTGCCAGTCCCCCTTCCGCCACCATTAAGATCTGATATAGCTGCCAGTCCCCCTTCGCCACCATTAAGATCTGATATAGCTGCCAGTCCCCTTTCGCCACCATTAAGATCTGATATAGCTGCCAGTCCCCCTTCCGCCACCATTAAGATCTGATATAGCTGGCAGCCCCCCTTCCACCACCATTAAGACCTGATATAGCTGGCAGCCCCCCTTCCACCACCATTAACACCTGATATAGCTGGCAGCCCCCTTCCGCCACCATTAACACCTGATATAGCTGGCAGCCCACTTCTGCCACCATTAACACCTGATATAGCTGGCAGCCCCCTTCCGCCACCATTAACACCTGATATAGCTGCCAGTCCCCCTTCCGCCACCATTAAGATCTGATATAGCTGCCAGTCCCCTTCTGCCACCATTAAGATCTGATATAGCTGCCAGTCCCCTTCCGCCACCATTAAGATCTGATATAGCTGCCAGTCCCCTTTCGCCACCATTAAGATCTGATATAGCTGCCAGTCCCCCTTCCGCCACCATTAAGATCTGATATAGCTGCCAGTCCCCCTTCCGCCACCATTAAGATCTGATATAGCTGCCAGTCCCCCTTTCGCCACCATTAAGATCTGATATAGCTGCCAGTCCCCCTTCCGCCACCATTAAGATCTGATATAGCTGCCAGTCCCCCTTTCGCCACCATTAAGATCTGATATAGATGCCAGTCCCCCTTCCGCCACCCTTAAGATCTGATATAGCTGCCAGTCCCCCTTTCACCACCATTAATATCTGATATAGCTGCCAGTCCCCCTTCAGCCACCATTAAGATCTGATATAGCGGCCAGTCCCCCTTTCGCCACCACTAAGATCTGATATAGCTGCCAGTCCCCCTTCCGCCACCATTAAGATCTGATATAGCTGCCAGTCCCCCTTCCGCCACCATTAAGATCTGATATAGCTGCCAGTCCCCCTTTCGCCACCATTAAGATCTGATATAGCTGCCAGTCCCCCTTCCACCACCATTAAGATCTGATATAGCTGCCAGTCTCCCTTTCGCCACCATTAAGATATGATATAGCTGCCAGTCCCCCTTCCGCCACCATTAAGATCTGATATAGCGGCCAGTCCCCCTTTCGCCACCATTAAGATCTGATATAGCTGCCAGTCCCCCTTCCACCACCATTAAGATCTGATATAGCTGCCAGCCCCATTTCGCCACCATTAAGACCAGATATAGCTGACAGTCCCCCTTCCATCACCATTAACACCTGATATAGCTGCCAGTCCCCTTCCACCACCATTAAGATCTGATATAGCTGCCAGTCCCCTTTTCGCCACCATTAAGATCTGATATAGCTGCCAGTCCCCCTTCCGCCACCATTAACATCTGATATAGCTGCCAGTCCCCTTCCACCACCATTAAGACCAGATATAGCTGACAGTCCCCCTTCCACCACCATTAACATCTGATATAGCTGCCAGCCCCCCTTCCACCACCATTAACACCTGATATAGCTCCCAGTTCCGCTCCACCACCATTAAGATCTGATATAGCTGGCAGCCCCCCTTCCACCACCATTAAGATCTGATATAGCTGCCAGTCCCCTTCCACCACCATTAAGATCTGATATAGCTGGCAGCCCCCCTTCCACCACCATTAAGATCTGATATAGCTGGCTGCCCCCTTCCACCACCATTAAGATATGATATAGCTGCCAGTCCCCTTCCACCACCATTAAGATCTGATATAGCTGGCAGCCCCCCTTTCGCCACCATTAAGATCTGATATAGCTGCCAGTCCCCTTCCACCACCATTAAGATCTGATATAGCTGCCAGCCGCCCTTCCGCCACCATTAAGATCTGATATAGCTGCCAGCCCCCCTTCCACCACCATTAACACCAGATATAGCTGCCAGTTCCCTTCCAACGCCACTAAGATTTGATATAGCTGCCAGCCCCCTTCCACCACCATTAAGATCTGATATAGCTGCCAGTCCCCTTTCGCCACCATTAACACCAGATATAGCTACCAGCCCCCCTTCCGCCACCATTAAGATCTGATATAGCTACCAGCTCCCCTTCCGCCACCAATAAGACCAGATCTAGCTGACAGTCCCCCTTCCATCACCATTAACACCAGATATAGCTGCCAGTCCCCTTCCACCACCATTAAGATCTGATATAGCTGCCAGTCCCCCTTCCGCCAATATTAAGATCTCATATAGCTGCCAGCCCCCCTTCCGCCACCATTCAGATCTGATATAGCTGGCAGCCACCCTTCCACCACCATTAACACCTGATATAGCTGGCAGCCACCCTTCCACCACCATTAACACCTGATATAGCCGCCAGTCTCCCTTCCACCACCATTAACACCTGATATAGCTGCCAGTCCCCTTCCACCACCATTAACACCAGATATAGCTGCCAGTCCCCCTTCCACCACCATTAAGACCTGATATAGCTACCAGTCCCCCTTCCACCACCATTAAGATCTGATATAGCTGCCAGTTCCCCATCCGCCACCATTAAGATCTGATATAGCTGCCAGTTCCCCTTCCACCACCATTAACACCAGATATAGCTGCCAGTAACCTTCCACCACCATTAACACCAGATATAGCTGCCAGTCCCCTTCCACCACCATTAACACCAGATATAGCTGCCAGTCACCTTCCACCACCATTAACACCAGATATAGCTGCCAGTCCCTCCTTCCACCACCATTAACACCAGATATAGCTGCCAGTCACCTTCCACCACCATTAACACCAGATATAGCGGACAGTCCCCCTCCGCCACCATTAAGACCAGATATAGCTGTCATGATCCATGTTGGTATGACAACAAGATTGACACAAGTTACATTATATAGTTCTGTAATATATTTCGATGTTACATACTATGCCATGTTAGAGACTTAGCTTAGGCAAAAACAAGTATTTATATACTTGACGTCTACTCATTTTATTCAAATTGGAGAATATATTCTTGGCAAACACAACAATCTGTATTATTTTATCAGGTATGTTATTAAGAAATGCATACATTGTTGTGTTCACGATGCAGTCGTGTGCTATTGTGATAGCATAGTACTTAGAATAATAGCATTTCTTGGAATAAATTCAAAAGAAAATGCATGCACTGATTCACTATTGACTGTTTTTGTGTGGTAATTCAGAGTTAGATTTTTTTTAATTGAGCAAGAAATGTGTTTGTGGAAGAACAACTCGCAGTTGCAGAAGTTTAAATATGTTGCCGTTTTCCCCCTCCATTTGATTTTAACGTTATTTTTCTGGACAAAACCTTCGAGATCGCAAACGTCAACCATAGCAAAACAATGTGTTTGGCCTTAAACTGCATGGTACACTGAGTTTTTGCAACGATCACGTGTATTTCAACTTACTGCAGATCATAGTTTCTTCAAAATGCATCCATGAACATGTGTTTCTTGTACACGTTACAATATATTTTGATTGGCAACGTATATACGTTAAGCTACTAGGCTAAGCATGCAGTTGGTTATTTTTCCCAGCCCATCTCTGACAGACAGACAGACAGACAGACAGACAGACAGACAGACAGACAGACAGACAGACAGACAGACAGACAGACAGACAGACAGACAGACAGACAGACAGACAGACAGACAGACAGACAGACAGACAGACAGACAGACAGACAGACAGACAGAAGACAGACAGACAGACAGACAGACAGACAGACAGACAGACAGACAGACAGACAGACAGACAGACAGACAGACAGACAGACAGACAGACAGACAGACAGACAGACAGACAGACAGACAGACAGACAGACAGACAGACAGACAGACAGACAGACAGACAGACAGACAGACAGACAGACAGACAGACAGACAGACAGACAGACAGACAGACAGACAGACAGACAGACAGACAGACAGAAAAAGTCTTAAAATTAGTTGGAGAATGGTACCCTATACATATGTCATAGCCTGGAATTGGATCGCAATCATAGCAATCGTGTTAATAAACCATCAATAAACGTTACAGGGAAAATAAATATTCAGTTGTTTTATTGTTTTTACCCCCCCCCCCCCCGTATATTATGTCCGTTCTGGCGTTCCATACTTAACGTATATCGTTAGCAACTTGTATATATGTAAAATGTATTTATATTTTTGTATTTTGGGCATACATTTATAATACATTGTTATGACTATATTGGATATATAGCCAGCGATCCAATTCCAGGATATGACATATATACAACCCAATACAACTTATTGCCTTACAACGAAAATAACTTTATACACAACTAACAGTGAAGGGCGTTTTTCTTGTAGAACTTTGGGTTTAAAGTATCACCAACACCATATGTCATATGGTGACTCCCCAGCTATCGTTGGTGTAGGAAGACCAAGGGTTCCCCTCCGAGCCGTATTGCACGCACGCACGCACGCACGCACGCACGCACGCACGCACGCACGCACGCACGCACGCACGCACGCACGCACGCACGCACGCACGCACGCACGCACGCACGCACGCACGCACGCACGCACGCACGCACGCACGCACGCACGCACGCACGCACGCACGCACGCACGCACGCACGCACGCACGCACGCACGCACGCACGCACGCACGCACGCACGCACGCACGCACGCACGCACGCACGCACGCACGCACGCACGCACGCACGCACGCACGCACGCACGCACGCACGCACGCACGCACGCACACACACACGCACGCACGCACGCACGCAGCACGCACGCACGCACGCACGCACGCACGCACGCACGCACGCACGCACGCACGCACGCACGCACGCACGCACGCACGCACGCCACGCACGCACGCACGCACGCACGCACGCACGCACGCACGCACGCACGCACGCACGCACGCACGCACGCACGCACGCACGCACGCACCACGCACGCACGCACGCACGCACGCACGCACGCACGCACGCACGCACGCACGCACGCACGCACGCACGCACGCACCACGCACGCACGCACGCACCCACACCACGCACGCACCGCACGCACGCACGCACACACACACACACACACACACACCCAGGTAGAACCACCGATCTCATGCAAATGAGCTGGATAGCTTCCTCACGTGACAGAATTCCACAGACCAAGTGGGATTCGAACCTACAGTGGTGAGGGTCATGTAATTTAACTTAACGACCTAAACCACTCGGCCACGGACACCCTTATACCTATACTTAGGTAGGATTTGAGCAAGGCATATGGCCATTGCTTCTATGTGTCGATTGTCATATTTTCTTTGCAAGGCAATAATATTCTATTGGGTTTCATGGGAGATAACACAAGTTTAAGAATTGAGCGCATTCTGAGTGGTCAGTATGTCCTGGGATTCCACGAGGCCGGCCAGTTGATTGGTCAGTATGTCCTGGGATTCCACGAGGCCGGCCAGTTGATTGGTCAGTATGTCCTGGGATTCCACGAGGCCGCCAGTTGACTTATATCTCCCTCAGATGATACCAGTCGTGATGAAGGACGGACACCCCACTCTTGTCCATTTGTGAAATGCACGTGGAATTCGTGCAAGTGGCTTTGTAGATCTTGTTCATATTCCTCCTGTCCTGTCACGCCTCCGTGACACACAAATAGCTCAGGCGATTCACCGTGAGAGCACGTGCAGTGCAAGGGGTGATCTCTTTCAAACGTCACCGATCGTTTCTCCTGAAGAGGTCTATGGGTGTTCTAAATTATGAATAAGTAGATATTAAACATCATTCAGAGATATACTATACCCCAACGATAACGTGATTCCCGCGAAAAAGATAGCACGGGCTAATATTATTATAACGGGTAAAAAGAAGTTTATTATCATTTATGTATGCATTACTTGGCACACATGATTATTTATTACACCCTACGTATTGAGTTGGCTTATTCGAAACCTATTTATAGTAATGTTTGTAAATAACACGTTATCGTTGGGCCAAACTAGAGAATAGAGCAAAGTGTACAGTTAGGTAATATTTATGGCACAGTCAATATGAGTCTGGATTATATCGTTTCTATGCAGGGTATATTAAACTAAGTATTTCTTATCTCAAAGCAGAATGTTTTATTTTCACCTCGGTGTGTTTGTTTGTGTGTTTATTTATTTCTTAGTTTGCTTTATCATTTGTCTGTATGTATGTCTGTCTGTCTGTCTGTCTGTCTGTCTGTCTGTCTGTCTGTCTGTCTGTCTGTCTGTCTGTCTGTCTGTCTGTCTGTCGGTCGGTCGGTCGGTCGGTGTTGTTTGTTTGTGAACCATAGTACATAGAACCACATTGCCTCTTCTCTGCCCCCCCCCCCTCTAAAACGTGCACGAAAATGAATACCAGGGAACAATTCTAGTCTTAGACGAATAGTCGACATTGGTATATACGTCATCGCTATTGCATTTCCTTCGATGAACGTACGTGCCCTGCTTGCTTGGCCTCCACACACTTTAACCACGCCCAATATAGTTCATACCCTGGTGGAAACTATTAGAGAATTATTCTACTATCGGAAACGAATCGCACACTAAGGTAAGTAGCAGACCGCTAAAATGCAATTAATTTATATTTTTTGTAGGCCGAGTAATTTTCCTTTCGGCAATGAAACCAAATCTCCAAAATTGTCAACTAAATCATTGTATCGTATTTTGTATCGCATGTGCGTGATTGGTTGCAATTTGGGACAATATATGAGACCAAGCCTGCATATTCTACTAATACATACATTTGGTTAGTATAGTATCATAATGAATTAGCATTTAAACATCTCAAGAAAAAATCCAATATGGCCGACAGAATAATCTAATATGGCCGGCAATGACTTTCCAATCGTTCATCCGCCGTAGGCATTAACATTGAATGTATTTCGCTATCCGTGACAATCGGCATGCCCTGGACTGTCGTTCATCCGCCGTAAGCATTAACATTGAATGTATTTCGCTAGTCATGACACTCGGCATGCCATGGACTGTCGTTCATCCGCCGTAAGCATTAACATTGAATGTATTTCGCTAGTCATGACAATCGGCATGCCATGGACTGTCGTTCATCCGCCGTAAGCATTAACATTGAATGTATTTCGCTATCCGTGACAATCGACATGCCATGGACTGTCGTTCATCCGCCGTAGGCATTAACAGTGCATGTATTTCGGTAACCATGACAATCGGCAGGCCCGTGTCATCAGTGCCCATTAGGCGCTACGCACCTGATTATGTCAGATTTAGCAGTAACATGAATGGAATTCCCAGACAATGGCACTCTGTAACTGAGTTATTATCGGCAGAGGGAATTTACATATTGAAACAGCAAATACGTACAGCTTTACCAAGGTTAATGCTTCTATCAAATTGTGATCGTTTGATTCACCAAATTGCAGAACTTTGCCATAATCGTATGAGATAAGCAATACAATTCAGATAATGGCGGAACAAAAATCAGTCCTTTTGTCTAAAATGGAAAGTTGTAGTTTTTATGTATCTCAGTTTGTGTGTTTATTCCATTGTGTGAACGGTTGTATTAGAGGCACTTTGGCAGCATTTTCATAAGAAAAACTGCAATTAAAGACATTGATTTACATAAATGGTATGCCTGCATGCATTCTGTAACTGTGCTTTCAAAGTAAGATAATAACGGTTGTAAACAAACATTCGATACACTATTGCAGTATAGGTAAGTCAGGTTGTTTGTTTAACCCATTTCATTCTGGATACATTTAAATGTTTTTGCAAACAATATAGATCCAGATCAGCCGCAGAGTGACGCTGCGTGATGATCAGGATCTATGTTGTTTGCTATATAGCCAAGTGTCTTAGCAAGATCATCTGAACAGCATTGAGCCTGATCAGATGGCACGTTCCGTGGCGGCTGATCTGGCGCTATGTTCTTTGCAAATACTGTTTGAACGGTATCCAGAATGAAATGGGTTAAACAGTATTTATTCCAATACATTTACATGTATGACACAAAAAATGTTATAAATTACATAAATTGTGAATGGTTTGGATTGGAAAACAAGTTTTCAGAAAACTTATATTAATTCCTCTCCAAGTCAGGTTGTTAGCAGTATTACATTATAGATATTTTAAACTATAAATCACTGTACTGTGCTTTCAAAGTAAAGTAATAACGGTTGTAAACAAACATTCGACACACTATTGCATTATAGGTAAGTCAGGTATAACCTATTAAACAATAAATCACAGTACCTGTAAGCTATCGTATATTGCCTTACCTATACAGTAGTGTAATATTCCAACAGTAGTATTACTTTACTTTGAAAGCACAGTACATGTATAATGGTGTACAGTGTAACTTAAGCAAACCAGGTAATGTTATCGAAATACAAAACGGCATAAGCATATTGAATGACCTTTCTAGTGTCTACCGATTAAAAAGTTGTTGTATCCATATTTTACATATTGTTATTTTGATGTGACATTCGACAATTCTCGGAAATAAACACAAAACTATTTCTTAAAAACTGCATGACCCCTAGTATCGTAACCTGTTGGCAGTCGCAATGCTTATCTAATATATATGGTAAGTAGTTTGAATTTCAAATTCGACATGCTGTGGTTGTGGTTAAATTTTATTCTGTTAAGCTGGTTGATTTGATATACTGTAAAGATGGATTCATATGCATACATCTCACGGCGGCCATTGGTAGCCATATTGGATTTATTCTGTTAAGCTGGTTGATTTGATATACTGTAAAGATGGACTCATGTGTATACATCTCACGGCGGCCATTGGTAGCCATATTGGTTTTATTCTGTTAAGCTGGTTAATTTGATATACTTTAAAGATGGACTCATGTGCATACATCTCATGGCGGCCATTGGTAGCCATAGTGGCTTTATTCTGTTAAGCTGGTTGATTTGATATACTGTAAAGATGGACTCATATGTATACATCTCACGGCGGTCATTAGTAGCCATATTGGATTTAGATCATCTGGATCACATAGAGGCTTAGAATTGCAAGATACTTCATTACTATCATACCAGGTTTACGTATAAGATGTTTTACCAAATTACAGATTGTGTTATGACGACATGCAATTTAAGTGCGTCAGTCATAATGTCGGCCATATTTTGCATTGTCAGAGTCTAGAGCATTTTAGAATCTCAATCGGTCTCAAAGTATTATTAAACCAAGTTGTATTCCTTTAGTACAATGTACACTATTAGTTCACAAATTGTAATGTAGTCTATGAGAAATTGCAATAAAATATTGTTAAATCGACGTTTTTCAAACATTATAATTTTTTATTAATTGTGTGTTTTACGTTTATTTATCGTCGCCCATATGAGCGACGCCTCCAGAAGAGATTAATCATTTTAGATTTTTGGAGGATAGTGCAATGATACAGACAGATACCCATTCCAGAGTCTCTTCTGGTTCTTTTACTTGCACTGTGTACAGCACCGACACGAGACCTCGGTCTAAAGTCCCATCTGAAAGACTGTTACTTTTATTCGGGTCAGACGGGGGAATCGAACCTGTGATCCCTGGATTACCAGTCCAGCGTGTTACCACTGTACTACATATCCGTCTTTTTATTATGTATAAACAGAATATTGATATACCTGGCCGCTTTGCAGAAGCTCTTCAGCGAGTGACTGATTAGTCGATCCATTAATCGACGAATTACTGCTATGTCGCCGTGCATGACGTCTGCTGGAACTTATGTCCGAATTCTTTCCGAAAGAAGAGTTCCTGTTGAACACGTCGGAGTCTTTTAGACGTCGCCTTCGAAAGATACAATAATTTGGTTGGCATGGCATAAATATCTATTATAATAATAGGCTTTTGTGTGGAGTAAATCACTTAGCGATAGCATGCGATGTATTCCGAATGTTAGATGCGAACATGCTTTGGAAGCTTGGGTTCTGATTTACTTTCGACCAAACCGATTTACGGCTCCATTGGAGTTCATAATGAGCATTATTGCTAGCTTTTCTATTACCTCCCTTGGCTGATGTACAATCAACCATGTGATAGTGGTCACCTCTATTAAGCAGCCAGCATTTAGGTAGGCAGCCAGTTGATAGATTCCCAATATTTTGTTTTATTATACAATTGACCTCTATTACGCAGCTGTCCGGTTCGCTTCTCACCAATGCAACCCGGGTTCGATCTTCGGAACGGGTCGTATGTGAGATGGTACGGTGATCTCCAGATCGGACAGGTGGGATTTCTCCGGGTACTCTGGTTTCCTCCCACACGAATGGCCACATTAACGTTTTCATCCGCGGCATCGAGAGTGATTAATATAAGTTGTTAAAGCTTGTTTCGCAATCGTTGTAAAATAAATAAAGTTTAAGCTTCAACTTTAAACACCATGCATGCATCTGTGATAAGCAGCTACTGTATGCGATTCCTATGGCTGGCTGCTGACTGTAATCCGATTTATCCATAAATGAATATTTTGTTCTTTGTTCTAACTGTTGTTCCCTAACCAGATGTTACCAGTTACAATGTGATTGTTGCCCAACCCATTTGCTTCAATATTTGTATTCTTACAGTGTTCAAGTATAAGCATAGCATTGCAGTTGTATTATTTGGCTTATATATTTTATGTTTATATTTGTAATTGTAAAACAAGCAATACAATATGATTAAACGTGCGTGCGTGCGTGCGTGCGTGCGTGCGTGCGTGCGTGCGTGCGTGCGTGCGTGCGTATTTCGAGTTTACTCTATAAAAGTCGACATCACAAGATGGACTCGAACCTACAGCGGTGTGTTGCGAGTAATTTGATGTCGAAGATCTTAACCACTGAGCAACGGAAATTCCTTAGATACGACATATCTTGCTTGATATTTCCAAATATTCCCAATAAATGTTGTGATAGCGCAGCGGATGCGCGTTCGCTTCAGGTGCGAAAGGTCCGGAGTTCGAGCTCCGCTGGAGCCGTTACGATTGTGCCCTTAGGCAAGGCATTTAAATTCCACGTTGCCTCTTCTCTCTCCTTCGTGGCGATGGATTCCATCAGGAATGAGGTCTCGAGAGTGATTAATATAAGTTGTAAGAACTTGTTTTGCAATCGAGCTGAAATAAATTTGTATAAAAAATCCAGCACTATATTTATTTCGATTTCCAGAAATGAATGCTACAAATCGGATCATTTGCCGAGAGAAAGAAAACTGTTCGCTTGCTCAGACAATTCTATCACATCGGTAAATTGATCAAACTCCTGGAACTTGAATATTTAATTCCGACAATGTTGCAGTCATGTGACGGCTGATTGGACATGATTTGAAAGCAACTACCGTAACAACATAGAATCAATTCTGAAGCTCACGAAACAAATCGCTTGATTTCGAAATACCATGGCAGTTTTATTATTATATTGGCGGCAAGTATAGTAATTTGCCTTTCTACGAAAATGAGACCAGACGTGATCAGTAGGAGATTTCTAAGGTACGAGATAAATAAGTAGGCCTGTGCGTTATTATTTCGTGTCTCGAAAGTCTAAATACGATTTCACAATGATACTACCGTAAAACCTGTGTTAAGCAGCCTGCCAAGGGAATCACAGAAAGTGGCTGCTTATCACAGGTGCTGCTTAATAGAGGTCAAATGGATAATAAAACAACATATTGGGAATCTGGAAACTGGCTGCTTAATACAGGTTGGCTGCTTAATACAGGTTGGCTGCTTAATACAGGTTGGCTGCTTAATACAGGTCAAATATATAATAATACAACATATTGGGAATCTGGAAACTGGCTGCTTAATACAGGTTGGCTGCTTAATACAGGTCAAATATATAATAATACAACATATTGGGAATATGGAAACTGGCTGCTTAATACAGATTAGCTGCTTAATAGAGGTCAAATGGATAATAAAACAACATATTGGGAATCTGGAAACTGGCTGCTTAATACAGGTTGGCTGCTTAATAGAGGTGACCACTAACACAGGTTTCACTGTATTCCGTATCTCGTGAAGGTCGTAATAGCACAGTGGTAGCGCTTTCACTTCACGTGGGAAAGGCGTGGAGTTCGAGCCCAGATGTAGCCGTTGGAATTGTGCCCTTAGGAAAGGCACTTAAATTCCACATTGCCTCTTTTCTGCCCCTCATGGCGATGGGTTCCATCAGGAATGAGGTCTCGAGAGCGATTAATCTAACGTAGTAAAAACTATGCCTCGCAATCGAGCTGAAATAAATTTGTATAAAAAACAAATTCCAGCACTATATTTATTTCGATTTCCAGAAATGAATGCTACAAATCGGATCATTTGCCGAGAGAAAGAAAACTATTCGCTTGCTCAGACAATTCTATCACATCGGTAAATTGATCAAACCCCCGGAACTTGAATATTTAATTCCGACAATGTTGCAGTCATGTGACAGCTGATTGGACATGATTTGAAAGCAACTACCGTAACAACATAGAATCAATTCTGAAGCTCACGAAACAAATCGCTTGATTTCGAAATACCATGGCAGTTTTATTATTATATTGGCGGCAAGTATAGTAATTTGCCTTTCTACGAAAATGAGACCAGACGTGATCAGTAGGAGATTTCTAAGGTACGAGCTAAATAAGTAGGCCTGCGCGTTTTTAGCTTAGCGCAGGTTGCTGCTTACTAGTGGTGAACTATATAATAAAACAACATATTGGGAATCTGGAAACTGGCTGCTTAATACAGGTTGGCTGCTTAATAGAGGTGACCACTAACACAGGTTTGACTGTATTCCGTATCTCCTGGAGGTCGTGATAGCACCGTGGTAGCGCGTTCACTTCACGTGGGATAGGCGTGGAGTTCGAGCCCAGCTGTAGCCGTTGGAATTGTGTCATTAGGCAAACAATTTAAATTCCACATGGCCTCTTTTCTCTCCCACATGGCGATGGATTCCATCAGGAATGAGGTCTCGAGAGCGATTAATCTAACGTAGTAAATAATTTTGTTTCGCAATCGAGCTGAAAAGCTGAAATAAATGTGTATAAACTAAACTATTCCGTTTGTGGTGCAATGGTAGCCTTCATTGTGTATTGGAAATGGTGTCTTTCTCGTACATGGGATTTTGTGAGATCGAACCCCGATCCACGGTGATGCTATCTTTTGATAGGGCACTGAAATCCACATTTCCTCTTAGCACGCCTTAGTGGTAGTGGATTCCACATTTAATGAGGTTCCGATAGCAATTAAACTAATGTTGTACGCACTTGTTTCTCAATCGAGCTCAATTAAATGATTTGTATCCACTAAAATTATCGTTGGACGAAATTTGCACTATTTTATTTCTGACTATGGGCACCGGAAGAATGATCGTATTAATTTCCCCCAGTCTGCGCATGCGTCCATAAAAACCAACATGCCATAACATTATGTTGTCTGAGTGATGTGCTTGCATGCATGCCGATTAATGGAATTTGTTAATTAGTTGCTCAGAAGCAGTACAAATATAGAATTGATAGTGTTTGGGAAGTTGCTTCGATGATAAGGAAATAACAATATCCTCCATGGGCATTGGTGGAAGACTGTCAAGCTACGGCTGGTTCATTGCCTCAATTAGGCCTCAATCGTGGAATAATCATGTCATTTAACTGAATGATGAATTGTCAATTTACAGTCAAACCTCGCTTAAACAGCCAACCAAGGGAACAGACAGTAGACCTACATGGGCATTGGTGTAAGACTTCAGGCTTGTTCATTGCCTCAATTAGGCATCAATCGTGGAATAATCATGTTAGTTAACTGAATGATGAATTATCAATTTACAATCAAACCTCGCTTAAACAGCCACCCAATGGAACAGAAAGTAGGCCTACATGGGCATTGTTGGAAGACTGTCAAGCTATGGCTTGTCCATTGCCTCAATTAGGCATCAATCGTGGAATAATCATGTCATTTAACTGAATGATGAATTATCAATTTACAGTCAAACCTCTCTTAAACAGCCAACCAATGGAACAGAAAGTACATGCTTAGTAGGGTGGCTGCTTAATATAGTGCAAATGTATAAAAATAACATATTGGGAATCTGGAAACTGGTTGCTTAATGCTGGATGATTGTTTATTTGCTGCCAACCTGTATTAAGCAGCCACTTTCCGGATTTGTGTAATATATATATTTATATAGAAAAACATGCTAACAGTGATTTACATGAATAACGTTGCTATGTTGATGTGTCACAGAGGAACGGAGCTACAAAACGATACAACGAACGAAAGAAAAATTAGCTTCGTTACTATAAGATTAAATATTTTTCAATCGAGTTAAACATGTTAAAAGAGGTTGATTTATTTACGTAACTTCTTGGTTAATGCTGGTTGTGTAGTGTATACTAGTGCATGGTAATATGTTTTAGAAATTGTGACGTCATTTTGAACATAACTATGACATTATATATGTTTTGATTAACAGGAATGTAGTTTTTTGTAGGCATACAAATGACTTCAGTATTAACAATAAATAACGGGATGCAGTCAAATATATGGAGTGCAAACATGTTTACGTTTATTTATCGTCGCTACCGGTTGCCCATATGAGCGACGCCTCCTTAAGAGATTAGTCATTTTAGAGTGTTGGATGATAGTGCAATGATACAGACATATACACATTCCAGAGTCTCCTCTGGTATATTATTGTGTGTTTTACGTTTATTTATCTGTTTAAAGTCCCACCTGAAAGACTGTTAATTTTATTCGGGTCAGACGGGGGATCTAACCTGCGATCCCTGGATTACCAGTCCAGCGTGTTACCACTGGTCTACAGCAGTCCAGCGTGTTACAACTGGTCTACAGATCCGTCTGTTCGGAGTAAAAACAAAATGTTTCCTATATATATATATACATATCTATTTATACATATCTATATATACATATCTATATATACATACTTCCAGATGACAAATATGAGAATAATCACAACAATGGCCCATAGGATAACGACGAAAGCACCACCGGCGGCGCCGGCAATCTCCGTATTCAACCCGTCTCCCGAAGTAACTGCAACAAATAGTTTGTGTAAAATACATGCATATTGGTAGAGATCTATTAGTGCATGTATACTAGAGGACATAGAATACGCACACTTATAAGTGTGTACATGTATACTAGAGGACATAGAATACGCACACTTATAAGTGTGTACACGTATACTAGAGGACATAGAATACGCACACTTCGGATAAGTGTGTACATGTATACTAGAGGACATAGAATACGCACACTTCGGATAAGTGTGTACATGTATACTAGAGGACATAGAATACGCACACTTCGGATAAGTGTGTACATGTATACTAGAGGACATAGAATACGCACACTTCGGATAAGTGTGTACATGTATACTAGAGGACATAGAATACGCACACTTCGGATAAGTGTGTACATGTATACTAGAGGACATAGAATACGCACACTTCGGATAAGTGTGTACATGTATACTAGAGGACATAGAATACGCACACTTCGGATAAGTGTGTACATGTATACTAGAGGACATAGAATACGCACACTTCGGATAAGTGTGTACATGTATACTAGAGGACATAGAATACGCACACTTCGGATAAGTGTGTACATGTATACTAGAGGACATAGAATACGCACACTTCGGATAAGTGTGTACATGTATACTAGAGGACATAGAATACGCACACTTCGGATAAGTGTGTACATGTATACTAGAGGACATAGAATACGCACACATATAAGTGTGTACATGTATACTAGAGGACATAGAATACGCACACTTATAAGTGTGTACATGTATACTAGAGGACATAGAATACGCACACTTATAACTATATAACTACATAGATTTAAACATTTTGGAATAGTTTGTGTTTTGTTAATAAAGATGTGATACTAGTATATCTTTCATGGAATCCTTCTTCGTATTTCGTTTTCATGTAATAATAATCATATAATGTAGGTGTGCGTTTTCTATGTCCTCTAGTATATTGCATATATATACGTACACTCGCATATCAATGGTAACAGCCATGTTTCATATTCTATTTAATTTCAATTTATTAAACAAGCTTTAAAGATCGCCAGATCGGACGGGAGGGTTTTCTCCGGGTACTCCGGTTTCATCCCACACGAATGATCACATATACCCTTTCATCCGCGCCAACGAGAGTGATTAATATGAGTTGTTAAAACTTGCTTCGCAATCTTTGTAAAATAAATAAACTTTATTTATTTACAACGATTCTAACAACTTATATTAATCACTCTCAATACGGCTAAATTAATGGCCTCGGTGTTAAAAATATATTTATATGACTGACCAGGCAAACTATATCAACGCCTGTTCCCAGGATATCCATAAGGTACTAACGTTGTACCTCTAGCCTATGACCCCGTCTAGTATTTAATCAATAAGGCACCATCATTTTATATTAGAAGGGTGTCCTAGGGTAGAGTGGGGGGGGGGTCGTGGGATAGAGGTACAAGGCTGTTCGGTGACGTATGGATACAATCTCAAGTTCATGTTGTACAACGATATAATATATACGTGGAAGTCGTGATAGCGCAGTGGATGCGCGTTCGCTTCAGGTGCGAAAGGTCCGGAGTTCGAGCCCCGCTGGAGTCGTTACGATTGTGCCCTTAGACAAGGCATTTAAATTCCACATTGCCTCTTCTCTCTCCCTCGTGGCGATGAATTTCATCAGGAATGAGGTCTCGAGAGTGATTAATATAAGTTGTAAGAACTTGTTTCACAATCGAGCTAAACTAAATGTGTATAAACTACAACGATATACAGCTGGATGTGACTACAACATAGTTCCCTCACGCTCGCCCACACGGTTCGCCGGAGGCGAGGGTAAATATGCTCAATCATCATCATAGTTCTGTCTCGCTTTGATCGAAACAAGTGGAAACAATGGTTCGTGATCGAACTACTGTCTTATAAACAGAATCATACTTACGTTTGTGTTTTGCGTTTATTTATCGTCGCTACCGGTTGCCCATATGAGCGACGCCTCCTGAAGAGATTAGTCATTTTAGTTTTTGGAGGATAGTGCATGATACAGACAGAGCCCCATTCCAGAATCTCATCTGGTTCTTTTACGTGCACGGTGTAAAGCACCGACACGAGACCTCGGTTTAACGTCCCATCTGAAAGACTGTTAATTTTATTATGGTCAGACGGCGGATCGAACCTGCGATCTCTGGATTACCAGTCCAACGTGTTACCACTGGACTACAAATCCGTCTGTATGCTACTTACCACCGCAGAATTCTCCGTTGTGCCCGTCTATGCAGCCTTTAACACATATTCCGGTTGCCTTCTCGCACAATGAGTCCGTGCACGCATCACTGCACGTGTTATTACACATATCTCCATAGAATCCTGTTTGGCAATTGTTCAAGCAACTGCCTGTTTCTCGATCACAGCCAGCTGGCAACTGGCACTTGTCCTGACATATTAGCTCGCATCTAGCACCGTACCATCCGTAATTACAGTCATTGGTGCAGTTTCCGGATATATAGTTACACACTTCGCACGTACATGTTGCGCATGGTAACGAGCGGCAGTTTGAATTGCACGTGAGATTGCAACTTGTACTATATACTCCTGGGTCACAAACTGCAATAATACAGCCGTCACACTGAGCGCATGCCATCATATAATACAGCCGTCACACTGATACCACCATATAACACAGCGTCACACTGATACCACCATATAACACAGCGTCACCCAGATACCACCATATAATACAGCGTCACACTGATACCACCATATAATACAGCGTCACACTGATACCACCATATAACACAGCGTCACACTGATACCACCATATAACACAGCGTCACCCAGATACCACCATATAATACAGCGTCACACTGATACCACCATATAATACAGCGTCACACTGATACCACCATATAATACAGCGTCACACATATACCACCATATAACACAGCGTCACACTAATACCACCATATAATACAGCGTCACACAGATACAACCATATAATACAGCGTCACACTAATACCACCATATAACACAGCATCACACGTCTGCCATCATATAATATAGCCGTCAAACCGATCACATACCACCATATAATACAGCGTCACACTGATACCACCATATAACACAGCGTCACACAGATACCACCATATAATACAGCGTCACACAGATACCACCATATAACACAGCGTCACACAGATACCACCATATAATACAGCGTCACACAGATACCACCATATAACACAGCGTCACACAGATACCACCATATAATACAGCGTCACACAGATACCACCATATAACACAGCGTCACACTGATACCACCATATAACACAGCGTCACACAGATACCACCATATAATACGTTGTTATTTCACAACTTCCTATACATATAAATGACATCTTATTATCGCTATGCGCGTAATTCATCATCTATATTCCCATATTAATGCATGTATCCGCACACAGACCTCTGAATAATATATTGCATTCGATTAGTATAAGCGTTGGTTGTGTCCAATGTCGATCTCTGTGATCCAACAGACCAGAATCTAAACGACAAAATAAACATTTTCAATATGAAATAAAATTAAAATAATACAAAGCAACAGAAATGCTTCCAATATGCCGGGTAAACCATGCGCTCGCTTCTTACCAATGCAACCGGGTTCGACCCTCGGACCCGGAAGTATGTGAGATGGTACGATGGTCGCAAGCTCGATCAGGTGGGTTTTCTCCGGGTACTCCGGTTTCCTTCCACACGAATGATCACATTTACGCTCTCTTCTGCGCCAACGAGAGTGATTAATATAAGTTGTTAAAACTTGCTTCGCAATAGTTGTAAAATAAATAAAGTTTAAAAACAACATATTATATAAGTTTCTGCGTGTCCATAATAGTTACCGTAGCAACGGTGTGTCCTTTGGCAACATGATTAACTCATTTCATTCTGGATACATTTAAAGGCTTGTTGCAAACAACATAGATCCATATCAGCCGCAGAGTGATGTGTCTTAGCAAGATCATATGAATAGCAAACAGCATAGTGCCTGATCAGATGGCACGTTCCATGACAGTTGATCTGGCTATATGTCCTTTGCAAATACTGTTTGAACGGTATACAGAATCAAATGGGTTAAAGGAGATATTTTAATTTTAATTACCTTAACTACTACTTCGTGTGTAAAGGTGGTTTTAAGATCTGTCGAGATGAAGACACTTTTGTTCTGTTTGAAATTAAGCTTTCGTGAATTTGAATATAAGGAAACATTTATCTTTGCAAATATTAAGATTTTTTGAATATTTCGTAGGTTTGATGTTATAAATGACGATGAAGCCCTTAAACGTGACAATTACACCGATTGAGTAACGATTGTACCAGCATACGTGACACAGCTCTACGTGACGATTACCTCGATATACGGCACATTTACACCGCTATGAGTGACCATTACACCGATACAGATGACGATTTGACCGATTAAGGCACGATTACGCCGCTATGAGTGACGATTTCACGATATAAATGACGATTACAGCGTTACAGGTGACGATTTGACCGATTAAGGCACGATTACGCAGCCGTGAGTGACGATAACGCCGCAATTATCGTTCATACTGTTGCTCGAGCAGACAAGTCAAACACGTCAACAGCGGAAATCATGTCCTGTTCAAGTCAAACACATCAACAGCGGAAATCATGTCCTGTTCAAGTCAAACACATCAACAGCGGAAATCATGTCCTGTTCAAGTCAAACACATCAACAGCGGAAGTCATGTCCTGTTCAAGTCAAACACATCAACAGCGGAAGTCATGTCCTGTTCAAGTCAAACACATCAACAGCGGAAGTCGTATCCAGTTCAAGTCAAACACATCAACAGCAGAAATCATGTCCTGTTCAAGTCAAACACATCAACAGCGGAAGTCATGTCCTGTTCAAGTCAAACACATCAACAGCGGAAGTCATGTCCTGTTCAAGTCAAACACATCAACAGCGGAAGTCATGTACTGTTCAAGTCAGACACATCAACAGCGGAAGTCATGTACTGTTCAAGTCAAACACATCAACAGCGGAAGTCATGTACTGTTACGGTCAAACACGTCAACAGCGGAAGTCATGTCCTGTTACGGTCAAACACGTCAACAGCGGAAGTCATATCCTCTTCAAGTCAAACACGTCAACAGCGGAAGTCATATCCTCTTCAAGTCAAACACGTCAACAGAGGAAGTCATGCATTTCCTGTTCAAACATAAATGTTAAACAATTTGTTTTCATACAATGGTATTCGTTAGAGAACCAGTCAGTATCAATAATATATTACCCACAGTTCACAGTAAAGCAATCCAATCGTTTGAACAATTAAATATAGATAAATACTGCTGAAATAGTCTCGCTTAAAGTGACACTACATCGGTGAAAACGCAAATTTGTATACACTGTATTTTCCTATTATATGGTATAATTGTTTTCCAAATATGTGCCTCAAAAGCTGAGTATTTCAACTAATAAACAAGTGTCGTAAACGACGTCTGTTGACATAATAAACTAATGTAAATAGGGTCAACATCCATGTATAATGCAATGTGTGCATCCTGAATAACACGATTTATGGTACAGATTTACCGTTACATATGTACCATTGTGCATGCACATATTTATTTTTAGACTAATTCGATATTAAATATCTCTAAGTGACAGTAGCACGCGCTTGGTATAGATTCCAATAATAAACGAAAGGTCAATTCAGGAGCGTAGCTGACCGTTATATGACATCTTACTTTCGCTTTTGAGAGTTTGTATACCACAAAAACACTGTTTATGTATAAAAAGTTAGTGTTCGAATTATTTCGAAAGCATTTGCAGTAACAATGCTATGTATACGTAATAAAAGCAATTTCAGAGCGTATGCGATGTAATGTCGCTTTAATAGCAACGTTCCAAAACTTGTTTCATAAATATGGTATGAAATCACCACTCATGTAAGCTCATATATAACTAATTCGGAGATATTTCTCGGTAAATGTGTACAGTCTATATCGGTTATGTCGAAATCCGTCGGACCGTACAAAATACTTCGACATAACCGAAGTTTGACTTAACGAAATTCGATATAAACGGAGCCAGTTATATGTATACTGATAGTGTCTGAAACGGGACTTTGGTCCGACTTCGAGATCATTCGACATAACCGACTTTGGCAAAGTGTATTTTAATATAATTTTATTTATCAAAGTACATCATCAACAAAAACAGCAATGTTGTATTGCGTAAAACATCTACACAATTGATTAGGGCAATTACAATATACAGTCTACATCAATTGTGTAGATGTTTTACGCAATACAACATTGCTGTTTTTGTTGATGTTGTACTTTGATAAATAAAATTATATTAAAATACAATATCTACCTACCATCTGATCAGCTAAATACGCTATATATACCTACCATCTGATCAGCTAAATACGCTATATATACCTACCATCTGATCAGCTAAATACGCTGTATATACCTACCATCTGATCAGCTAAATACGCTGTATATATCCGTTAATAAACGATTCAATACGATCAGTCATATCCCCTGATTCCGATATTCCGTGCTATGAAGTCTTTTAAATCACTACTTCTGCCAAGAACTCAAGAATCCTTCAATGTGTCTTCTAATTGCTTGTCGCCTAATATTCTACTATATCCACTATCATTGGATGTTGAGTGTATCTGCTATCGAAATCTTAATAGATAAACTGAATAGAAACGTATCCAAATCAATCCACGAAAACGAACCAGTTAAATCCATTACGTGTATACATGTTGGTGTATATTGTGTATACACTAGGGATATACAGAACCAATATCATTGAGGTAATTCAATTCATCTATGAAGTTAGGCGAAAATGAACAATGCATAGCTGCCTGATATGTTTTCAAGAAAGCTTCCCTGGAACTGTTCTCTGCTCTGAGTAGATTATTGACTTTTTACAGCTTCAGACACGTCGGCGACTATGTACCGTATCGTGTCCTCCTTGTTTCTAAAGGTGACTTATGTGTTATTGCAACCTCTGGAATCTGTGTTATGCTTCTGTTTGAATACAGGTGACAATGTTCCGTGGAAGCATGGATGGGAGGGGTGATGGGTGGAGGAATGGACGGGGGTGACTATGGATGGACGGGCTGGCGGACGGACGGACGGGCTGGCTGGCTGGCAGACGTACGGGCGGGGGTGTGGACGGATAGGCAGCCCGATAGATAGATAGAAAGATAGATAGATACATAGAGTGTACATATTTCGTACTAATTGTACTGGGTGTATTATATATTAAAACACTGTGGTGACGTCCTACCTTTGTACTTGCAGTCCATTATTATTAATATTGGACTGGTGTCAAACGGTATTATAGTAAATACTACGCGTACATGTACGAAATAAACAATTTTAATTAGTAGAATCTTGTTATATAAGTGTGTGTTTTAAGTAAGATATAAGCCTCAAACGGATCCAATATGAAAACTATTGGTACTGTCTTCGGTGCTAAGCGCCTCAAACTGTCCAATATTTTACATATTGGATCGTTTTCGACTTATATCCTATACATAGTACGCCTACTTTGATGCTACATCATATACTTTCAATCGAATAAAAATCAGTCCCCAAATTGTATGTACGTGTATGTCACCATTTCGTTTTGGCGAGGCAAATGATGAGGACAAAACACGAACTACTTGGCATACATGTACTCCGTCTTTGCCTTATTTCACCCCGTTAATTACACGCATGAAATGTGTATGTTAAACTAAATAATGTCTAGTTGGCAACAGACGGATCTGTAGTCCAGTGGTTAACACGTTGGACTGGTAATCCAGGGATCGCAGGTTCGATCCCTAGTCTGACCCTAATAAAATTAACAGTTTTTCAGATGGGACATTAAACCGAGGTCTCGTGTCGGTGCTTTCACCGTGCACGTAAAAGAACCAGATGAGACTCTGGAATGTGTCTCTGTCTGTATCATTGCATTATCCTCCAAAAATATCAAATGACTAATCTCTTCAGGAGGCGTCACTCATGGTCAACCGGTAGCGACGATAAATAAAGTTAAAGAACACACATAAGTTGGCAGTTTCTTACGGAGGTTGGTGCACTAAGTACTGGTTAACCACTGGAGTCTACCCAGGACATGTGTTGTTGGGTATACGCCCCGCCGGCGATATAGTCCAAAATGGTGTTGATGCAAGCGTAAAACCCGAACAAACAAACAAAATATCAACATAGATTATGGAACGTGGCACAATAACGTTGAGAACCTTTAATTTGATTAGACTATATCGACCCCATTATCACAATATAATCAGATTAGGGACACGACATACATTTACTTAATAGATTACATTAGAAAACAGAAGCTACACCCGAGAGCCCATGATTGCTAACACAGTCTAGCAGACACGTTCTATGCTCTGTTGATTAACGTAAATTGATATGATTACAGCAATCAGATATTTCTCAGAACAAGCGAGATGGAACTCATTATAAACGAAGAGACGTCCCCGCGGGATGGAACTCATTATACTCGAAGAGACGTCCCCGCGGGATGAAACTCATAACAAACGAAGAGACGTCCCTGTGAGATGAAGAAACGTCCCGTGGGACGAAGAGACGTCCTCGCGGGATGGAGCTCATAACAAACGAAGAGACGTCCCCGTGAGATGAGGAAACGTCCCGTGGGACGAAGAGACGTCCCCGCGGGATGAAACTCATAACAAACGAAGAGACGTCCCCGTGG
>CM026394.1:7798294-7802540 GCA_014843695.1 Archivesica marissinica | reverse complement strand
GAGGTAATAGAAAATTACAGATGTCTCTCATTTCTTACAACATTAGATTATTCGCTCTCGAGACCTCATTCCTACGGAATGTCAACCGCATGAGGGAGATATACGAGGATTAAAGTGGCTTGCCTAAGGACACCACAACAGTGGTTCTGGTGGGGCTCGAACGCCGTATCCATTACACTAGTGATGGATTTATAAAAAGGACACATCGTGAAATACGATGACAACAAACATTTTGCCATAGAAACGTGTATATGTATATACATTTTTATGCATAATGTGTAGACAAATCGTGCGTGACTCTCGTTGAAATGTTAACCATTGAATTACGTGATGATTTGAGAGACAACTTTCAAACATGCCTACGGGAAAACATCCTTCAAAACATAATTATCGTAAAATTCACACCGGATAAGACACAACACATTTCGAAAATAAGAATGATTCTGAGACTATGGAACGGAAACTCTGAGACTATTGAACGGAAACTCTGTAGATTATGGAACGGAAACTCTGTAGATTATGGAACGGAAACTCTGTAGATTATGGAACGGAAACTCTGAAGACTATGGAACGGAAACTCTGATACTATGGAACGGAAACTCTGAAGACTATGGAACGGAAACTCTGATACTATGGAACGGAAAGTCTGAGACTATGGAACGGAAACTCTGAGACTATGGAACGGAAACTCTGATGACTACGGAAAGGAAACTCTGAGACTATGGAACGAGAACTCTGAGACTATGGAACGGAAACTCTAAGACTATGGAACGGAAACTCTGAAGACTATGGAACGGAAACTCTGAGACTATGGAACGGAAACTCTGAGACTATGGAACGGAAACTATTGAGACTATGGAACGAAAACTCTGAGACTATGGAACGGAAACTCTGAGACTATGGAACGGAAACTCTGAGACTATGGAACGAAAACTCTGAAGACTATTGAACGACAACTCTGTAGATTATGGAACGGAAACTCTGAGACTATGGAACGGAAACTCTGAGACTATGGACAGACAATTCTGAGACTTATGGAACGGAAACGCTGATGACTGTGGAACGGAAACTCTGATGACTATGGAACGACAATTCTGAGACTTATGGAACGGAAACTCTGAAGACTATGGAACGGAAACTCTGAAGATTATGGAACGAAAACTCTGAGACTATGGAACGAAAACTCTGAGACTATGGAACGGAAACTCTAAGACTATGGAACGGAAACTCTGAGACTATGGAACGGAAACTCTGAGACTATGGAACGAAACACATGAGACTATGGAATGGAAACTCTGAGACTATGGAACGCACACTCTGAGACTATGGAACGCAAACTCTGAGACTATGGAACGCAAACTCTGAAGACTATGGAACACACACTCTGAGACTATGGAACGCACACTCTGAGACTATGGAACGCAAACTCTGACACTATGGACCGAACACTGACACTATGGAACACACACTCTGACACTATGGAACGCACACTCTGAGACTATGGAATACACACCCTGAGACTATGGAACGCACACTCTGAGACTATGGAGCGCACACTCTGAGACTATGGAACGCACACTCTGAGACTATGGAACGCACACTCTGAGACTATGGAACGCAAACGCTGAGACTATGGAACGGAGTTTTGTTCGCTGACTTCTAATTACAATGTATATGAATGATAAGTAAACATAGATAACTCCGCCCACATCTAATTTTCTTTGTATTTATGTACTACACATGTATTAAAAATGTTGGACTTCACGTGATTGTTCTTATTATACTCCGTCTTCTTCTTCTTTTTCTTCTTCTTCTACCTCTTCTTCTTATTATTATACTTATTTTTCTTATCCTCCGTCTTCTTCTGAGTATTATTATTATTATCCTCCGTCTTATTTTATTTATTTATTTATTATTAGTATTATTATTATTATACTCCTTCTTACCATCCGTCTTCTTCTCATCCTCCGTATCATTCTTATTATTATTATCCTCCGCTTCTTCTCACCCTCCGCCTTATTGTTATTATTTTCTATGCACCGTCTTATTATTATCCTCCGTCTTATTCTTCTTATTATTATGATCCTCCGTCGTCGTCATCTTCTTCTTCTTATTATTATTATTATACTCCGTCGTCTTCTTCTCATGTTCAATGTGTGCTGTTTATACTGCCAATTAACGCAATAACATTATTCAAAAACTCCCTCTTGTCTAAATTAATCAATTATCAGAAAATAATTAAATCCCACGTTAAACCGTGGACAACATCCATGGGAAAAATATTTCCAGAAGATACAAATGTTCGTTTATAAATGTGACCGATATCAGAACAGAACATTATTCATTTATATTACGTATACAATAATTACATGTATGTTGTTAGTCTAACTTAATTAATATACATTTTAAATTACTCACCATAGCAACGCTACTTTAGGCTATGTTTCCAATCATGTTCCATGGAGAATGTATGACAGTGCAATAGTTCACTTGAACAATACCAAGAGACACGTTTCAGTGCTGAACTCAGTGCAATACAGTCCTCACATATTTTGTTATATGTCCACACCACATGTAATAATACCTAGAATGATTCTGATTGGTCGCGGCATGACATTGACAGCTTGCAATGCACATTCGACATATACATGTTGTTTGTGTGCATGCTGTATTTGTTGAAAATCAGCTGCTTATATCAATAAAATGCTAAATAGACACTAGCGGTTATAATGATTAAAAATAGCGTGACGGTGATTTGCGTGAAGGTGTTTGCTTATCTATAATCTATAATTATACAGATTCAGCTTAATGTAATAGCTCAACAATATACTGGCAATCATAAACGTATTTATTCTTACATTTATGGTTGTTGTTACTGTGGTATTCAGAGTTTGTTTGCATCTTGACTCGATTGAAAAATTCCAAAACTCACTTCAAAAAATATAGTATGAAATCACCACGAGTGTAACATCCCTTTTTATCACATTACCGAGTGTAACATCCCTCTGTATCACATTACCGAGTGTAACATCCCTCCTTATCACATTACCGAGTGTAACATCCCTCTTTATCACATTACCGAGTGTAACATCCCTCTGTATCACATTACCGAGTGTAACATCCCTCCTTATCACATTACCGAGTGTAACATCCCTCTTTATCACATTACCGAGTGTAACATCCCTCTTTATCACATTATCGAGTGTAACATCCCTCTTTATCACATTACCGAGTGTAACATCCCTCTTTATCACATTACCGAGTGTAACATCCCTCTGTATCACATTACCGAGTGTAACATCCCTCCTTATCACATTACCACGTGTAACATCCCTCTGTATCACATTACCGAGTGTAACATCCCTCCTTATCACATTACCACGTGTAACATCCCTCCTTATCACTTTACCTAGTGTAACATCCCTTTTTATCACATTACCGAGTGTAACATCCCTCTTTATCACATTACCGAGTGTAACATCCCTCTGTATCACATTACCGAGTGTAACATCCCTCTGTATCACATTACCGAGTGTAACATCCCTCTTTATCACATTATCGAGTGTAACATCCCTTTTATCACACTACCTAGTGTAACATCCCTTTTTATCACTTTACCGAGTGTAACATCCCTTTTTATCACATTACCGAGTGTAACATCCCTTTTTATCACTTTACCTAGTGTAACATCCCTTTTTATCACTTTACCTAGTGTAACATCCCTTTTTATCACTTTACCTAGTGTAACATCCCTTTTTATCACTTTACCTAGTGTAACATCCCTTTTTATCACATTACCGCGTGTAACATCCCTTTTTATCACTTTACCTAGTGTAACATCCCTTTTTATCACATTACCGCGTGTAACATCCCTTTTTATCACTTTACCGCGTGTAACATCCCTTTTTATCACTTTACCTAGTGTAACATCCCTTTTTATCACATTACCGCGTGTAACATCCCTTTTTATCACATTACCGCGTGTAACATCCCTTTTTATCACTTTACCTAGTGTAACATCCCTTTTTATCACTTTACCTAGTGTAACATCCCTTTTTATCACTTTACCTAGTGTAACATCCCTTTTTATCACATTACCGCGTGTAACATCCCTTTTTATCACTTTACCGCGTGTAACATCCCTTTTTATCACTTTACCTAGTGTAACATCCCTTTTTTATCCCTTTTTATCACTTTACCGCGTGTAACATCCCTTTTATCACATTACCGCGTGTAACATCCCTTT
>CM026394.1:7705794-7793294 GCA_014843695.1 Archivesica marissinica | reverse complement strand
CTAAACCGTCGTAAGAGAACTGCACATCGCAATTTGAACTTTAAGTGCTAAATTGGGGACATTATGATCATTGAGAGTTTTAATAACGTTATCTTTTTAAACATTGTCCATGTATTCTAAAACCCCTTTTCATGAATGTTTATATACCTTAACAATTTATCCGTCAAGCATGGGAGTGTCACATTTAAGACGGACACCTTTTATGGCATCCATGAATCAGATGCAAGAATTTTGAAATAAGAAATATTTGTAACTGTCAGCACAAAGTCATATTAAATAGATAAGAATTATATGTTCATTAAGTACTATGTACAGTGTTAACATGTGACAATTATGTTGTGTATGCAATAAAAGGAAAAATAAATAATAAAAAAAACTACAGAGTTCTCTTTATTATTACCTGTAGTAATTATCAAAATGCTCCAAATATTACAAATACTATTTTGAGCGTAGAATTCAACTATTGATACGCGATACATGTTTACATTGTAACCGGATAGCCCGTGTAGAACCAGCACACAATGACACCGTAAGTAAGTAGTGCAGTGCACAGTCCGCTAGACAAAACCGTGAAACGAAATAATAGATTTATTAATTGTGCCCTTACAGACAAACACAGTGCTTTTAAAATCGGCTTTGTCTTTGTTTACATCTCAGTATTTTCGCGTTACCGCCTTGACATTGGTAAATATAAATATATCTTTATGTATGTATTTTATCTGATATTGGGTCACAAATCAATACACATGCTAGGATTTGAAAAACTATATTGATAATAGACACATACCCGGGAGGTAGGTATACTTCACAATTAGCCGTTAACATCCAACTTATTGCAAATTGTAAAACAATCCTTCAATAATCTCATTATTCGGATATGTGATTGTTGGACAACACATGAGGTAAGCTGTTTGCGGTGATTGTGGCTCTTTTTCATAAGCATACTGAATTTAGTTTATACAAATTTATTTTCGCTCGATTGCGGAACAAGTTCTTACAATTTATAGTAATCACTATTAGAGCAGTGGTAGCGCGTTCGCTGTAGGTGCGAAAGGACCGGGGTTCGAGCCCAGCTGGAGCCGTTACGATTGTGCCCTTAGGCAAGGCATTTAAATTCCACGTTGCCTCTCCTCTCTCCCTCGTGGCGATGGATTCCATCAGGAATGAGGTTTCGAGAGTGATTGCTATAAGTTTTAACTTGTTTCGCAATCGTGCTAAAATAAATTTGTACAAACTATAAAATGGCTACAGTTCAGTGTTCCGATCACAATTTGTTCAACATATATTACTCACTCTTGAGACTACATTCCTGATGTAATCCATCGCCACGAGGGAGAGAGAAGAGGCAATGTGGAATTTAAGTATCTTGCCTAAGGGCACAATCGTAACGGCTACAGCTGGGCTCGAACTCCGGGCCGTTCGCATCTGAGGCACACGCGTTACCATTGCGCTATCACGACCTCCAAGTTGACCCAACTCTTCGCCATACCCCACCCTCTATAGTTTATATTGCATTTTTAGAGTTTTAGATTTTTTATTTTCTGGGACAATCTGCAAGCACTTGTCTGCGTGACCTTATAGTAGCTACATATCTGTGGATGGCACGTGCCTATATATTTCCCTCAAAATTAAAAATATGAAAATGCAAATATGCAATAAAACATGAAGGGTAAGGGGGATATATGATATGCATCGAACATATTCAGTATGAAAATAAATCGGTATTTTATGACTTTATTAATTTATAAAAGACGATTCTTAAAGCTACATAAATATGCTCCGTATTTCTTATTACGGCGATAAATACTTTCAAAATCTCCCGATACCCTCAAACCCCATATAGCGGTGCGTACACATATATCAAACCAAAGCTACGCCCATTGGAGAACTATAAAGGCAAACAATAGCACCGTATTATCGAGGCATGCGAGCAGCTCTATTTTCAACCGGGAAAATGCGTCTTTTTTAATTATGTCGGCAAGCATTATGACTCATTTGGAAAATAAGCAAGTAATCGAAGAGTCTGCAGCAAAATGTTCTGGACAGAAACATAAATGTTACCTGATTCTTGGAATACGACTATGAATATAATACGAATATTTTATTAAGCATATATTTATTAAGCATGTGTGTGTTTTATGTTTATTTATGGTCGCTACCGGTTGCACATATCAGCGACGCCTCCTGAAGAGATTAGTCATTTTAGATGTTTGGATGATAGTGCAATGATACAGACAGATACCCATTCCAGAGTCTCCTCTGGTTCTTTTACGTGCACGATGTAAAGCACCGACACGAGACATCGGTTTAATGTCCCATCTGAAAGACTGTTAATTTTATTATGGTCAGACGGGGATCTAACCTGCGATCCCTGGATTACAAGTACAGCGTGTTACCACTGGACTACAGATTCGTCTGTTTATTAAACATAAAACATTTTACAATATTTATAGCCTAATAGTATTGTATGCACGAACACTCAAAGTCCAACTCCGTGGTTGAGTTCTGACTTGTCTACCACTGTAACCTATCATCACTGATGGTCATGGGTTCGAACCCCACTCAGGGCATGTCCCATTTATATGAAAACGTTTACAGTTTCTTACGGAGGTTGGTGCACTAAGTACTGGTTAACCGCTGGAGCCTGCCCATGAACGGTGTTGTTAAGTAAAATGCCCACAGGCGATATAGCCCAAAATGGTGCTAATGCAGGCGTAAAACCCGAACAAACAAACGAAACACGAACACTCAAACGTTCCCACCAAGCATGTGAATAATAGAAGAAAGAGGTTTAATATATGCCTTATTGTACAATATAGGATAGTGCTAACCGCTTAATATATGCCTTATTGTACAATATAGCATAGTGCTAACCGTTTAATATATGCCTTATTGTACAATATAGCATAGTGCTAACCGCTTAATATATGCCTTATTGTACAATATAGCATAGTGCTAACCGTTTAATATATGCCTTATTGTACAATATAGGATAGTGCTAACCGCTTAATATATGCCTTATTGTACAATATAGCATAGTGCTAACCGTTTAATATATGCCTTATTGTACAATATAGGAGTATGCTAACCGTTTAATATATGCCTTATTGTACAATATAGGATAGTGCTAACCGTTTAATATATGCATTATTGTACAATATAGGATAGTGCTAACCGTTTAATATATGCCTTATTGTACAATATAGCATAGTGCTAACCGTTTAATATATGCCTTATTGTACAATATAGGATAGTGCTAACAGTTTAATATATGCCTTATTGTACAATATAAGATAGTGCTAACCGTTTAATATATGCATTATTGTACAATATAGGATAGTGCTAACCGTTTAATATATGCATTATTGTACAATATAGGATAGTGCTAACCGTTTAATATATGCCTTATTGTACAATATAGCATAGTGCTAACCGTTTAATATATGCCTTATTGTACAATATAGGATAGTGCTAACAGTTTAATATATGCCTTATTGTACAATATAAGATAGTGCTAACCGTTTAATATATGCATTATTGTACAATATAGGATAGTGCTAACCGTTTAATATATGCATTATTGTACAATATAGGATAGTGCTAACCGTTTAATATATGCCTTATTGTACAATATAGGATAGTGCTAACCGTTTAATATATGCCTTATTGTACAATATAGGATAGTGCTAACCGTTTAATATATGCCTTATTGTACAATATAGGATAGTGCTAACCGTTAAATATATGCCTTATTGTACAATATAGGATAGTGCTAACAGTTTAATATATGCCTTATTGTACAATATAGGATAGTGCTAACCGTTTAATATATGCCTTATTGTACAATATAGGATAGTGCTAACCGTTTAATATATGCCTTATTGTACAATATAGGATAGTGCTAACCGTTTAATATATGCCTTATTGTACAATATAGGATAGTGCTAACAGTTTAATATATGCCTTATTGTACAATATAGGATAGTGCTAACCGTTTAATATATGCCTTATTGTACAATATAGGATAGTGCTAACCGTTTAATATATGCCTTATTGTACAATATAGGATAGTGCTAACCGTTTAATATATGCCTTATTGTACAATATAGGATAGTGCTAACCGTTTAATATATGCCGTATTGTACAATATAGTATTATAAGAAAAAGGTTTAATATATGTCTTATTGTACAATATAGGATTATGCTAACCGTTTAATATATGCCTTATTGTACAATATAGGATAGTGCTAACCGTTTAATATATGCCGTATTGTACAATATAGTATTATAAGAAAAAGGTTTAATATATGTCTTATTGTACAATATAGGATTATGCTAACCGTTTAATATATGCCTTATTGTACAATATAGGATAGTGCTAACCGTTTAATATATGCCGTATTGTACAATATAGTATTATAAGAAAAAGGTTTAATATATGTCTTATTGTACAATATAGGATTATGCTAACCGTTTAATATATGCCTTATTGTACAATATAGGATAGTGCTAACCGTTTAATATATGCCGTATTGTACAATATAGTATTATAAGAAAAAGGTTTAATATATGTCTTATTGTACAATATAGGATAGTGCTAACCGTTTAATGTATGCCTTATTGTACAATATAGGATAGTGCTAACCGTTTAATATATGCCTTATTGTACAATATAGGATAGTGCTAACCATTTAATATATGCCTTATTGTACAATATAGGATAGTGCTAACAGTTTAATATATGTCTTATTGTACACTATATTTACGAGAGAACTCATTTAAAGTTAATCTACAATGGCGCCCTAAACATATACTTAATCGCAATAGAAACGCAACCATAATTATACATAAGAATATTTAATAATGAACATTGAATTTCAACGCATATAATTAATAATTTCATTAACTCGGTCTATGCACTAGATACTCACCTAAAATAATCCATTTCTCATAGTTTCATGTAATAATTCGTAGTTAAGGTGTATAGCTAGAAAGCTATTTGCAATATAGAGTATTCACATAGAAAATAAAATTCTAAAATGTTGCCTTTTTAATGACGTCAAGTATATATTTAAGAATCAAATGCAATCAAAAGATAGGACTCTCAGTGAAAACTGCACACGTGGAATTATATAGTAATGTTAAAGCTGAAAAGTAGAGAAACTATATATAATATGTTATGGAATATGATGATATATGGAATTGTCTAGTAGAGTAGAAATGGGGAATGAGACAATTAATGGCAATACATCTATATAACACTGTGCATATATCACTTATAGGGGTATCTTGAAAATAGGTATGAAATCAACTTAAAGCATTTTCAGAATCTAGTACACATGTGATAAAGACTGTGTACAACATCATCTGAAGTAATAAAAGTAGAACTATGTAGTTATTTTGTATTGTGGAAGTCGTGATAGCGCAGTGGATGCGCGTTCGCTTCAGGTGCGAAAGGTCCGGAGTTCGAGCCCCGCTGGAGCCGTTACGATTGCGCCCTTAGGCAAGGCATTTAAATTCCACGTTGCCTCTTCTCTCTCCCTCATGGTGATGAATTCCATCAGGAATGAGGTCTCCGGAGTGATTAATATAGGTTGTAAGAACTTGTTTCGCAATCGAGCTAAAATAAATGTGTATAAACTAGTTTGTATTGTTACTGTTCCACCTACAAATCATAACAGTCGTTACGATTGTGCCCTTAAGCAGCAAGGCATTTAAATTCCACATTGCCTCATCTCTCTCCCTCGTGGCGATGGAATCCATCAGGAATGAGGTCTGGAGAGTGATTAACATAAATAATAACTTGTTTCACAATCGAGCTAAAATAAATGTGTATAAACTAACCCACATATGTATTGAATAATAGATGAGCTTCCGCGTATTGCTGAATACTGTACTTAACATGTAGTGTTTCTTTAATTAATATGTTTTCTATATCATTGTATATATGTTGAGGGCCTTATTTGTATTAGCCAAGCTCTCTCGTAAAATAAAGTCTTATTATTATCATTATTATTATTATTATTAGAATATAATAGAATATGCTTTATTGCAAAATCGGCAATAACCTTGCCTTTGGCAATACAATATACATACATAATAGTATACATGGCATGACAAACAAAATGTAATATGCACAAATTACATTAATAATAGGTTGACATCGTGTTACTTAATGTAACGATAAACCAGCTAAGAAGCTATATTGGCAAAGAGTGAAACCAATTTGTCTTTTTGTGATAATACATATTAATATGATAGCATACATAAACATTCATTAATGTTAGTCACGAAAAGTCCAGGCGTGTGTGTTAACTTAACTTAAACTACAAAAAAGCATGAAATTCATGCAGCACGCACAATTAGCCACAACATTCAAATATACACATCATATCAATATCCCTTTCATAGAAAATTCAAAAAGAGTTGCAATTAAATTTTAATCTTCTTTCCAAAAACATTATTTGAATGAACCGCCCAACGCTATTATTCATGTGGACAAAAGATAGACGGTCAGTGTTTTAACAAGAGATGTCACTTTTTTGACGGTCTGAAATTTCAATTACCAGAAGAAAAAAAGAGTCTGATTATGATCTGCACTGTTCGCACTGAAACAAAAATCAAACCATTCTGTAATACGACAAAACAAATATATCTAGTCAAATTATTTAAATAAAGTATAAACAATAGATGGTTACGTTTTACGAAACATATTCTGTTTGCTCTCTGTAAATTAGATTTGCTATGTACCGCTGTTTAAAACCGTATTACTATATATATACCTCATGTTTGTATCATGTATGATGCAGCAGCACTGAGTGAATAAATTTGATTTGATTTGATTTGATTTAATGTTTTCATATGATAAGGCACAAAACACATATTAAACTGCAGTTCATTCGCCAATTATTCCAACAACTGCCAGACATGTCTTTGTTAACCACGGCCTGGCAATTGCGTTAAGAGTACTTGATATCGACCATGATATTGATGCTATTTTTAGCTCTTACTATCGTTTGTTTTCATGGCGAACGTCGTAGTAAAGTCATGCATTGTAGCCTTTAATAAATGACTCATTGCGCAATTTGCCCTTAAATTTTATGCAAATTATTGGAGCTTGTCTTGCTGTTCACAGAAGTCTGCAGGGATACCACGCCGGACAATATCACACATTTACTCACTCAGTCATCGCTTGTGACGCACCATATAACCACGTGCGCTTCATGACGAAATGAAAGTGTGTGTGTGTGATGGGCGGCTACCTGCCATCATGAAGGAATGAAATTGTGTGTGCACGGTGGGAGAATACCTAAATTAGACGGTAAGCTTTTAAAACTGTTTCAATTTCCAAACTGCGAACTCTGATTCACAATCACCTTGTGTTGTGTGAACATGTATGACATTGTATTTGCTGCTGGTGCTGTTGTTGGGGGTTATTGTGCTGGTGAAAGAAGATTAATTGCTCTCTCCCCTATCTCACTCGATCTCTCTCCCCCGCTCTCTCTATCCTCTCTATATATCTCCCCATCTCTCTCTCCCTCTCACTTTCTCTCTCTATCTCACACGATCTATCTCCCTCGCTCTCTCTATCCTCTATGCCCTCTCTCTCCCCCTCTCTCTCTCTCCCTATCTCTCTCCCTGTCTCTCTCTATACCTCCCACTCACCAGCTGCCCCCTCTCTAACTTTCCCCCTCTCCATCTCTATCCTCTCTCCAGCAGCTCCCCATCTCTCGCTCTCTACCTCCCCCGCTCCCACTCTCCGGCTATGCCGCTCCCTCTACCTCTGCCCCTCTCCATCTCTATCCTCTCTCCTGTATCTCCCCATCTCTCTTCTCTCTCTCTCTCTCTCTCTCTATAACTCCCCCTCTCCCACTCTCCAGCTATCACCACTCTCTCTCTACCTCTCCCCCGCGCCTACTTTATCCTCTCTCCTGCATCTCTCGCTCTCTTTTCTCTCTCTATGTATCTCCCTCTCTCGCTCTCTTTTCTCTCTCTCTCTCTTCTCTCTTCTCTCTTCTCTCTCTCTCTCTCTCTCTCTCTATTGCTATGTTTTCGTTAACAACAATATACCATGCCGTTGTTATATTAGTGTATGTCTATTGTTTACTGTGTTTATTTCCTTTCATTTATCGTTGCTACCGGTTGCCTACATAAGCGACATGCATGCCATTGCACTAGGGCATATGGTTCGCCAGTGGCAAGGGTAATGGGATCCTCCGTGGTCTAGTGGTTATGGTCGTTGACTACACACCACTTGCATATCACCGTCGTGAGTTCAAATTCAACAGGGGGTGCCGAATTATTTCATGTGATGCTTGGCTAGCGGAAGGTCGTCGGTTATACCGGGGTGCCCACCTATTCCTAAATAACTGTTGTTAAACATTATACTGAAATGGCATATTCTTCATACGGTTAGTGCATAATGTTAAAGCGACATTACATTCTGTATCAATTTGCGTTTTCACTGATGTAGTGTCACTTTAATGTATCGTTATTCAGTTATCTTTATTCAACAGAAAAGGACAGATCGCAAAAATCAAATACAATGCATTTTTTCGCGTTGCTACTACAGATTCTTCCGAATACATTCGAACACTAACATTGTAACAATCAACAGTTTTTTTGGGGATTGAAAATGTGACTTCATATAACGGTCACCCATGCTCCTGTATTGACGTTTGTTTGTCATCGGAGTCAATACTAAGCGCGAGATAATGTCGCTTAGAGATAATTTAATTAAGAATAGTCTACAAATAAATAGGCACAAATATGAAATATAACGGTAAATCTGTACCATAAATCGTGTTATTCAGGATACACTAGTTGTAGGCCTATTACGCATGGATGTTTACATTATTTTGTTATGTCAACAAACCGCGTATACGACGTTTGTTTATTAGTTGAAATAATCAGTAGTTAAGGCAAATATTTGGAAAACAATTGTACCATATAATAGGAAAATATATTCTGTAGATATTTGTGTTTTCACTTATATAGTGTTGCTTTAAATGTAGTCCAATACAACCTTCAAATATTTATTAAATAATTTATGTTCTACTAACTACGAAAGACCGGTGAATGACACTCGGTATTTTATTATTTTTACGATCTCAACTTCGTGAATTCATGAAGTAAAAATCGTGAATTCGTGAAGTTGAAATCGTGAATTCGTGAAGTTGAAATCGTGAATTAGTGTAGTTGAAATCGTGAATTCGTGAAGTTGAAATCGTGAATTAGTGTAGTTGAAATCGTGAATTCGTGAAGTTGAAATCGTGAATTCGTGTAATTGAAATCGTGAATTCGTGGAAGTTGAAATCGTGAATTCGTGTAATTGAAATCGTGAATTCGTGAAGTAGACATCGTGAATTAATGTAGTTGGAATAATGAAAAGATGAAATGGAGAATGTCACCACCCGTCTTCCGTACTATTTCCATCGTTTCGGAATTGCTATTTATCCAAAATTATTTGATGATACGGTACGGCATATAAAACTTTATATTACGTTATATAAATATGTACATCAACATTCTGATGTATGACTTTTAATAATAGTTTGTGTTTAGTCGAGTGCAGCAATAACGTACACATAGTGCACTGTTCCCCGAGTCTAATAGTTACGCAATACGCGTCGACAAGTGAAATCCCTTCTTACCAACCAATGCGATAGCGGAAAGCCGTAATTTCGGTGGATTTCGACCAAGCGGGGGTAATGTGAGAAAGGTGTATGACTTTAATAATAGTTTGTGTTTAGTCGATTGCAGCAATAACGTACATATAGTGCACTGTTTCCCCGAGTCTAATAGTCCCGCAATTACGGGGAGGTCTGTAAATAATGTTGTTATAACTTGTAGCCCAACCCATTTGCTTTTATCCCTCGACAAAAATAAATGTATCGTATACTGCAATCATATAATTACATATTAATCTCTGATTTGTTCTTAGTATTGTATGTATATATGTAATGCATTGTATGAAAAAATGCAATAAAATATTATTTTTAAAAAAATAGTCCCGCAATACGCGTCGACAAGTGAAATCCCTTCTTACCAACCAATGCGATAGCGGAAAGCCGTAATTTCGGTGGATTTCGACCAAGCGGGGGTAATGTGAGAAAGGTGTATTCAATAGAATGTTCTTGTTCGCTTACACTAGTATTTATCTTGATGAAAGGACCCCTGTTTGAGCAACAGCCAGGGGCCCCATGCAACCTTAGTTTATACAAATTTATGATAGCTCGATTGCGAAACAAGTTATTTCAACTTATATAAATCACTCTCGATACCTCATTCCTGATGGAATCCATCGCCACGAGGGAGAGAGAAGAGGCAACGTGGAATTTAAATGCCTTGCCTAAGGGCACAATCGTAACGGCTCCAGTGGGGCTCGAACTCCGGACCTTAATCCGCCCCGTCTTACATAGTACGGACAATTAGTCTAGTCATGCAATCTTCAGTCAAAATAACTGAGAAGTCCTGGCACGGCTGTTATATGGCAGCAAGCGAAATGAAATGACAGCTTGATTACATGTAATGTGCAGGTTCTTTGTTTCGCGAAACTTGTAAAATCAATAGCTAGCCACTGAATTCTGCTATGTTACGAACCACGAATTATTTCCTCATTTATCATACGTCAACATCACATCATTCTTGATGTAATATAATTGTGCACGTACTTGATTATCTCCCGTGGTACACCAGCAATAGTGCACATAACAACGTGCATGATACGTTCAGGCACGTATCTGCTATAAGGCACTGACGGCGAGGGGCCTGCAGATTACCCCAGAAAATGAAATATCTAAATCTCCGAAAATCAACATCCCATCTTCAATGCTCAATTTATTTGTCGGACCTGCAAATTCAAAATCGCTAACTACGCCCTTGACGTTCACTTAAAATTGACTGCATATCAAGATATTACGTTTAAGTTTAAACTTGAGATTTATTTCGGGTGGTAACATTCTCCATTTTATTATTTCATGATTCTAACTTCACGAATTCACGATTTCAACTACCCGAATTCACGATTCATAACTTAACATTATTCCAACTTCACGAATTCACGATTTCAACTACACGAATTCACGATTTCAACTACACTAATTCACAGATCGAATAAGTAATTAGTGTACACTGTATACACATTTATTTAGCTCGATTGCGAAACAAGTATTACAACTTATATTAATCACTATAAAGTTTAAACTTAGTCACTATCGAGACCTCATTCCTGATGGAATCCATCGCCACGAGGGAGAGAGCAGAGGCAATGTGGAATTTAAATGCCATGCCTAAGGGCACAATCGTAACGGCTACAGCTGTCGTGCCGCGACCAATCAGAATCCTTCCAGGTGTTATTACACGTGTGTTTATATAAGAAAATATGTAATGGCTGTATTACACTGAATACAAGTACATTTATGTGGCAAATGTTTGCACTACTTGTAATTATTGATTACTAAGGAAATGGATGACACGGGATTCCGTAATACATGTACACCGTCTACATCCGTTATGTCAAAATCGGTTATGTCGAATTATCCGGTTATCTCGAAGTTTTCATGAACTAACCTCATATATCGCTTATATATATATATTGCTAAGAACTTGAGAGTTGCTAGCTACATAAAATACCCTAATACACTTTATATACAGTCTACATCCGTTATGTCAAAATCGGTTATGTCGAATTATTCTCGAATAACTCGAAGTCGGATCAAAGTCCCGTTTCAGACACTATCATTTTACATATAACTTGCTCCGTTTATATCGAATTTCGTTAAGTCAAACTTCGGTTATGTCGAAGTATTTTGTTCGCCCCGACGGAATTCGACATAACGGATGCAGACTGTATATATAAAAAATTATGTATTGTTTTTTTTTGCAGGCTTGTATATCTCAAACAGCAATCAGAAATAAATGCATAACAGATGGCGTCTACAAAGTTCAGTCAATCACCACAAGACAACATCTTATGTTGTGCTATATGTATGGACATTTACAAGACACCGCGGATGCTACCATGTCAACATACCCTTTGTGAGTCGTGTCTGCACTCGTACATTGTAAACAAGTCACGTGAGAGAGTGCTTGTTTCAGACTTCCCGTGCCCAGTTTGCCGTGCCATTACGCCTGCTCCACGTGCATTCACTCGCATCGACACGTGGTCGAGTTTGTTTCCTCTTAATCATCTCCTAGTATCCCTGCTGGATTCAAGCTTTCACGAAATGCTTGAGAAACGTGAAGCCTCAACTGGTACGGATCGATGCACTGAGCATGCCGGGAAAGCCATCGAGTTCTTCTGTGTTGAGCATAACGCCAAGCTATGCAGTAAATGCTTTAAGAATGCCCATCGCCATTGCGACATCCTCGACATTGAAGAGCATGTCGAATTCACATCAAGGTTTAATATCGTGAAAACTGACGTGGAGAATCTACTAAGCTATTTAAATGATGCCATAGTACACTTGAAATCAAACATAGAACAACTGCTCACAGAGAAGGGTGGAATTATGACAGAAGTTAAAGATTTCCGCGGAAAGGTTGAAGCGTTGCTCAATTCATTTGAAACCGATATTAAAGAACAAGTAAACGTACAGCATGACGGGGAGGTTGTTGTTCTTAAGGCGCAGTGTGAGAAATATGAACGGTTCAAGGCAGAGATCGAAACGTCTGGGAAGACATTAAGCGATCTTCCAGTCTCCTCTCAGTCGATTGAAATGATTGTAACGATTGAAAATGACATTAAAAGTCAGTCTTCTTTCATCCTTGGATGCCACTCAAACATCAAAATCATCAAAATGGAATTCGCGATTGAGAATCAGCTTCTCGCCTTTCTCAACTCATTCAGCAACCTCGGAAGTGTCAACGTCAACCATTTTGAATCCAATCTACAGGAGCCTCAAGAATTACTGTCAAGGGGAAATACTCTAAACGAATCATTCGTTCCCTCTCCGCGAGATGTTTCTGTCGATGATCTACCTTCTCGATCCCCGATTCGCCGTGTGTCACCTCGAGCTATAACAAGTGCTCGACAACAGATATCTGAAACAGCGTCAAACCATTCTGCTATCAATTCAGATCAAAGAACTCAACGTACACATAAAGAGCCAAAACGCCCAAAGACAGTGCCTATAGAATCCACAGCACCAACTCCAGTAGTTCGTCCTCGCCCAGAGCGTCCGGATACCCACGGCATTCGCCACTTTCTCCCAAGATCTTGCTCAAGTCCAGTACGTAATGTGGATTACCATGCAACCGTAGATCGAAGCGAAGCTTCCTCCATTAATGTCCTAAAGGAGAATGCTATTGCTATTGATTTAAGCGATGATAACGCTTCAGTATTTTCTGATACGCCGAATGGAGACAGTGTTCTTTCTACGAAGGTCGACGTAAACGATAAAGGACCAATACCAGAAGCTGCAACGAGAACATTGACCGCTGCTTCGTCCAGACCGCCAACCAGTGAAAAGCCCAAGCATCGCGTTTGGAATTACGTCAATGTCATGTCGGGAGTAGGTGACATAAATAGCAGTAGGAGGATTTCTGAAAACAGCCCAGAAAGTACAGAGAGTACTATGAAATATCTGTTCCGATCATCATCGGCATCAAGCGTCAGTCCAGAAAGCAAGGCCATATCAGCAACGCCAGCAGTGGAACAGAACACTCGTGCGACCAAGCCGGCACACCCTGCGGAAAATGCCACATCGCCTGTCTACGAAAACACATCCATGTGCTCCGGTGGTTCTGCTCAAACCAAATTGAATGCAAAAACGTTAACGTTTGAACCGTTAACGAATACCATCACACCTTCAAAGCAGTGCACAAAACTAAAAAGCCTCGTGATTAAAGTCGAAGGTGACATACGAGAGTGCACAATAACTGGTTCAGTGGAGCTTCCGGACAAACGACTTGTACTCGTAGACTGTAACAACAGCTGTATTAAGCTGTTTAATGTGGACTTTGCATACGTGTGTCACTTGGATATGAGCAAAGAACCGTGGAACGTGGCCAGTATATCTGCCGATGAAATTGCCGTAACGGTTCCGCTTGAGAAGAATATCCACATAATTCGTGTGTCTGCAACCTCAATGAGCACATTGCGGTGTATTGTTACACGGAGGGAATGCTGGGGTATCGCTGTAGTGGATGGAAAATTCATCGTCACAACGAAGGACGACGGGAATCAAGTGGCTTTCTTAGATGATAACGGCAGAGAACTACAGGTGGTCAATTTTGCATCGAGAGAAAATCCAAATATTTTGAGACCTGTATCAGTTACATGCGCTTTGAACGAACACGTGCTTTATATTTGCTGCGAAGGCCAGTCCGGAACGAAAGGCTCGCTTGTACGAATGTCAACACGAGGAGATGTATTGCACGTCTTCACACACAAAGAGTTGGATCGTCCATACAGCACAGCGGTGGACAAAGATGACAACGTCTACGTCACAGCTATTCGCTCAGCAAATGTTCTTCTGCTTACGGAGGGCGGGGCTTCAGTGATGACGATATTATCACGTGATCTTGGTTTGGCACGCCCACAACATATTCATATTTCAAACCGAGACGATGGATCATTCCTCGTTCTGACAGAGCGACGGTCAGACAAAGCAGATGTGTATTGCCTCAAATAAATATTAGCTCTTTCACAGCCAATGTCGCATAAAAGGGATTATGCAGAAAGCAGAGAACCCGATCAGACAGAACAGAACGTGCCGTTGGACCAGGGTGTATGCTGATTGCTTGTCAGACAGTGGAGCTGAAGCACCTGTCGAAATAGCAAACAACATAGATCCTGATCAGACGCAGCGTTACGCTGAGGCTGATCAGGATCTATGTTGTTTGCCCATGATCTGAATGTATTCGGCACTGAGTTAAAGAAATCAACACTGCCGGATTCTCCAGCTGTACGTACATGTCATAGTTGGCATTACCGGATTCTCATTTGGAATGTCGAACTTCGCTCTAAGACTGAAATAATTTAAATAGTGTGTACGAACAAAACCTACTACATGTACATATATACTGACGCCATAAAAACTGTGCACTTTTATATTGAGCGTTAACTGTTTCGTTACAAATTTTAAGAATAATGGATTTTACTATCATGAGTGAAGAATATAATCCTTCACACATTGCACAAATTTACCAAATATTTCGCACATTTTAATACTAAATGTGCCTATATGTTGTTTTAAAAGTATAAAAGTGTCAGTATAGTATAATTATAATGTTTTTGTAACAGTGTAATATGCACCAATAGCAATGGTTTACAAATACGGTAGAATATACAGAACATTCAGTGAACTACAGTCAAACCTGTCTTAAACAGCCAGCCACGGGAATCACAGAAAGTGGCTGCTTAGCACGGGTGGCTGCTTAATAGAGGTCAAATGTATAATAAAACAGCATATTGGGAATCTGAAAACTGGCTGCTTAATACAGGTTGGCTGCTTAATAGAGGTGACCACTAACACAGGTTTGACTGTAAACAAGAAGCTGAAATGATATATTGCTTCCCATGGTCAACGTCATATAGGAAACGGTGAACCGCGGGTCCATATTCTATTATAGAATATTGACCCCTCCCCAACTCCCCCACTCCCCCACTCCCCCACTCCCCCACTCCCCAAAGCCTACAAAACACAATATTAGCACTATATTTTATTAATAATTGCATAAGCTATAAAATTAACAATTATTAATAAAATTATATTGAATTAATGTATGAAAAAAGACATACATGTACACCAAGCTTAATCTATTTTTGAAGCCAAGCAGCTCAAAATAAATACCATAAAATAGCACAGTACTAACCAGATGACTAGTCTATACAAATTTATTTTAGCTCTATTGCGAAACAAGTTCTTACAACTTATATAAATCAATCTCGAGACCTCATTCCTGATGGCATCCATCGCCACGCGGGAGAGAGAAGAGGCAACGTGGAATTTAAATGCCTTGTCTAAGGGCACCGTCGTACCGGCGCCAGAGGGGCTCGAACTCCGGACCTTTCGATTACTAGTAAGATATATGATATTACAAAGGAACACTAAACAATACATGTACATGGTTGCAAGAGTCGTGACTGGTACAGTGAGTATCAGATGGTCGTCCTATACATTCTAAATACAACAATATTTATAATCAACATTACTTTTATGTATTTATGCAGTGTATATAAAACATTGCACTTTTCATATTTAGAGTAGGCCTATGGCCTAGAGAAATAATAAAAGTCAGTGTGTGGTTCTCATTTGTCAATTTGACGACTTGACGGCATATGTATTTTTGTTGTTGACATTATTTGGTGTGTTGTGTTCTTGTTATTCGAATGTTATATGTATATAACAATGCTTCAACACATTTCTGTTTTGTAATGAGAGACATCGGTCAGTTACTGCCCCTGAATACACCCTAAAAGTAGATAGGTCCTATTAAGTGTTTCCTCTGTTTTTATCGTTGTTTCCTTTGCACAACATGCTAGCACTTTTATTCCACTATCGCTTTATATGATTATTAAATTACTATATCTCGACAGATCTCCTACAGTATATGCAATGAGTACTTATTTGTAAAACAATGTTTTCAGTTAATTAACACGATTTTGATAAAAATCAAGCATATCATACCGCAACATCTGGATAGGGAACAACGGTAAAGACAAAGGATTCTAACTGAAAAGGACCTATTCACATTTTGGAATAAATCAGACTTTAAGTGACAAGGGAGGTAATAGAAAGTTACAGATGTTTCTCATTGTATCACACTATATCACAAATGTTGTATGATTGTTATTACGAACAAAAGTCCCGTGTAATTATGATGCCTTAAAGTTTAGTATATCCTTAAAGCGACATTACATCGCAAAAAGCAAGTAAAATGCATTTATTCACGTATACATGCATTGCTATTACAATTTCTTCTGAATACATTCGAACACTAACATTGAATCATTAAACAGTGTTTTTGTGGTATGCAAACTTTCAAGAGTGAACATTAGGATTTTAACGGTCAACCACGCTCATGAATTGACGTTTGTTTTCAATCAAGTCAATGCTAAACACGCGATACTTTCGATTAGAAATAATTTAACTATGATTAGTCTACAAATAAATATGCATATATAGGCACACCGTGCGAGACCCTATTTACATTATTTTGTTATGTCAACAAACCGCGTTTACGATGTTTTATTTATTTGTTGAAATACGCAGTTTTTGAGGCAAATATTGGGGGGGGGGAATAATACCATATAATAGCAAATTACATTCTGCACACATTTGCGTTTTCACCGATGTAATGTCGCTTTAAGGACAAAAGTTGTGCAGTGGTATTTTTTATATCAGCGATTAAAGTCAATAACAAGCGGTACCAAATTAAATATAATTTATTCAAAATTGATTCTAACCAACGTTTCAGAGAACGTGCATGATATATTGACAATTTAGATTATATAATTTGATGATATTTTTTTTTTTTATTTCTGAATTCCAATAGGCTCAAATGCCCATGAGGACATATACATGCATACTTTATGGCAAACAGTGATAATAGCATAAATTATATAAATACTTGTACAATGTACATATATATCAAACATAAAGAAATATAGAGTTGTTCAAATTTGGAGAAGGTTATACGTATTCATGATCATATTTTACATATAGTATGCATAAATTTACAGTAATTACTCACATTTTAAATATTGCTATATTGTAGCATTTACTATAATATTATAATGTTATAATGTTCCAGGTTATTTATATTGTTTAGCTGTTCATTCGCTATTTAAATTTTCACTATAACTAATAATAAATATACTTTTTTAAATGAAACCAATATGACGTTGACCTTAAATGAAACGAAACAGAAAGACCAACAAATGGTTTCCTAATGTGTAATTCAATATGTAAGTTAACCATTTAGCATCCACGCTCCCTAAAGTTTAAGATTCGGATGGTGTGCTAACTATTTAACACGTTAAGTAATACAACTTACATTTCTAGGGCGTTAGCTGAAAGTACCTGGAATATTACATGCCATTATTTGCTGCATACAGATTTTCATTTCGTTTTGCAAAAGCATTATGTATATACACACCTAATTTCCTAATTGTAGTCTGGCTTTCATTATTAATCAATTCTATAAACTTATACATATTTGGACGCCTCCAAAATTTCGCTGGAATATACTGACACCTTAAATCATTGTACAATGAGCATTCCATATAATATTTAATGTGGTACTGCTTGTTATTGACTTTAATTGTTGATATAAAAAATACCCGTGCACAACATTTGTCCGTAATTGTATTTCCACCCTATGGTATGTTTGTCTCACGTTAGCAGTTGTCCGAACTAAGCAGTTGTCCGAACTAACCGTTAGTGTATGCGGGCAGTGCTGCATTCAAACGACATATCATCCAAAGCACCACTTATATTAACTCGCAACATAGCATGAGGGATTGAGTTACCAGTGGTAATACGCTGGACTGGTAATCCAGGGATCGGAGGTTCGATCCCCCGTCTGACCCTAATAAAATTAACAGTCTTTCAGATGGGACGTTAAACCGAGGTCTCGTGTCGGTGCTTTACACCGTGCACGTAAAAGAACCAGAGGAGATTCTGGAATGGATCTCTGTCTGTATCATGCACTATCCTCCAAAATCTAAAACAACTAATCTCTTCAGGAGGCGTCGCTCATATGGGCAACCGGTAGCGACGATAAATAAACGTAAAAAAATGAGGGATTGAGTAGATCAAAATATGGAAGTCGTGATAGCGCAGTTGTAGCTCGTTTGCTTCAGGTGCGAAAGGCCCGGAGTTCGAGCCCCGCTGGAGCCGTTACGATTGTACCATTTGGCAAGGCAAATGCCACATTGCCTCCTCTCTCTCTCTCTCTCTCTCGTGGCGATGGAGTCCATCAGGAATGTGGTCTCGAGAGTGATTAATATAAGTTGTAAGAACTTGTTTCGCAATCGAGCTAAAATAAATTTGCATAAACTAAAATGGCTTAAATTCAGTGTTCCGATCACAAATTTAAATGGCCGAAATGACATATATTTTCGACTGCTCCTCCAGAACGATCGTTTAATTTGGCTCGATTCCTCCAATGCGATATTCTGACAAATATCTGACTGAAATTATGGGAAATGATATATTAATGATAGCTATTACTGTTTCGATCTCATATTCAGAATGGCCGCTATGGATTCAGAATGGCAGCTATAGATTCAGAATGGCGGTTATATATTCAGAATGGCGGCTATATATTCAGAATGGCGGTTATAGATTCAGAATGGCAGCAATAGATTCAGAATGGCAGCTATAGATTCAGAATGGCGGCTACATATTCAGAATGGCGGCTGTAGATTCCGAATGGCCGCTATATATTCAGAATGGCCGCTATAGATTCAGAATGGCAGCTATAGATTCAGAATGGCCGCTCTATATTCAGAATGGCGGCAATATATTCAGAATGACGGCTATAGATTCAGAATGGCGGCAATATATTCAGAATGGCCGCTATCAATTCAGAATGGCCGCTATAGATTCAGAATGGCCGCTATAGATTCAGAATGTCGGCTATAGATTCAGAATGGCCGCTATAGATTCAGAATGGCGGCTATAGATTCAGAATGGCCGCTATAGATTCAGAATGGCCGCTATAGATTCAGAATGTCGGCTATAGATTCAGAATAGCCGCTATAGATTCAGAATGGCCGCTATAGATTCAGAATGGCGGCTATAGATTCAGAATGGCCGCTATAGATTCAGAATGTCGGCTATAGATTCAGAATAGCCGCTATAGATTCAGAATGGCGGCTATATATTCAGAATGGCCGCTATAGATTCAGAATGGCCGCTATAGATTCAGAATGGCGGCTATAGATTCAGAATGGCAGCTATAGATTCTGATTGGCGGCTATAGATTCAGAATGGCGGCTGTAGGATACAATATTGCATATGTTCTTCTCCTCATATATATTTTGTGAACTCTGTGTGTCAATCTTGCTGTATCACTTGATCAATTAGCTTAACTGTTGTTTTGATTCTCTCCCCTTAGTTGTCCATAGACTCGGGCGAGCGATCCCGGTTCAACGGTTTATTCATTTGCAAAACCATGGAACAAATATTTATGCCATTTTAATATGCGTGTACATTTACATATATATATATAATTGCTTTGTTTTCTATGTGGAATAAAATGTGTGAAATAAAATGGTTTTCTTTTCAATCCGTGTGAAGAGTATGGCATATAAAGCGCCAACATGAGGTTATTGTGTGTAACAGGCAGATCTGTAGTCCAGTGGCAACACGCTTGACTGGTAATCCAGGGATCGCAGGTTCGATCCCCCGTCTGACCCTAATAAAATTAACAGTCTTTCAGGTGGGACTTTAAACCGAGGTTTCGTGTCGGTGTTTTACACCGTGCACGTAAAAGAACCAGAGGAGATTCTGGAATTGGTATCTGTCTGTATCATTACACTATCCTCCAAAATCTAAAATAACTAAACTCTTCAGGAGGCGTCGCTCATATGGGCAACCGGTAGCGACGATAAATAAACATAAAACACACAAATGTTGTGTGTACAAAATCTAAAATGACTAATCTCTTCAGGAGGCGTCGCTCATATAGGCAACCGGTAGCGACGATAAATAAACGTAAAACACACACTTTGTTGTGTTGCCGGCTGATCTCCTCATAGCAGCGTGCAACGTAGGCTACAAGGTGTTTGTTTGTTTATTTATTTGTTTGTTTGTTTGTTTGTTTGTTTGTTTGTTTGTTTGTTTGTTTGTTTGTTTGTTTGTTTGTTTGTTTGTTTGTTGTCGAACTTGCAACATTGAACACACGGCCCAGCACTTCTGCCTTGCTCAACAGGCCCTGGAACGACTTAAACAACCAGATGTTTATTTTACTTTTGCGGGATGACAAACAGTGAGGAGGATGGTTCTCAAAACGGAGCGTTTTGGAAAGATGCTGTCAACACCTCCGGAATTGTTATGAAAAGAATGAAGAAGCCGCCTCAAGATGTCATGTTTTATCGCACTACTCTTCTCTACAAGACACAATGATATAGCTTCCCTTGTTCATCTTGTGAAGAAGCCGCCTCAAGATGTCATGTTTTATCGCTCTACTCTTCTCTACAAGAGACAATGATATAGCTTCCCTTGTTCATCTTGTGAAGAAGCCGCCTCAAGATGTCATGTTTTATCGCACTACTCTTCTCTACAAGACACAATGATATAGCTTCCCTTGTTCATCTTGTGAAGAAGCCGCCTCAAGATGTCATGTTTTATCGCTCTACTCTTCTCTACAAGAGACAATGATATAGCTTCCCTTGTTCATCTTGTGAAGAAGCCGCCTCAAGATGTCATGTTTTATCGCACTACTCTTCTCTACAAGACACAATGATATAGCTTCCCTTGTTCATCTTGTGAAGAAGCCGCCTCAAGATGTCATGTTTTATCGCTCTACTCTTCTCTACAAGAGACAATGATATAGCTTCCCTTGTTCATCTTGTGAAGAAGCCGCCTCAAGATGTCATGTTTTATCGCTCTACTCTTCTCTACAAGACACACTGATATAGCTTCCTTTCTTCATCTTGTGTCTATTTTATTCTTAGACTAAATAAGCATGTTTTAACATAGTGTGGTTAATTTAATTCATAATTGTGGAAGTCGTGATAGCGCAGTGGATGCGCGTTCACTTCAGGTGCAAAAGGTCAGGAGTTCGAGTCCCGGGAGCCGTTACGATTGTGCCCTTAGGCAAGGCATTTAAATTCAACGTTGCCATTTCTCTCTCCCTCGTGGCGATGGATTCCATTAGGAATGAGGTCTCGAGAGTGACTAATATAAGTTATAATTACTTGTTTTGCAATCGAGCTAAAATAAATTTGTATAAACTAATTCATGATTTTTATTTTCCATAGCTGCTTTACTCTTGTTATTCATATACATAATATTATGTTGATATATAGTCGGTTATAAAAGCTCATCAGATATTATTGTAAAAGGTATTTCCGACTTAAAATAAAAGTTATCTTATCTTATTTTGGAAGCTACATGTACACATCAGAAATAATCGACTAGGAACATTGGCCCACGTGGTTCCGGAACGTGCACCCACGTGGTTCTGGAACGTGCACCCACGTGGTTCTGGAATGTTCACCCACGTGGTTCTGGAACGTGCATCCACGTGATTCTAGAACGTGCACCCACGTGATTCTGGAACGTTCACCCACGTGGTTCTGGAACGTTGGCCCACGTGGTTCTGGAACGTTCTGGAACGTTCACCCACGTGGTTCTGGAACGTTCTGGAACGTGCACCCACGTGGTTCTGGAACGTTCACCCACGTGGTTCTGGAACGTGCACCCACGTGATTCTGGAACATCCACCCACGTGGTTCTGGAACGTTCACCCACGTGGTTCTGGAACGTGCATCCACGTGATTCTAGAACGTGCACCCACGTGATTCTGGAACGTTCACCCACGTGGTTCTGGAACGTTCACCCACGTGATTCTGGAACGTGCATCCACGTGTTTCTGGAACGTGCACCCACGTGGTTCTGGAACGTTCACCCACGTGATTCGCCGGATGCGAGGATAAATAAACTGAAACATCAATCTCGTTGGATGTTTGGTTTAAAGTTTAAACATATTTATTCGTTCATTATGTACAGTACATATCTATTGTATAGCTATACAAACGTTCATTATGTACAGTACATATCTATTGTATAGCTATACAAACTAAAATGGATTTAATCGGAAGCTTAAAGCTTATTGTGATTATCTCCATACATTTTAGAATGCCTCAGTCTGCAGCTTGCAAACATTTATTAATTAGTCGACGAGACATGGCATATTGATCGAGTAACCAGTCGGGCGTCTCACCATATCTCTTTCTATCTCACGTTTTCTATATCTGCATCTACACCTACATCTACATCGGCATCTACATCTGCATCTACATTTTCATCTACATCTGCATCTACGTTTGCATCTACATCTGCATCTGCATCTATATCTGCATCTACGTCTCTGCATATACATCTTCATCTACATATGCATCTACATCTGCATCTATATCTACATCTGTATCTACGTCTGCATATACATCTGCATCTATATCTACATCTATATCTACATCTATATATGTATCTTCATCTGCATCAACATCTGCATCTACGTCTGCATCTATATATACATCTGCATCTACATCTGCATCTGCATCTATATCTACAGCTGTATCTATATCTGCATCTACATCTGCATCTACATATGCATCTATATCTGCATCTGCATCTGCATCTATATCTACATCTATATCTATATTTACATCTGCATACATGCATCTACATCTATACCAACATCTGCATCTTCATTATTTGAGACTCAGTGTTAAAAATAACTAAATACTAAGGTTAAAACAGTCATTAATTAGACATGAATGGTACAGTGGCCAACCGCTCAGCAAAACTGGTGCCTAATTGTGAGTATATATATTGCGTGGTACTGGATACTTTCAGTATTTCCAGTATGCCATTTAAACACAGTTACTCCCCTTATTTCAACGAAGCCATTTGTAAATAACCAAAATGTCAAATTCCTATTTTTAAACTTCTTACTCATTCTGCATGCATGTTCAGTCGTGCATGCCAACTGGGACTATGGAAGGTAAATTCTGTTTTTTTCTATGATTGTAGACTACAACTGGTGTGGTTTGTGGTAGTCCAAATATTTACTCGAAATAACAGAAACATTTTTTTAATGTAGAATTCTTATTTATAGGACAAGGTTTGTGGCACAGGAATCCTGGGAATTAGTACCAATATTAAATTTGAAAAATGTCACAATTTACTATCAAGGGATTTTCTCGAAATAACACATAGAAACTTTTTTAATGTAGAGGTCTTATATATGACTACCTCCATACCCTCTCCCCCTGCCGCGTTGACCCCCTATGAGCATGTAATATCTACACCCCACCACCACGTTGCTACCCAATATTCCGTAGAAGTAAACATTCACTAAACATTTTTTGTCAGAAATTTGTAATTTTTACAAATGATATTTGATTGATGCTACAATGTATTTTGACTATTTGGAGTTTTATCGTGGCGATGGGGTGCAGTATCCTGGGGGAGGACTGGAGGGTCTCCATGGGTAAGCGCTGGATGCCTGTAGTTTGTGAAATTATCTGTTCACAGGCATCCGGCGCAGACCCTGGATCACCCTCCCCCAGAACCATGTTACAACCCGTCAAACCTGTGGGCATATCTATAGTCAATTTGTACTTTGTAGCATGAAACAAATATCATTTCTAGTCCAAAATACACCGTCTCCATGGCCTAGTGGTTAAGGCGTCCACCTACGGAGCGGGAGGTTGAAGGTTTGAACCTTGTCATGGGTTAATTCTGGTTGGTGAGCCGCCAGCTAGTTAAATAATGGTTACCGATTGCCTCACGCCCGGCCTTCAAGGATAGGATTCGGGAAGTACTGATGTCCATAAGAGGTGCCTCATAATTCAGAAATGGCTGGCCCTTTTAATAGGGGTGACACTATCATAAAGTAAATAAACAAACACTCTACTTGACAATCTCGTCAGTAGGATCCGATTGATAATTGATTGACTATCTACATGTATCTATATTCCTGGTCTCGGTCAGTAACTCATGGTTACACATACTCATATATAGACAGTTTTTCATAGGCAGGCTTTAAAATAGCGAACCTAAGCGGTTTACCAGTACTAAGCAATGTGTGTGAGCCTGTAAGGTGCCTTGCTCAAGGAAACTACATACTTGCCCTTATCGAGTATCAAACCGTGGATCCTTTGGTTCCAAATCCAACAATACCATTGGACAACATTAAGTACTAAGCAATATGTGTGAGCCTGTAAGGTGCCTTGCTCAAGGAAACTACATACTTGCCCTTATCGAGTATCAAACCCTGGACCCTTTGATTCCAAATCCAACACTACCATTGGACAACATTAATTAAGTCTTGCACAACATTTACCAAGTCCTTAATTGACATAGTTCTATTAACGAAAATATTCAACCCTTCGCCCTATGATGGAAGTGGTATACATCGAAAATATGGCCCCAAGTCTGGAAATATGCCATGGAATTTAATTATACAAATGTAATTGTTACAACACAATTCTATTGAAATTCCAGGACACACTTGACTCTTATTTTCACTGGAAGCGTGCAAAGAGTATAATATTGCGAGGGTGTGTCTTATGTTTATTTATCGTCGCTACTGGTTGCCCATATGAGCGCCGCCGCCTGAAGAGATTAGTCATTTTAGACTTTTTGGAAGTGCAATGATACAGACAGAGATTCATTCCAGAGTCTCCTCTGGTCCTTTTACGTGCACGGTGTACAGCATCAACACGAGACCTCGGTTTAAAGTCCCATCTGAAAGACTGTTAATATTGCCTGAATACAATATACACTTGACCTGAAATGTTTGAAAAGATGACATACATGTATTACATGTTACAGATGGATCTGTAGTCCAGTGGTAACACACTGGACTGGTAATCCAGGGATCGCAGGTTCAATCCCCCGTCTGACCCTAATAAAATTAACAGTCTTTCAGATGTGATGTTAAACCGAGGTCTCGTGTCGGTGCTGTACACCATTCACGTAAAAGAACCAGATGGGTCTCTGTCTGTATCATTGCACTATCCTCCAAAAATCTAAAATTACTAATCTCTTCAGGAGGCGTCGCTCATATGGGCAACCGGTAGCGACGATAAATAAATGTAAAACACACAGGTCTATTACATGTTAAACAGGTGCAGATGAATCGGAGAAAGAGCAGGGCTGTTCCAGTCTATTCTCACAGTTGCAGAGTTTCAACAGAAAGCATCTTCATAAAACAGGTATCTACATGTAATGAGAGACATTACTGTTTTTTCAATTACCTCCCTTTGACAGATAAATTCTGATTAATCCGAAATGCATATTGGTTCATTTACTTTGAATCAATTGTTTTATCCAAATTGTGTTAATTAATTGATAACAATTATTTACAACTAAACAAAGTATCCATTGAATTTACTGTTGGGTATCTGCCAAGGAAGTCGTGATAGCGCAGTGGATGCACGTTCGCTTCAGGTGCGAAAGGTCCAGAGTTTGAGCCCCGCTGGAGCCGTTACGATTGTGCCCTTAGGCAAGGCATTAAAATTCCATTTTGCCTCTTCTCTCTCCCTCGTGGCGATGGATTCCACCAGGAATGAGGTCTCGAGAGTGATTAATACGAGTTGAAAGAACTTGTTTCGCAATCGAGCTAAAATATATTAAATATGCCTCAATTTGTTACTAGTATTGACAGGTAATATTACAGTAAAACCCGTGTATTGCTGTAAGTTCACCTGCCTGGGCCTCAATGCGTTACTAGTATTGACAGGTATATATAACAGTAAAACCCGTGTATTGCTGTAAGTTCACCTGCCTGGGCCTCAATGTCTTACTAGTATTGACAGGTATATATAACAGTAAAACCCGTGTATTGCTGTAAGTTCACCTGCCTGGGCCTCAATGTGTTACTAGTATTGACAGGTATATATAACGGTAAAACCCGTGTATTGCTGTAAGTTCACCTGCCTGGGCCTCAATGTGTTACTATATTGACAGGTAATAACAGTAAAACCCGTGTATTGCTGTAAGTTCACCTGCCTGGGCCTCAATGTGTTACTAGTATTGACAGGTATATATAACAGTAAAACCCGTGTATTGCTGTAAGTTCACCTGCCTGGGCCTCAATGTGTTACTAGTATTGACAGGTATATATAACAGTAAAACCCGTGTATTGCTGTAAGTTCACCTGCCTGGGCCTCAATGTGTTACTAGTATTGACAGGTATATATAACAGTAAAACCCGTGTATTGCTGTAAGTTCACCTGCCTGGGCCTCAATGTGTTACTAGTATTGACAGGTAATATTACAGTAAAACCCGTGTATTGCTGTAAGTTCACCTGCCTGGGCCTCAATGTGTTACTAGTATTGACAGGTATATATAACAGTAAAACCCGTGTATTGCTGTAAGTTCACCTGCCTGGGCCTCAATGTGTTACTAGTATTGACAGGTATATATAACAGTAAAACCCGTGTATTGCTGTAAGTTCACCTGCCTGGGCCTCAATGTGTTACTAGTATTGACAGGTATATATAACAGTAAAACCCGTGTATTGCTGTAAGTTCACCTGCCTGGGCCTCAATGTGTTACTAGTATTGACAGGTATATATAACAGTAAAACCCGTGTATTGCTGTAAGTTCACCTGCCTGGGCCTCAATGTGTTACTAGTATTGACAGGTATATATAACGGTAAAACCCGTGTATTGCTGTAAGTTCACCTGCCTGGGCCTCAATGTGTTACTAGTATTGACAGGTAATATAACAGTAAACCCGTGTATTGCTGTAAGTTCACCTGCCTGGGCCTCAATGTGTTACTAGTGTTGACAGGTAATATAACAGTAAAACCCGTGTATTGCTGTAAGTTCACCTGTCTGGGCCTCAATGTTTACTAGTATTGACAGATATATATATAAAAGTAAAACCCGTGTATTGCTGTAAGTTCACCTGTCTGTAAATTTTGAATAATTTGGATTGGAAAACGTTTGCATAATAAAACTTATGATCCTCTCATCTCTCTTGTTAGGATTCACTTGTTCAATGTGCTTACTATTCTGTCCGATTAACGCATGGTTAGCTTCTCACCAATGCAATCGGGGTTCGATCCTCGAACCGGGAAGTATGTGAGATGGTACTGTGGTCGTTGCTTCTTTTGCTTTCTTTTGTAATTCTATATTTCTACATACTGATCCATACTCGCGTTCCAATAGCCCTTCATTTATAATTATATTGTTTACATACTTTTATTATTCTATACATTATATATCTACATACCACAGACACTTTATTCAGGGCGTTCATTTGACCCGAGCTCCCGAGTTTTGACGCATTAAAATCACTAAAGACGCTTGTTTGACTCTTGGTGAATATGCATAGCAGGTCAACTTTGACCCGGACGATTCGCGGTCATGCATCATCGAACATGTTCTCAGCCGCTAAAATTATTCTAATCTGCCTGTTGAATAAATAACGTTTATTTATTATACAGACACTACAATAAGAACAGAGGATGGCAAAATTCTTCGAGAATTCCGTGATGACTCTGGCAACTACAGATCAGAGGTGACAAACAAAGCTCAGTATGGGTTCATACCAGATATCCGAATGGATTATCAAGTTGGAGAAATTAAAGACAATCTCATATTTGGTACGACTTTAGTTTTGTGAATAGTCAAAGCAAACTTTAGGATCCGGACTGTCCATCGGTCAACAAGACATAATGTCTTTAATAGTTTATATATTAGATAAAAAAATGAGCCTCCGTGGCCGAGTGGTCTAACATGATGTCGTTAGAACTAGCCTGTCACTGCTATCGTCAGGGTTATAGGTTCACTCCCTATCTGGGACAAGTGATAGATGATGATATGTGAGAAAGTTGTTAGTCGCTTACGGAGGTTGGGGTGTTGAGTACTGGTTATTACCCAGAAACTCTCCGCTATGACTTACTGACGTCCCAATAATTATGAGAAAATGATTTGTGGGCAGTATTAGAAAATAATGACTAATAAAAAACCACCCAGCCCTTAAAGTCAACAATCATAACCACCTGGCCCTTAAAGTCAACAATCATAACCACCCGGCCCTTAAAGTCAACAATCATAACCACTCGGCCCTTAAAGTCAACAATCATAACCACCTGGCCCTTAAAGTCAACAATCATAACCACCCGGCCCTTAAAGTCAACAATCATAACCACCCGGCCCTTAAAGTCAACAATCATAACCACCCGGCCCTTAAAGTCAACAACCATAACCACCCGGCCCTTAAAGTCAGCAATCATAACCACCCGGCCCTTAAAGGCAACAATCATAACCACCCGGCCCTTAAAGTCAACCACCAGAACCACCCGGCCCTTAAATACAATTGAACAGCTTGTGTACCCTAGTTTACATCATTATGCATGTCATTTAGTTGTGAAAGAACATATAAGTTTGAAGTTTCAACATATTTACATGTATTTAGTTTATACAAATTTATTTTAGCTCGATTGCGAAACAAGTTCTTACAACTTATATTAATCACTCTCGATACCTCATTCCTGATGGAATCCATCGCCACGAGGGAGAGAGAAGAGGCAACGTGCACATTAAATGCCTTGCCTAAGGGCACAATCGTAACAGCTCCAGCGGAGCTCGAAATCCGGACCTTTCGCACCTGAAGTGAACACGCATCCACTGCGCTATCACGACTTCATCTAATTAACCCATGTACATATATATATATATGTTCTCTCAGGCTCGCAGGACGTAGCTGCAGAATGGAGTATTCTGGAGAAATATGGCGTGACGCACATAGTTAACATAGGTACCTACGTGAAGAACTTTTTCCCCGACAAAATCAAATACAGGAACGTTAAAATCAATGACTATATAGACGTCAAAGTTCTATGGTTATTTGACAACACCTTCAAGTTTATAGACGAGGGCAGGTGTGAAGGTTGTGTGTTTATACATTGTAATGCTGGGGTAAGCAGGGCCTCCACATTCACGATTGGATATTTAATGAACAGAGATAGGATGACGTTCGACGTAGCCCTGGCATATGTGAAGAGTAAACGCCCATCAACCAAGCCTAACGCAGGATTCATGCAGCAACTTCAGGAGTATGAACAAACTGTTTTCTCTAAAACGTAAACACGAATTTCGGTATGCTGCCACAATCATAAACAACCACAAAGGCAGCTAGTTAACCATTTATTACGCTCATGGCGTGTGGTAAGAAAACTGTGCGGGGCTAAAAAGACTAGACTTTCATTTTGTTTATCTCGTGGACATGCAGGATGTCGCGTGCGTAAACATTCGTAAGTAACGGCAATAAAACTAAACTACGAAAAGTACTTGTAATGAAACAAAAGTAGCCACAAAGGCATCACATTCGGAAATATACAATTAATATATATTCATGTTGGAAACAACTAAATTACAGTGTACCGTTTTCTATGTCGGACATTTTATTCCAACATGGCTTGGCATTTTGTCTGTACATGTAATTTTGTATATGCAAAGAAGGAATTTACTGTGTAATGTCAAACGTCACGTCATTTTTGTGACGTTAGTTGCAGGTTTCTATCGCACTAACATCCTCGATGTCATGTGGTACGGTATCTCTGCAGCCGTTATTAACGGAAGAATTGTCCAGATGTGCCTCCAAGCAGTATTTCGTGCACGGAAGGCACCCAGGTAGAACCGCCGATCTTCAGCAAGCCAGCTGGATATCTTCCTCACATGAATGAATTTAGGCACGATGACTGTGACACCCTCACGGTGACTGTGACACCCTCACCGTAACTGTGACACCCTCACAATGACTGTGACACCCTCACCGTGACTGTGACACCCTCAAAGCCATTTGACGCCAACGATCATAACCACTAGGTCACAGATTCCCCAAAACTACCTTCGGAATTGCAGTTCCCAGCGATTTCCATTTTTTAGTTTCGGTACCACTGGCGCAAGATGATGTCATACACAAAAACACCGTCTCTGTGGCCCAGAGGTTGAGACGTCTGCCTATGGAGCGGGAGGTCGAAGGTTCGAACCATCGTCAGAGTTCATTCTGATATGGCTGGTTGGTGAGCCGCCAGCTAGTTAAATAATGGTCACCGATTGCCTATCAGCCTGGCCTGCAGGGATAGGATTCAGGAAGTATTTATGTTAATTAGTTTATACACATTTATTTTAGCTCGATTGCGAAACTTTCAACTTATATTAATCACTCGAGACCTCATTCCTGATGGAATCCATCACCATGAAGGAGAGAAGAGGCATGTGGAATTTAATGCCTTGCCTAAGGGCACAATCGTAACGGCTCCAGCGGGAGTCGAACTCCGGACCTTTCGCACCTGAAGCGAACGCGCATCCACTGCGCTATCACGACTTCCACAAATTATAATATAATATAGATAATATAAATTTTATGTTAATTACCGGTACATGTGTCAAAAATGGCTGCAGGGTTCCCTGTCTGAATGTTTGTCTGCGCTACTTCTGTCGCCAATTGAAAAACACTGGAGCCAATTAAAAAAACTTGGAGCCAACTAAGAGCCATATAGTTCACAAATAAATATTGAGAGAAAAAAATTCACAAAATTTAGCACCAATATTTGTTTTTTGTCGCAATTGGCGCCATTGGCGACCGACAGCAGGCCCCTTTCATTGTGAACAAACTACACTATTAGTATCTCCCGTAATAACACAATACAGTCAAACCTGTGTTAAGCAGCCTGCCAATGGAATCACAGAAAGTGGCTACTTAGCACAGGTTAGCTGCTTAATAGAGGTCAAATATATAATAATACAACATATTGGGAATATGGATACTGGCTGCTTAATTCCGGTTTGGCTGCTTAATACAGGTCAAATATATAATAATACAACATATTGGGAATATGGAAACTGGCTGCTTAATACAGGTTGGCTGCTTAATACAGGTCAAATATATAATAATACAACATATTGGGAATATGGAAACTGGCTGCTTAATACAGGTTGGCTGCTTAATAGAAGTGACCACTAACACAGGTTTGACTGTACTCTCATTTATAAGTGCAATTATATGTATTTCTTTGAATTGATTGAAGTTGTTAGTTCCACTGTCTTGTTTATAATAAAATACCTACATACGGATCTGTAGTCCTGTGGTAACACGTTGGGCTGGTAATCCAGGGATCGCAGGTTCGATCCCCCGTCTGACCCTAATAAAATTAACAGTCTTTCATATGGGACTTTAAACCGAGGTCTCGTGTCGGTGCTGTACACCGTGAACGTAAAAGAACCAGAGGAGACTCTGGAATGGGTCGCTGTCTGTATCATTGCACTATCCTCCAACAATCTAAAATGACTAATCTCTGCAGGAGGCGTCGCTCATATGGGCAACCGGTAGCGACGATAAATAAACGTAAAACACACACATGTAATTTCATTATTACAGATTGATCTGTAGTCCAGTGGGAACGCGCTGGACTGGGAATCCAGGGATCGCAAGTACGATTTCCTGTCTGACCCTAATAAAATTAACAGTCTTTCAGATGGGACTTTAAACCGAGGTCTCGTGTCGGTGCTGTACATCGTGAACGTAACAGAACTAGAGGAGACTCTGGAATGGGTCTCTCTCTGTATCATTGCACTATCCTCCAAAACGTGTGAAGAGTATGGAATATAAAGCGCCAAAATGTTGTGTGTACAAAATCTAAAATGACTAATCTTTTCAGGAGGCGTCGCTCATATATGATAATGTTATTATAACCACTGGACTACAGATCCGTCTGTTATTTCACTTCCTCCTGGACCAACCAACCATATATATAACTTTAAACTATTTATTTTACAATGATTGTGAAGCAAGTTTTAACAACTTATATTAATCACTCTCATTGGCGAGGATGAAAGCGTATAATTGTATGTGGTCATTCGTGTGGGAGTACTCGGAGAAAACCCACCTGTCCGATCTGGCGACCACCGTACCATCTCACATACTTCCCGGTCCGAGGATCGAACCCGGGTTGCATTGGTGAGAAGCGAGCGAGCTAACCACTGCCCTAATCGGACAGCCGTTACATCAATATTCATCCACACACATCCTTCTCACACTCAGACGCACGCGCAGCCCAAAACAACATTATTCTTAGTAGCAAAATAACAACAAAACGTGCCAATATAATTTATGATATGGTTTATTATATTACGTGACTGATAATTAAGTACGGCATGCCACATTCACTGTAAATAGGTATGCAGTATATATTACGAGAGTAGACTCGACCGTGACAAAGTATTTTATATGTATAGGATATATCACGTATGTTGCGTCAATACGATTTAGAAGCGAGAATAGTTGCTATTTCATTGGACCATGTGACTTAGTCATTGTTTAACTACGGTCAAACGTGTACCAACGAGAGTGATAAAATACAAGTTGTTAAAACTTATTTCGCAATCGTTGTAAAATAAATAAAGCTTTAAAAAACCCGTCATTTCTTTTGTTCAAAGAAACATCAACATGCAAAATATAAAATGAGTAGTTAATTAGTTCTCTATTGTATTCAGTATATCTATTTGCTACACTAGTTAGCAATAACCAATGCGTACGTCAATCTCATATAGGCCTATGGAGCGTGTGTGTTTTACGTTTATTTATCGTCGCTACCGGTTGCCCATATGAGCGACGCCTCCTGAAGAGATTAGTCATTTTGGAGGATAGTGCAATGATACAGACAGACCCATTACAGTCTCCTCTGGTTCTTTTACGTGCACGGTGAAAAGCACCGACACGAGACCTCGGTTTAACGTCCCATCTGAAAGACTGTTAATTTTATTAGGGTCAGACGGGGGATCGAACCTGCGATCCCTGGATTACCTACGGAGCCAATAAGTATATTTGATCAATAAGAAACAGTTTGCCCCTCCCACAATTACATCATTACTATGATCTTGATGCTAACGGCGTGACAACAGCCATGACACCTGCGTTTTGAGATTTACGCACGCACATTCGCTTATTGACATTGCAACTACTAATTTGCGCCGCCCAATTTACACCATATATGGTCTGCACAGATGTACATTATGTATAGTACAGTGGCTTCCACTATCATAGTTGCGCATGCGCATTCTGTCTGTATCATTCAATATCCAATATAGACATGCAATCAATAAGTAAACAAACGTCGCAATACAGAAATGATTTAGTCATATTTAAACGAAATAGACGCTTTTGATTGGCTTAGAAACTATGACAAACTGTTATGTAGCTTAATAGTGTATGTATATATAGATCTACATATATATAACGTGTACGAGTCCACTTACAAGTAATGTTGTAGCGGAGGGTCGAACTGTAATTAAGACATGTTCCTAAAGTCGACGATATTATTATTCATGACTGATCAAGCCAGATCCCAAACTATACGGTCAAGGAAGCTCACGAATGGTCAGGCATGTTTCCAAAACTAACGCTCAGACTTTCAAGGTCATCGCCTAGTCTCAGTTTTCCAAACGAGGCTTTCCGCAGAATCTTCAGCCCAATGTTTTTGAGAGCAAGACGAACATCGGCGATAAAAAACAAACATAATGAAAACGCATACATGGACTGCACATGAACGAATACTAAGCATATCAGCCACTGATAATTCCAAGGCCCCGAAATATTGCTATTGTAACTCACGATCAACATCATAGTAGCACGGATCAAGAGAACACAGTCCAAGTAGATGATACATCGCAACCATTCGGATTCGTCATCGCCACCTTCTGTTCGGATCTCTTTCAGTTCCCCGGATGTTGTTGTGAAAGATATCCTGGAACGCTTGAGGAAATGGGTCACAACTGATGCTACACCAAAAATGAAGCAGACGACAGCAGGGAAGAGTTCGCGCAACAGAATTCTCGCTTCTCGGACTGTTTGATCTCTCAAGGCGAAGCAAAAACGTCTGCTCCCCCTGGCGGCATTATTGTTAATGATTAGGTGTGCAATTACCAACAAAACGACAATCCATCCTGCTAAAGTCAGCACAATAAACCTATGGAAAGGGTTTGACTCCCATCTCTGTAAGGTGAGGATCTTTGTGAAGAAAATCTCTACGTTTATCAAGATAATATTCATACCAATGCCAAAGAAGGCATATTCAGCGCTATACATGATGAGGTAGCATAACTGGGTGCTGTGGAATGTCATGCCGGCGAATGTAACCGGATGGAGAATCCATCCTGTGAACATTGTTATTACGAGCATGTGGTACATGTACCACAGCTGCGACTTATCTCTCAGAGATCTGTTCACAATGGTGATAAACAGCAACACGCCGATCAATGATTGAATGATAGCCATTGCAAAGTTCACATCATACAAGGTCTGTAAATATAAAAACTAATATGAAATAGGCACTACATATAAAGCGGAATTAAGCCAGTATCAATTACTGAACTATACATTATAGGAGGAAACTGACTACATCAGCGCGAGGGATGGAGGTGACACATAGATAGAATGATGACAACGAGTTTGATTTCCTTGTAGACGGATACACGAGACAGGTACAGTTAAGCTATGTAATCCTAGTCCAGAAGACATAAATGCTTTTAAATCGTTGAATGTTGGATTTTGTGGTACGCTCTTCCCAAAGGAGGAAATCAAAATGGATGGTCCCATAATCTCGAAAATCAAAATGGCTGCGCTCATAACAGCGCAACTGTAGATCACTTGCATTACATTTTTACCACAGAAACCTATTGGGTGGATTATTAAACATATTGCACCTGTCTTGCCATTTTCATGTTCTATGTAACCTCATGGGCCTTATTGGGTGGGTTATTGAACATAGTGCACCTGTCTTGCCATTTTCATGTTCTATGTAACCTCATGGGCCTTATTGGGTGGGTTATTGAACATAGTGCACCTGTCTTGCCATTTTCATGTTCTATGTAACCTCATGGGCCTTATTGGGTGGATTATTTAACATATTGCACCCGTCTTGCCATTTTCGTGTTCTATGTAACCTCATGGGCCTTATTGGGTGGATTATTGAACATAATCGTACATATCCTTACTTGGACAAACGTTTTCACACTCGCCCACTGTTTTCTTTCCGTAAATTCGTCTTCATCGTCCAATGTTAGTTTATCATCTCCATTCGGTAATACCGATGAGTTAGTCCCATTCAATGTCTGAAAAATATATTAATAGAAACTCTTGAACGTTCTTGTAAAGTTTGTACAAACATGATAATTGTATTAATTTAATGCAATGGTACATCTGTGTGTTTTACGTTTATTTATCGTCGCTACCGGTTGCCCATATGAGCGACTCCTCCTGAAGAGATTGGTAATTTTAGATTGTTGGAGGATAGTGCAATGATACAGACAGAGACCCATTCCAGAGTCTCCTCTGGTTCTTTTACGTGCACGGTGTACAGCACCGACACGAGACCTCTGTTTAACGTCCCATCTGAAATACTGTTAATTTTATTAGGGTCAAACCTGCGATCCCTGGATTACCAGTCCAGCGTGTTACCACTGGACTACTGATCCGTCTGTCAATGGTACATCATTATAATATATTAATATGTTTATGCATCTACGAAAACTAAGTATCAAAATGCTAAAGGGTTGTGCATTGATTTATATTAATCTTCTTTTCGTGCTCAGAATGGATCTGTTATGTTCTTGGACTTACTTCAAATATACCGTCTCCGTGGCCTAGTGGTTAAGGCGTCCGCCTACGGAACGAGAGGTCGATGGTTCGAATCTCGTCAGGGGTTCGTTCTGATATGGCCGGTTGGTGAGCCGCCAGCTAGTTAAATAATGGTTACCGATTGCCTGACGTCTGGCACACAAACATAGGATTCGGGAAGTACTGATGTTCATAAAAAAAAGAGGTGTCTCATGAGTCAGAAATGGCTGGCCCTTTAAATAGGGGTGACACTATAATAAACAAACACTTACTTTTATTCATTTAGATGTTAACCATTTTCTATTTACACATTAATATTATCAACAGTGTATCGTAAACCTTAGAAATAGTTTAGCATATATCGTGATTAAGATTCACGTATTTTCAGTGTTAAATATATTATGCTCCGGCCTATTATATAACAACCAATTGTTAGGGAGAAGAACTATATATATGTTTTCTTTCCTTCTAATCCCTTTCAGTCTATTGCTGTTAATTTATATGTAAAATGTTAATTCTGTTATGTACATGTAAAATACTGAAATAAATAATGTTTAAACTAAAGGATTGTGTCACAGATTAGATTTATACCGTTAATATTTTTTTAAACTAAAACCTTCGTTTACGTATAAATAACTTACGGTGTAGATGCAGTCACTGCAGGTTCGATCCCCCGTCTGACCCTAATAAAATTAACAGTCTTTCAGATGGGACGTTAAACCGAGGTCTCGTGTCGGTGCTTTACACCGTGCACGTAAAAGAACCAGAGGAGACTCTGTAATGGGTCTCTGTCTGTATCATTGCATTATCCTCCAAAATCTAAAATTACTAATCTCTTCATGAGACGTCGCTCATATGGGCAACCGGTAGCGACGATAAATAAACGTAAAACACACACACACTGCAGTCACTGACAACATATTTGTGTTTGTTTTATATTTGTGGTCACAGTTATTACTAAAATCCTGGCGTAGGTTCATATATTTTATTTCCAATTACAGTTGGCCTAAAACATACACATATACGTGTTAGGATAATATAAAAACAATATAAAACCATACAACATATCACAGTACTCAATAAAACAATCTAAGCGTTAGGGGAATCTAAGTACATGTAATACATATAGAAATACATATAGTACATTTACAATTCCTTACCACAGCGTCTGTTGTATTTCTATATAACTGTATATACAGGTATCAGAGTAATCTGAATATTACACAGACGGATATGTAGTCCAGTGGTAACACGCTGGACTGGTAATCCAGGGATCGCAGGTTCGATCCCCCGTCTGACCCTAATAAAATTAACAGTCTTTCAGATGGGACGTTAAACCGGGATCTCGTGTCGGTGCTTTACACCGTGCACGTAAAAGAACCAGAGGAGACTCTGGAATGGGTCTCTGTCTGTATCATGCCCTATCCTCCAAAATCTAAAATGATTAATCTCTTCAGGAGGCGTCGCTCATATGGGCAACCGGTAGCGACGATAAATAAACGTAAAAACACACACACTGAATATTACAATTACTGTGACATTTGTGTTGGTTTTGAACAGCTATTATTGGTGAAGGAAGGCACCTGGGGTCCCTCTGAGTTGTATTTCAGACACGGATGGGAACCCGGGTAGAACCACGGACCAAGCCAGATGGATTACATCCCGGCATGAAAGATTTCGACACAACTAGTGGGATTCGAACCGATAGCGATATGGGCAACTGCTTTAAAGCCAACGAACTGGCGATATACTACACAGTACCTGTAGGTCAGACGGTGTTATTGATATAGTGATGTGGATAACTGCTTTAAAGCCAACAAACTGGCGATATACTACACAGTACCTGTAGGTCAGACGGTGTTATTGATATAGTGATGTGGATAACTGCTTTAAAGCCAACAAACTGGCGATATACTACACAGTACCTGTAGGTCAGACGGTGTTATTGATATAGTGATGTGGACAACTGCTTTAAAGCCAACGAACTGGCGATATACTACACAGTACCTGTAGGTCAGACGGTGTTATTGATATAGTGATGTGGACAACTGCTTTAAAGCCAACAAACTGGCGATATACTACACAGTACCTGTAGGTCAGACGGTGTTATTGATATAGTGATGTGGACAACTGCTTTAAAGCCAACGAACTGGCGATATACTACACAGTACCTGTAGGTCAGACGGTGTTATTGATATAGTGATGTGGATAACTGCTTTAAAGCCAACAAACTGGCGATATATTACACAGTACCTGTAGGTCAGACGGTGTTATTGATATAGTGATGTGGACAATTGCTTTAAAGCCAACAAACTGGCGATATACTACACAGTACCTGTAGGTCAGACGGTGTTATTGATATAGTGATGTGGACAACTGCTTTAAAGCCAACGAACTGGCGATATACTACACAGTACCTGTAGGTCAGACGGTGTTATTGATATAGTGATGTGGACAACTGCTTTAAAGCCAACAAACTGGCGATATACTACACAGTACCTGTAGGTCAGACGGTGTTATTGATATAGTGATGTGGACAACTGCTTTAAAGCCAACAAACTGGCGATATACACAGTACCTGTAGGTCAGACGGTGTTATTGATATAGTGATGTGGACAACTGCTTTAAAGCCAACGAACTAGCGATATACTACACAGTACATGTAGGACAGACGGTGTTATTGATATAGAGATGTGGACAACTGCTTTAAAGCCAACGAACTGGCGATATACTACACAGTACCTGTAGGTCAGACGGTGTTATTGATATAGTGATGTGGACAACTGCTTTAAAGCCAACGAACTGGCGATATACTAAACAGTACCTGTAGGTCAGACGGTGTTATTGATATAGTGGTCTGGGCAACTGCTTTAAAGCCAACAAACTGGCGATATACTACACAGTACCTGTAGGTCAGACGGTGTTATTAATATAGTGGTCTGGACAACTGCTTTAAAGCCAACGAACTGGCGATATACTACACAATACCTGTAGGTCAGACGGTGTTATTGATATAGAGATGTGGACAACTGCTTTAAAGCCAACGAACTGGCGATATACTACACAGTACCTGTAGGTCAGACGGCGTTATTGATATAGTGATGTGGACAACTGCTTTAAAGCCAACGAACTGGCGATATACTACACAGTACCTGTAGGTCAGACGGTGTTATTGATATAGTGATGTGGACAACTGCTTTAAAGCCAACACACTGGCGATATACTACACAGTACCTATAGGTCAGACGGTGTTATTGATATAGTGATGTGGACAACTGCTTTAAAGCCAACAAACTGGCGATATACTACACAGTACCTGTAGGTCAGACGGTGTTATTGATATAGTGATGTGGACAACTGCTTTAAAGCCAACACACTGGCGATATACTAAACAGTACCTGTAGGTCAGACGGTGTTATTGATATAGTGATGTGGACAACTGCTTGAAAGCCAACAAACTGGCGATATACTACACAGTACCTGTAGGTCAGACGGTGTTATTGATATAGCGATATGGGCAACTGCTTTAAAGCCAACGAACTGGCGATATACTACACAATACCTGTATGTCAGACGGTGTTATTGATATAGTGATGTGGACAACTGCTTTAAAGCCAACGAACTGGTGATATACTACACAGTACCTGTAGGTCAGACGGTGTTATTGATATAGTGATGTGGACAACTGCTTTAAAGCCAACAAACTGGCGATATACACAGTACCTGTAGGTCAGACGGTGTTATTGATATAGTGATGTGGACAACTGCTTTAAAGCCAACGAACTGGCAATATACTACACAGTACCTGTAGGTCAGACGGTGTTATTGATATAGAGATGTGGACAACTGCTTTAAAGCCAACGAACTGGCGATATACTATACAGTACCTGTAGGTCAGACGGTTTTATTGATATAGTGATGTGGACAACTGCTTTAAAGCCAACGAACTGGCGATATACTACACAGTACCTGTAGGTCAGACGGTGTTATTGATATAGTGGTCTGGGCAACTGCTTTAAAGCCAACAAACTGGCGATATACTACACAGTACCTGTAGGTCAGACGGTGTTATTGATATAGTGATGTGGACAACTGCTTTAAAGCCAACGAACTGGCGATATACTACACAGTACCTGTAGGTCAGACGGTGTTATTGATATAGAGATGTGGACAACTGCTTTAAAGCCAACGAACTGGCGATATACTACACAGTACCTGTAGGTCAGACGGTGTTATTGATATAGTGATGTGGACAACTGCTTTAAAGCCAACGAACTGGCGATATACTACACAGTACCTGTAGGTCAGACGGTGTTATTGATATAGTGGTCTGGGCAACTGCTTTAAAGCCAACAAACTGGCGATATACTACACAGTACCTGTAGGTCAGACGGTGTTATTGATATAGTGATGTGGACAACTGCTTTAAAGCCAACGAACTGGCGATATACTACACAGTACCTGTAGGTCAGACGGTGTTATTGATATAGAGATGTGGACAACTGCTTTAAAGCCAACGAACTGGCGATATACTACACAGTACCTGTAGGTCAGACGGTGTTATTGATATAGTGATGTGGACAACTGCTTTAAAGCCAACGAACTGGCGATATACTACACAGTACCTGTAGGTCAGACGGTGTTATTGATATAGTGGTCTGGGCAACTGCTTTAAAGCCAACAAACTGGCGATATACTACACAGTACCTGTAGGTCAGACGGTGTTATTGATATAGTGATGTGGACAACTGCTTTAAAGCCAACAAACTGGCGATATACTACACAGTACCTGTAGGTCAGACGGTGTTATTGATATAGTGGTATGGGCAACTGCTTTAAAGCCAACGAACTGGCGATATACTACACAGTACCTGTAGGTCAGACGGTGTTATTGATATAGTGGTCTGGGCAACTGCTTTAAAGCCAACGAACTGGCGATATACTACACAGTACCTGTAGGTCAGACGGTGTTATTGATATAGTGGTCTGGGCAACTGCTTTAAAGCCAACAAACTGGCGATATACTACACAGTACCTGTAGGTCAGACGGTGTTATTGATATAGTGGTATGGGCAACTGCTTTAAAGCCAACGAACTGGCGATATACTACACCGTACCTGTAGGTCAGACGGTGTTATTGATATAGTGGTATGGGCAACTGCTTTAAAGCCAACGAACTGGCGATATAATACACAGTACCTGTAGGTCAGACGGTGTTATTGATATAGTGATGTGGACAACTGCTTTAAAGCCAACGAACTGGCAATATACTACACAGTACCTGTAGGTCAGACGGTGTTATTGATATAGAGATGTGGACAACTGCTTTAAAGCCAACGAACTGGCGATATACTATACAGTACCTGTAGGTCAGACGGTTTTATTGATATAGTGATGTGGACAACTGCTTTAAAGCCAACGAACTGGCGATATACTACACAGTACCTGTAGGTCAGACGGTGTTATTGATATAGTGGTCTGGGCAACTGCTTTAAAGCCAACAAACTGGCGATATACTACACAGTACCTGTAGGTCAGACGGTGTTATTGATATAGTGATGTGGACAACTGCTTTAAAGCCAACGAACTGGCGATATACTACACAGTACCTGTAGGTCAGACGGTGTTATTGATATAGAGATGTGGACAACTGCTTTAAAGCCAACGAACTGGCGATATACTACACAGTACCTGTAGGTCAGACGGTGTTATTGATATAGTGATGTGGACAACTGCTTTAAAGCCAACGAACTGGCGATATACTACACAGTACCTGTAGGTCAGACGGTGTTATTGATATAGTGGTCTGGGCAACTGCTTTAAAGCCAACAAACTGGCGATATACTACACAGTACCTGTAGGTCAGACGGTGTTATTGATATAGTGATGTGGACAACTGCTTTAAAGCCAACGAACTGGCGATATACTACACAGTACCTGTAGGTCAGACGGTGTTATTGATATAGTGATGTGGACAACTGCTTTAAAGCCAACAAACTGGCGATATACTACACAGTACCTGTAGGTCAGACGGTGTTATTGATATAGTGGTATGGGCAACTGCTTTAAAGCCAACGAACTGGCGATATACTACACAGTACCTGTAGGTCAGACGGTGTTATTGATATAGTGGTCTGGGCAACTGCTTTAAAGCCAACAAACTGGCGATATACTACACAGTACCTGTAGGTCAGACGGTGTTATTGATATAGTGATGTGGACAACTGCTTTAAAGCCAACAAACTGGCGATATACTACACAGTACCTGTAGGTCAGACGGTGTTATTGATATAGTGGTATGGGCAACTGCTTTAAAGCCAACGAACTGGCGATATACTACACAGTACCTGTAGGTCAGACGGTGTTATTGATATAGTGGTCTGGGCAACTGCTTTAAAGCCAACGAACTGGCGATATACTACACAGTACCTGTAGGTCAGACGGTGTTATTGATATAGTGGTCTGGGCAACTGCTTTAAAGCCAACAAACTGGCGATATACTACACAGTACCTGTAGGTCAGACGGTGTTATTGATATAGTGGTATGGGCAACTGCTTTAAAGCCAACGAACTGGCGATATACTACACCGTACCTGTAGGTCAGACGGTGTTATTGATATAGTGGTATGGGCAACTGCTTTAAAGCCTACGAACTGGCGATATACTACACAGTACCTGTAGGTCAGACGGTGTTATTGATATAGTGGTCTTGGATTGGTTGAAAAAGTGTAGGGAAGCACTTACGAGTTATTGATACATGAACTGATTGGCTGAGTAGGTATTGTCAGAAATAGTGAAACTGACTTGTAAATATTAAAATACAATATATGAGCTGCATTTTGGAATATTTAAAAATGTTTGCAGAATATTTTGTGACAAATAAACAGCATATTATAAAATGCAGGTGCCAGTGACACATTCACCACCAAATTACCTTCAGAGTAGTGGGTGGATGCCTTTAGTGGGAAATTTTAAAAAAACCGCAATCGGTCAACCCCATTGAAATTTGACATTTTCCTGTGGCTCTAAGGCCAGTCTGTTGAAAACTACTGTCTTTTTTACCAAACTATTTTGAGGGAAATATAATATGGCATTGTGTGTTATAATGGTGGCCTATGGAAATTGCAATAGTGGTGTCTGACCTGTAGTAGGAGGGTTGTGATCTGCTGTACAACTGTAGTTTCGGTCGTAATCTCGCTATTATAAATCTGGAAGAAATATACAACACCTTGATGCAAGATAGAAATAGTACAAATAAATAAGTCAAAGTGATACATCATATATTTAAACTTTATTTATTTTACAACGATTGCGAAACAAGCTCTAAACAACTTATATTAATCACTGTCGTTGGCGCGGATGAAAGCGTAAATGTGGTCATTCGTGTGGGATGAAAACGGAGTACCCGGAGAAATCCCACCTGTCCGATGTCGACCATCGTATCTCACATACTTCAGAATAGTGTAAATTATTTAGCATAGAATTGTACCTGACATATGAGATGATATATCCATTTAAAGGTTGTTTAAATCCACTATTACTTAGTTACTAAAACATGGGCTTTATTGGCTTGATGGAATATTGAAAATAAGAGTATGTATCCTGTATTACAAGGGCAACAGTTTTCACTCTCCCAACTTGGTTGTGTTTATATAATTGTGCTATGTGGGCTATTTAAACAGACCGATATGTAGTCCAATGGTAACGCGCTGGGCTGGTAATCCAGGGATCGCAGGTTCGATCCCCCGTCTGACCCTAATACAATTAACAGTCTTTCAGATGGGATGTTAAACCGAGGTCTCGTGTCGGTGCTGTACACCGTGCACGTAAAAGAACCAGAGGAGACTCTGGAATGGGTCTCTGTCTGTATCATTGCACTATCCTCCAACAATCTAAAATGACTAATCTCTTCAGGAGGCGGCGTCGCTCATATGGGCAACCGGTAGCGACAATAAATAAACGTAAAACACACACTTTTTAAACATTCAGTACTGTATGACGTATATCTTTCTACTTCCATGTAAGCATATATTATGTTGCTGTACACGATATGTAGTCATAATATGTGCATAACAAACACACTATTAGATCTAGTATACTAAACTATATCTATTTTAAAATGGTCATTTGTTTTTGCTCGTAAACAACAGACGCTAATACTCTTCTCGACCGACAACTGACACCATTTTTATTGGCATGAAGCAAATAAGTGTCTGCATATCTTGCTGCAAAACGATCGCTTATAGAACGTAGTAACGATACAAGTGTCAAGTAGAACAAAGTGCGCAGGGTGCGGCCATAGTTTAAACATATTGTATTGCTTTAATTTAACATACATATACACAGACTGCACAATCATTGATCAACAAATGAAATGTAACGAATATTATACGAGTGAAACTGTTATAATTTAGAAGCAAATGGGTTGGGTCACACGTTTGACCAACATTAGTGACGACCCTCCCCTTATATCAAGAAGATGTAACAGAATGAGCAGACTGTTTCTATGATTCTTTAGAAGTAGCGTGCATAGTTATTGGACAATACATCGACTAATACATTTCCCGGGGAGCAATCCCCCCTCTCCCCGGACCACATACATTTCCCGGGGGAGCAATCCCCCCTCTCCCCGGACCACATACATTTCCCGGGGGAGCAATCCCCCCTCTTCCCGGACCACATACATGTCCCGGGGGAGCAATCCCCCCTCTTCCCGGACCACATACATGTCCCGGGGAGCAATCCCCCTCTCCCCGGACCACATACATTTCCCGGGGGAGCAATCCCCCCTCTCCCCGGACCACATACATTTCCCGGGGAGCAATTCCCCCTCTTCCCGGACCACATACATGTCCCGGGGGAGCAATCCCCCCTCTCCCAGGACCACATACATTTCCCGGGGGAGCAATTCCCCCTCTCCCCGGACCACATACATTTCCCGGGGGAGCAATTCCCCCTCTCCCAGGACCACATACATTTCCCGGGGGAGCAATTCCCCCTCTACCCGGACCACATACATTTCCCGGGGGAGCAATTCCCCCTCTCCCAGGACCACATACATGTCCCGGGGGACAATCCCCCCTCTCCCAGGACCACATACATGTCCCGGGGGAGCAATTCCCCCTCTCCCAGGACCACATACATGTCCCGGGGGAGCAATCCCCCCTCTCCCCGAACCACATACATTTCCAGGGGGAGCATTCCCCTTCTCCCCGGACCACATACATTTCCCGGGGGAGCAATCCCCCCTCTCCCCGGACCACATACATTTCCCGGGGGAGCAATCCCCCCTCTCCCAGGACCACATACATTTCCCGGGGGAGCAATCCCCCCTCTCCCAGGACCACATACATGTCCCGGGGGAGCAATCCCCCCTCTACCCGGACCACATACATTTCCGGGGAGCAATCCCCCCTCTCCCAGGACCACATACATTTCCCGGGGGAGCAATCCCCCCTCTCCCCGGACCACATACATGTCCCGGGGGAGCAATCCCCCCTCTCCCCGGACCACATACATTTCCCGGGGGAGCAATCCCCCCTCTACCCGGACCACATACATTCCCGGGGGAGCAATTCCCCCTCTCCCAGGACCACATACATTTCCGGGGGAGCAATCCCCCCTCTACCCGGACCACATACATGTCCCGGGGGAGCAATTCCCCCTCTCCCAGGACCACATACATTTCCCGGGGGGGCAATCCCCCCTCTACCCGGACCACATACATTTCCCGGGGGAGCAATCCCCCCTCTCCCAGGACCACATACATGTCCCGGGGGAGCAATCCCCCCTCTCCCAGGACCACATACATTTCCCGGGGGAGCAATCCCCCCTCTACCCGGACCACATACATTTCCCGGGGGAGCAATCCCCCCTCTCCCAGGACCACATACATTTCCCGGGGGAGCAATCCCCCCTCTTCCCGGACCACATACATTTCTTGAATCCGTCTTGAAGCCTGGCGGTTTGCAGTTCGCACCAGTGTAAAAACGATACGATAGTCAACAGATGAAATATATTTAATTCAAACAATATGTAGACAACCCCTCCTACAGTTAGGATACGCCCCTCACGCAGTCCAATATTTTACATATTGGATCGTTTTCGACTTATTTCCTATACATATATAGAAGGGGGGGTCTTTCCAAGATATACTAAAATAGTCATTAAAGCATGCAAACAAACCGTCATGATTATAAATATCTATTGTATGTCCACATTACACTGTACACACTATAGCGGTCAGCGAGGTAACTAAATTATTAATGTGAGTATTTCATTATTGGCTGGGACAGTACGTCTGCTAACCTTGTTGTTATCATTAATAACAAATATACAGTTCAGTTCAGTTCACACTCGTCACATATATACCAATAGAAAACTGTGAAAGCTAGATAGGGCAGTGGATGCGCGTTCGCTTCAGGTGCGAAAGGTCCGGAGTTCGAGCCCCGCTGGAGCCATTACGAGTGGCACACTTAGGCACGGCATTTAAATTCCACGTTGCCTCTTCTCTCTCCCTCGTGGAGATGGGTTCCATCAGGAATGTTATGTTATGTTATATTTCGGGTTTTACGCCTGCATCAGCACCATTTTGGGCTATATCGCCGGCGGGCAGTTTACTTAACAACACCTTTCCTGGGCAGGCTCCAACGGTTAACCAGTACTTGGGTGCACCAACCTCCGTAAGAAACTGCCAACTTTTTCATATAAATGAGACACGGCCTGAGCGGGGCTCGAACCCGTGACCATCAGTGATGATAGGTTACAGTGGTATACAAGTCAGCGACCTTAACCACTCGACCACGGAGGCGGACTCCATCAGGAATGAGGTTTACGGAGTGATTAATATAAGTTGTAAGAACTTGTTTCGCAATCGAACTAAAATAAATGTGTATAAACTATTTCTTATTGCGGAATACGTGTTATACCAAGTAATATAAATAATAGTGATGGCAACACATATTCGAATATTCTCCCGAACGTCCGAATATCCGATTACTGTTCTAGTATTCGAATATTCGGTAACAAATATTATATTGTCCTCAAAAATGCCACCAGGTGCTCAGTCACACGTTTGGAAATGCTTGACTCGCTCTGAGAATAGGAACACTGCTAGGTGTAATCTATACAAATTGGATTTAACATAATTATTCGGGTACAATATTAATCTGAATAATCATTTGAAGAAGATGACATTTACACGTAAAATGAGTGATTTTGAGTTTTTGATAGAATTCTACCGAATATTCGAAAACATTCCCCACCGAATATTCGAATAGTTTAATCGCTATTCGTTGCCATCCCTAATACATAACAAATATCAGATGTTAGTTTGTTTTGTTGTTTGTTTTTACAGAAGTTGCGGATACTAGTTCCTGGCAATTTCTCGATTAATATCTCGCTTCTAAATAATGGAACCCGGATTCGATCCTCGGACAGGGATTCCAGTGAGATGGTACAGTGGTACAGTATAAAGTTTAAGCAAAACTATAGTAATCGTTCGCCACACATAGTGCGGTTTCTGTACAATACACCCATCATCTTGCGTGCCCACGCCTGACGTAGGGATTATACCAAATGGGCAGGTCTAAGCTATGTTTACTATCTCCTCTTCGTGAGATACTTCCAAGATACTCCCCGTGGACTTAAAACCAACCTTCACCGTTGTAGGTGCGCATCCAACTCGACTTCAATTATGCGATGAAGCTATCCAGCTGACTTGGTCGGTCGGCGGTTCTGCCCGGGTTGTTTGTTTTCCAACAACATAGCCCGAGAGAAATAAAAGATCAATGAAAACACAATCTTAATGGTTTTATTAACCCGACCATTGCTGCCTCACGTACAGAACCTTCTGGCGGATAAGTCTATATTTGCGTCCGATATGAACTGGAAACACACACATAATCAGAAAGGTTTTAAAAAGTGTTCCATTTATTTATCGTCGCTACCGGTTGTCCATATGAGCTACTCCTCCTGAAGTGATTAGTCATTTTAGATTTTTGGAGGATAGAGCAAAGATACAGAGACCCATTCCAGAGTCTCCTCTGGTTCTTTTACGTGCTCGGTGTAAAGCACCGACACAAGACCTCGGTTTAACGTCCCATCTGAAAGACTGTTAATTTTATTAGAGTCAGAAGGGGGATCAAACATGCGTTCCCTGGATTACAAATCCAGCGTGTTACCACTGGACTACAGATCAGTCTGTATATGGCCATACGCTATTGGTGTGACTCTAAATACCCACACAGAACGAACAAACAAACGTATAGTAGATTGATATAGTAGTTAGTTGTTATGTTTCTGTAGTTACGCTAACGGCTATTCGCAGTGTAGGGTGTGTTGCCAGGTCTTGTTCAACCCTGGGTAACAAATAAGTTACATAGTCCTCAACCCACGGGAGATGTCCATATCGATAGTCAACATTAGCATTATAGAACACGGCGTATGAACGATATGACATATGTTTGGATATGACGATAGGCCATATGTTTGGATATGGCGATAGGCCATATGTTTGGATATGGCGATAGGTCATGTGTTTGGATATGACGATAGGCCATATGTTTGGATATGGCGATAGGCCATATGCTTGGATATGACGATAGGCCATATGTATGGATATGACGATAGGACGATAGGCCATATGTTTGGATATGACGATAGGCCATATGTTTGGATATGGCGATAGGCCATATGCTTGGATATGACGATAGGCCATATGTTTGGATATGACGATAGGCCATATGTTTGGATATGACGATAGGCCATGTTTGGATATGGCGATAGGCCATATGCTTGGATATGACGATAGGCCATATGTTTGGATATGACGATAGGCCATATGTTTGGATATGGCGATAGGCCATATGCTTGGATATGACGATAGGCCATATGTTTGGATATGACGATAGGCCATATGTATGGATATGACGATATGACGATAGGCCATATGTATGGATATGACGATAGGACGATAGGCCATATGTTTGGATATGACGATAGGCCATATGTTTGGATATGGCGATAGGCCATATGCTTGGATATGACGATAGGCCATATGTTTGGATATGACGATAGGCCATATGCTTGGATATGACGATAGGCCATATGCTTGAATATGGCGATAGGCCATATGTTTGGATATGACGATAGGCCATATGTTTGGTTATAACGATAGGCCATATGTTTGGATATAACGATAGGCCATATGTTTGGATATAACGATAGGCCATATGTTTGGATATGACGATAGGCCATGTGTTTGGATATTTTGGATATGACGATAGGCCATATGTTTGGATATGACGATATGCCATATGTTTGGATATGAAGATAGGCCATGTGTTTGAATATGACGATAGGCCATTTGCTTGGATATGACGATAGGCCATATGTTTGGATATAACGATAGGCCATATGCTTGGACATGACAATAGGCCATATGCTTGGATATGACGATAAGCCATATGTTTGGATATGGCGATAGGTTATATGTTTGGATATGACGATATGCCATATGCTTGGATATGACGATAAGCCATATGTTTGGATATGACGATAGGCCATATGTTTGGATATGGCGATAGGCCATATGTTTGGATATGACGATAGGCCATATGTTTGGATATGGCGATAGGCCATATGCTTGGATATGACGATAGGCCATATGCTTGAATATGGCGATAGGCCATATGTTTGGATATGACGATAGGCCATATGTTTGGTTATAACGATAGGCCATATGTTTGGATATAACGATAGGCCATATGTTTGGATATAACGATAGGCCATATGTTTGGATATGACGATAGGCCATGTGTTTGGATATTTTGGATATGACGATAGGCCATATGTTTGGATATGACGATATGCCATATGTTTGGATATGACGATAGGCCATGTGTTTGAATATGACGATAGGCCATTTGCTTGGATATGACGATAGGCCATATGTTTGGATATAACGATAGGCCATATACTTGGACATGACAATAGGCCATATGCTTGGATATGACGATAAGCCATATGTTTGGATATGGCGATAGGTTATATGTTTGGATATGACGATATGCCATATGCTTGGATATGACGATAAGCCATATGTTTGGATATGACGATAGGCCATATGTTTGGATATGGCGATAGGCCATATGTTTGGATATGACGATAGGCCATATGTTTGGATATGGCGATAGGCCACATGTGTGGATATGGCGATAGGCCATATGTTTGGATATGACGATAGGCCATATGTTTGGATATGACGATAGGCCACATGTGTGGATATGGCGATTGGCCATATGTTTGGATATGACGATAGGCCATATGCTTGGATATGACGATAAGCCATATGTTTGGATATGACGATAGGCCATATGTTTGGATATTTTGGATATGACGATAGGCCATATGTTTGGATATGACCTAAAATGTGTGTATGTATAGTGTCGAGCAAAGCGTCTGTGCAACTAATTGTTATGATTTCATTACATTCTTTGAGGCCAAGCCGCCTATGTAGCTTAATATTATCCTTGTATGTGCACATTGTGATATGTTCTTTCTTTTAACCAACTGTAATTAGACTGTAGCCTGGGAACAGAGGTCGATATATGTTGCCTGGTCAGTCAAATAAATATATTTTAACACCGATAGCATTAATTGGGCCGTATTGAGTTTCTGATAATATCAACGTCATTTTGCCAGAACCTAAACATTTTTAAAAATCGACAGACTGGTACCCAGGCTAATCAGCATATGGAATACGGCTTATGAACAAAATCTTTGTTTTGTTTTTGTTCGTGCATGGTGTCATATCGTGTAAAGGGGGGTAATTGGGTCCATAATTGATACTTAATTTGTTATCAAAGTTTTCAATTAACTTGTAAATTAACAAGAAACAATTCAATTACTTAATGAGTACGATTAGTATTGTATCTCTTTGGTCACGACTTGGACTGCATCTAACCTGTACCAGATAGTTCCGATCCAGCTAAACGTTTGAGATCAACATATATACAAATATTTTGGAAGTCGTAAAAGCGCGTTCGCTTCAGGTGTAAAAGGCTCAGCGTTCGATCCCAGCTGTAGCCGTCGCGATTGTGCCCTTAGGCAAGGCACTTAAATTCAGCATTGCCTATTGTCTCTCCTGAATTGTGTAACTTATCTCCTCCAATATCTAAGCTTGGTTTGTACAACTCCCTCTTAGCTCGATTGCGAAACAATTTTATTACAGCTTATATTAATCACTCTCGAGACCTCATTCCTGATGGAATCCATCGCCACTAGGGAGAGAGAAGAGGCAACGTGGAATTTAAATGCCTTGCCTAAGTGCACACTCGTAATGGCTCCAGTGGGGCTCCAACTCCGGACCTTTCGCACCTGAAGCGAACGCGCATCCACTGCGCTATCACGACTTCCACTAAATTATAGATGTATTAGGGTGGGGTTGAATTTCCTTGGTCAGCTTGCTGAGAAATTCTCCCTCTCATTCTATATACTTCCATGTATAGATGTACTGGGATGGGGTAGAATTTCCATGGTCAGTCTGCTTGGAAATACCCCGACACTATATGCATACAAGCATAGCTGTACATAATGGGGGGTAGAATTTCCAGGGTCAACCTGCTGGGAAATACTCATCCACTCTGTATACATACACGCATCGATGTACTGGGGTGGGGGTAGAATTTCCAGGGTCAGTCTGCTTGGAAATACCTCCACACTATATACATACAAGCATAGATGTACAGAATGGGGGGGGTAGAATTTTCAGGGTCAGTCTGCTTGGAAATACCCCCACACTATATACATACAAGCATAGATGTACAGAATGGGGAGTAGAATTTCCAGAACCAACATGCTGGGAAATACTCCCCCACTCTAAATACATATACATATGATGTCAGATTCACTATTGTGGATGTCAGATTCACTATTGTGGATGTCAGATTCACTATTGTGGATGTCAGATGCACTATTGTGGATGTAGATTCACTATTGTGGATGTCAGATTCACTATTGTGGATGTCAGATGCACTATTGTGGATGTCAGATTCACTATTGTGGATGTCAGATGCACTATTGTGGATGTCAGATTCACTATTGTGGATGTCAGATGCACTATTGTGGATGTCAGATTCACTATTGTGGATGTCAGATTCACTATTCTATTGTGGATGTCAGATTCACTATTGTGGATGTCAGATGCACTATTGTGGATGTCAGATTCACTATTGTGGATATCAGATTCACTATTCTATTGTGGATGTCAGATTCACTATTGCGGATGACAGGTGCACTATTGTGGATATCAGATTCACTATTGTGGATATCAGATTCGCTATTGTGGATATCAGATTCGCTATTGTGGATATCAGATTCACTATTGTGGATATCAGATTCACTATTGTGGATATCAGATTCGCTATTGTGGATATCAGATTCACTATTGTGGATATCAGATTCTCTATTGTTGAGACTACCTGCTCGGTATCCCGCACTGACTCTATGAATTTGAGTATGAAATTTGATATTCGTAATTAATGAGTGATATTCTTTACATACTGATGTTTTGTTAATTGTCTATTAAATAGCAGTGGTTAGGATATAAGTTTAGTATAAACCTGTGTGTCGTCGATTGTTCTAAACTACGTATTGATCGGTAATATAATTCAACATATATTGATTAGAACAGTGCCTGTATCCTTATAATTAAAGTATGTATTGTATATCTAATGTTCATTCGCATACAGATTTTCAAGTATCTTACTACAATTGTCAAACATGCCCGTAGCGTAGCCAGGGGGTGCATTGGATCCGTCCGCACTTTTTCGGACAAGAAAAATAAGTGTTCGATTTTACTTCTTTTCACAATGAAGCATCGATAAGGGCCTTTGATAAGTACAACAACAACAACAACAACAGCAGCAGCAACACTAATAATAATAACAACGAGGTGGGTTGCTCTGTTTCGATTTGTTCTCTTTAATTTACATATTTTGAAGATGTATGTATATTTTCCATTTGTGTCAAAACCCTTGCGGGGACCTATACATGTTTTACTGGGCAGAATTAGTTGACCTAAGCGCTTAACCAGTACTAAGCAATGTGTGTGAGGTACCTTGCTCAAGGACACAACACGCATGTCATTACCGAGCATCGAACCCGGGATCCTTCGATTCCAAATATGACGCTCTACCACTGGAACACGGATGTACCAAAGTAACAGTGAAAACAGACAGCAGCTCAGTTCAAACTCTACACCTTTAATACGTTCATTATATACATAGTTCCCCAGGTAGGCTACGTATCATACTACTTCCCGGTCTTTCAGTGTCCGTATATACATTGTATGTCCAGAATCTAAAATGTGATGCTAATGAGATTTTCCTGTCTAATCCGATGATTAAAATTCCAATTCGTAAAATAATCCAGTTCTTATCCGAGACGCCGCTGAATCTTATAGGTAGTCAGCTAATCCTAGATAGTCAGTCAGCTAATCCTAGGTAGTCAGTCAGCTAATCCTAGGTAGTCAGTCAGCTAATCCTAGGTAGTCAGTCAGCTAATCCTAGGTAGTCAGTCAGCTAATCCTAGGTAGTCAGTCAGCTAATCCTAGGTAGTCAGTCAGCTAATCCTAGGTAGTCAGTCAGCTAATCCTAGGTAGTCAGTCAGCTAATCCCTGGTAGTCAGTCAGCTAATCCTAGGTAGTCAGTCAGCTAATCCTAGATAGTCAGTCAGCTAATCCTAGGTAGTCAGTCAGCTAATCCTAGGTAGTCAGTCAGCTAATCCTAGGTAGTCAGTCAGCTAATCCTAGGTAGTCAGTCAGCTAATCCTAGATAGTCAGTCAGCTAATCCTAGATAGTCAGTCAGCTAATCCTAGATAGTCAGTCAGCTAATCCTAGATAGTCAGTCAGCTAATCCTAGGTAGTCAGTCAGCTAATCCTAGGTAGTCAGTCAGCTATTCCTAGGTAGTCAGTCAGCTAATCCTAGGTAGTCAGTCAGCTAATCCTAGGTAGTCAGTCAGCTAATCCTAGATAGTCAGTTAGCTAATCCTAGGTAGTCAGTCAGCTAATCCTAGATAGTCAGTTAGCTAATCCTAGGTAGTCAGTCAGCTAATCCTAGGTAGTCAGTCAGCTAATCCTAGGTAGTCAGTCAGCTAATCCTAGGTAGTCAGTCAGCTAATCCTAGGTAGTCAGTCAGCTAATCCTAGGTAGTCAGTCAGCTAATCCTAGGTAGTCAGTCAGCTAATCCTAGGTAGTCAGTCAGCTAATCCAAGGTAGTCAGTCAGCTAATCCTAGGTAGTCAGTCAGCTAATCCTAGGTAGTCAGTCAGCTAATCCTAGGTTGCCAGTCAGTTAGCTAATCCTAGGTAGTCAGTCAGCTAATCCTAGGTAGTCAATCAGCTAATCCTAGATAGTCAGTCAGCTAATCCTAGGTAGTCAGTCAGCTAATCCTAGGTAGTCAGTCAGCTAATCCTAGGTAGTCAGTCAGCTAATCCTAGGTAGTCAGTCAGCTAATCCTAGGTAGTCAGTCAGCTAATCCTAGGTAGTCAGTCAGCTAATCCTAGGTAGTCAGTCAGCTAATCCTAGGTAGTCAGTCAGCTAATCCCTGGTAGTCAGTCAGCTAATCCTAGGTAGTCAGTCAGCTAATCCTAGATAGTCAGTCAGCTAATCCTAGGTAGTCAGTCAGCTAATCCTAGGTAGTCAGTCAGCTAATCCTAGGTAGTCAGTCAGCTAATCCTAGGTAGTCAGTCAGCTAATCCTAGATAGTCAGTCAGCTAATCCTAGATAGTCAGTCAGCTAATCCTAGATAGTCAGTCAGCTAATCCTAGGTAGTCAGTCAGCTAATCCTAGGTAGTCAGTCAGCTATTCCTAGGTAGTCAGTCAGCTAATCCTAGGTAGTCAGTCAGCTAATCCTAGGTAGTCAGTCAGCTAATCCTAGATAGTCAGTTAGCTAATCCTAGGTAGTCAGTCAGCTAATCCTAGATAGTCAGTTAGCTAATCCTAGGTAGTCAGTCAGCTAATCCTAGGTAGTCAGTCAGCTAATCCTAGGTAGTCAGTCAGCTAATCCTAGGTAGTCAGTCAGCTAATCCTAGGTAGTCAGTCAGCTAATCCTAGGTAGTCAGTCAGCTAATCCTAGGTAGTCAGTCAGCTAATCCTAGGTAGTCAGTCAGCTAATCCTAGGTAGTCAGTCAGCTAATACTAGGTAGTCAGTCAGCTAATCCTAGGTAGTCAGTCAGCTAATCCTAGGTAGTCAGTCAGCTAATCCTAGGTAGTCAGTCAGCTAATCCTAGGTAGTCAGTCAGCTAATCCTAGGTAGTCAGTCAGCTAATACTAGGTAGTCAGTCAGCTAATCCTAGGTAGTCAGTTAGCTAATCCTAGGTAGTCAGTCAGCTAATCCTAGGTAGTCAATCAGCTAATCCTAGGTAGTCAGTCCTAATCCTAGATTTCGTTTTCATCCGCGCCAACGACAGTGATTTCGCTTTCATCCGGGCCAAAGAGAGTGATTTCGCTTTCATCCGTGCCAACGACAGTGATTTCGCTTTCATCCGTGCCAACGACAGTGATTTCGCTTTCATCCGCGCCAACGAGAGTGATTTCGCTTTCATCCGTGCCAACGAGAGTGATTTCGCTTTCATCCGCGCCAACGACAGTGATTTCGCTTTCATCCGGGCCAACGAGAGTGATTTCGCTTTCATTCGCGCCAACGAGAGTGATTTCGCTTTCATTCGCGCCAACGACAGTGATTTCGCTTTCATCCGTGCCAACGAGAGTGATTCCGCTTTCATTCGCGCCAACGAGAGTGATTTCGCTTTCATTCGCGCCAACGACAGTGATTTCGCTTTCATCCGTGCCAACGAGAGTGATTCCGCTTTCATCCGTGCCAACGAGAGTGATTTTGCTTTCATCCGCGCCAACGAGAGTGATTTCGCTTTCATCCGCGCCAACGAGAGTGATTTCGCTTTCATCCGGGCCAACGACAGTGATTTCGCTTTCATCCGTGCCAACGAGAGTGATTTCGCTTTCATCCGTGCCAACGAGAGTGATTTCGCTTTCATCCGTGCCAACGAGAGTGATTTCGCTTTCATCCGGGCCAACGACAGTGATTTCGCTTTCATCCGCGCCAACGAGAGTGATTTCGCTTTCATCCGGGCCAACGACAGTGATTTCGCTTTCATCCGGGCCAACGACAGTGATTTCGCTTTCATCCGTGCCAACGACAGTGATTTCGCTTTCATCCGCGCCAACGACAGTGATTTCGCTTTCATCCGCGCCAACGAGAGTGATTTCGTTTTCATCCGCGCCAACGACAGTGATTTCGCTTTCATCCGCGCCAACGAGAATGATTTCGCTTTCATCCGTGCCAACGAGAGTGATTTCGCTTTCATCCGCGCCAACGACAGTGATTTCGCTTTCATCCGCGCCAACGAGAGTGATTTCAGTTGAGCGACGCTGATTGGCGAGATTAGTCATTTATATTGGCTGCTATGATACAGACTGAGATCCATTAACGTGTCTCCTCTGTTTCTTTTACCTGTGTTAGATGGGATTTGTAAGTCTATAAAGGTGGATCAAACACCACTCTAAGCATCCGCAGGCTCGATCCCCAGTCTGACCATAATAAAACTAACAGTATTTCAGATGGGACTTTAAACCGAGGTCTCGTGTCGGTGCTTTACACCGTGCACGTAAAAGAACCAGAGGAGAATCTGGAATGGGTCGCTGTCATTGCACTATCCTCCAAAAATCTAAAATGACTAATCTCTTCAAGAAGCGTCGCTCATATGGGCAACCGGTAGCGACGATAAATAAACGTAAAACACACACTATAAGCATTTGCCCCGTGATAGTTTAGCTTTTATAAATCTCTGTTTTAACCCATGGTATTTGTTGTGCATTTATTCTTCGTGCACGTCTATTTGTATAATATTTTTATTACCCCATAAATTAATGGCACAACTTATCCCTACTCTATATAATAAATATGTACATGTTGTGTACGATTAGGCGAACGACAAGAAGAAGAAGTATATAGTATACGGTTTAATTCCCCAAACACTGATATGTGTATTGCTCTACTTTGTAATGGTGATGTGGTATCCATTTATATATCCTCGCCACCGCACAGTATATCCATGGGCGAGCATACCTAAACTTGCCCATCTATAGATGTGAGTTCTGCCATTCCTATGATGATTTGTAATCATATTAGCCCGTACCAAATTACGTCATCTGTCAACACAAAAACATGGAAGCTATCTATCTATCTTCCGCTAATGTCGAACCCCTCGCGGGGACGTAGACATGTTGCGCGTCAAAAACCGCAAAGAAGTTAAAAGTATGAGTAGCTAAATGTATAATTTAAGAAGGTAATGTAAATAAGTTTAAAAGCAGCTACGCAGTACAACTAGGGACTGGCATGTTCAATATGGCAAACTGCCGTATTGAATTGCTCTATGGTAGGGAGATGGACAATGTCAGGAGGGAGATGGTTCCAATGATAGATTGTTCTTGGAAAGAAGGAAAACTTGTAGTAGTCTGTAGTTGCTGTAATTAACCTATAGCTTAAGGAATGGCAATGGCGAGCAGGACGGGAGAGAGGAACTAGGTAATTTTCAATGGGAATAGCAACAAGATCATTATGAATTTTATACATAAGGGATAACCTATTGTCAATACGCCGTTGATCTAGTCTGCGTAGATTTAGGGAATGTAGCATGTCTGTAACACTAGAGGTACGATAGAAGTCAGCCTTTATCCAACGGGCTGCTCTTCACTGGACACCTTCAATTTGGTCTATCAATGTTTGGGTATGGGGCGACCAGATCTCGGAGCCATATTCAAGCTGGGGTCTCACTAGTGTCTGGTAAGCCATGGTCTTAAGGGGTTCAGATTTGACCTGGAGGTTTCTACGTAGAAATCCTAATGTTTGGTTTGCTTTCTTTGTTGACCTTTTTATGTGGGTGTCCCACGACAGGTTATTTGAGATATCCACGCCAAGGTATTTGGCTGAGATGACCGACTCAAGTAGGACTCCATGGAGTTTATATTTGCTGGGAATAGGATGTTTCCTTCTGGTGATGTGGATAACTTGACATTTGGAGGGGTTACATTCCATGTCCCACTCCAACTCCCACTCTTCTAATCTCTTAAGATTGTTTTGGAGTGTGACCGATTCATTTGCAGATGTCAGTGATAGATAGATTGCAGTATCATCTGCAAATATGCGGACCTTGGAACTGATGTTTTGTGGGAGGTCGTTTATGTAGACTAGGAAAAGCAGGGGTCCAAGTACAGATCCTTGTGGGACTCCAGAGGACACCGGAATGGCCTCTGAACTAATACCATTAAGGGCAACTGACTGGAGTCTATTATCTAGTATACTCTTAAATCCACCTTAATGTTTGACCTCTGACTCCATATTCATGCATTTTTAGTAGTACTTTTTCGTGATTGACCTTATCGAAAGCCTTACTGAAGTCTAATAGGATGAGATCTACCTGATGCTTATTGTAGACAGAGGTAACCAAGTCATTGACTAGCATTACTAGTTGGGTCACGCATGACCGTTTTTCTCTAAAACCATGCTGCAAATGGTACAGAATATTGTGGTTAGTGAAGTGTTTTACTATCGAGGAGGAAACTATATGTTCTATTACCTTGCATAGAACACATGTCAGTGAGATAGGCCTATAGTTGGCGGGGTTTGACTTGTCCCCTTTTTTGTAAATGGGAGCAACGTTTGCTGACTTCCACTGGGCAGGCAGTGATCCTTCGTTGAGGGATTTTTGGAATAAGACCTCAAGGATAGGTGAGAGTTCTTTAGACAGGGTTTTAAGTATGATTGGCTTAATTTGGTCAGGACCACTAGCCTTGTGGGGGTTCAGGTTATTGAGAAGTTTCTCTATGCCATTTGAGCTTACTGTGATCTCATTCATGTTTGGCGTGGATTGACCATTCAGGTGTCCATTTGTGTCCTGAATTTTCATTTTACAAAAAGCTATCCATAATCCGGATAATTATTTATTTCTGAGCTAGAAATCTTCGCGTTTTATAAGTTACCGAGGTGTTCGCGGCTATAAACATCAGCGGAAATGCACTGTCCGCGAACAGCGCTAACTTAAAACGCGCGAACTAGTTTCTAGGTTTACAGTATGTGAATTCGTGCATAGCTCCATTGATTATCCATGAAGTGTTGTTGCGCTATTGAAGTAATAATAATAATAATAATAATAAAGACTTTATGTAACGAGAGAACTTGAACAATTAAGTCAATCTACCATGAGGCTCTCAACAAATTAAAACATGAAATAGCATAATGAAACATGTAAACAGTAACCAGTAAAACTTTCATAGGAAATAAGATATAAGCTGCAAGAACTCATACTTATATTAATGTACAATTGTATATTATCAGTTTAATAAGTTATTGGTCTGTTTTTTGCCCCATCTATATATATATATAAAGATATATAAAGCTTTGAACTGTGGAACATAATGTGCTGTTTTGATGTGATAATGGAGGGAATTCCACAAGTGTGACCCTGAAGAAAGATTTCTAAAAACTTCAGTAGTTGGCTTAGGAGGGTAAAGTTGGAGATTGGTGGATGATCGCAAGTGAAGTGTGTCTAGTAGACTCGTGCTCTTGGAGTACTAGTATCTGGTGATGGTGCTGTAAACATTTACATCCTGAGACGGAATCTACTTCCTGTTCAGGGTGCCAGCCTGATGATTTCTTCTTTCGAAAGGCTCGTATTATGGCAATTCTCCTCACTGATGGTCAACGCGCAGCAGCATACACGGATCCTACAGTTAGACATCTGGTCGTCTAGGTAACTCCAGGGTCAATCCAGGGTTACTCCAGGGTCAGTCCAAACACCAACCATTTTTCAAACAACCTCAGAATATCAGTTATACACACCAAGACCAAACTGTGAATTATTTCGTAATACATTTGCATTTTCAGGATCATTTATCGCCGACCCGACCAATTCTCTCTAAGAAATGTGCCCATAATTCATAAAATATTCCAAGGCTGGTATTTAAACGATCTAATGTATCCGCAGTATTGACACTAATTATCAACATATCAATAATACTTATAGCCCTCCCCGAAAGAGAGCAAGCAGCTCGGAGATCGATTACTTGTTAACAAAATTCAATGTTCTGTGAAACTAGAATCAGCACAAATCTATTTACATAGTTGAAATTCTGCAACAATAATTGGTTCCCATATTCGCGGGTGAATATACATAGCAAGGCTTGTTCAAATAATTGGCGCCAATTTGATCATGTAGTGATCCGACAATAATTGAGTATGCAATAAATAGTTCCTATCTCATTTCTGGTATACAAATACGCTTATCGCTGATTCCATGTATTCCCACAAAGTCAATCACGTGGTTTTGCAAAGCGAACATATAAGGATGTTGTCAATTGTATTTGTTGAATTACGTAGCAGAACCATTATTGGTACAGTATGTTTAGGATAACTTGACAGTGACGTCACTCAATATTTACTCCCGTTGGCTATGTCCGCAACACAAGACAGGTAAATCGGCTATTTTATCCGATTATATATAGAGTAATATCGATAACTGTAAATGTACCTGAATTACCTGTACTGATAGGTATAGCCCTTGTACGTCACTGTCAAGTTATCCTAAACGTATTAGTAAAACGCGATAACTGTGGCCTGTATTTACCAATACTGGATTAACCCATAACAATGAAATAGGGAACTGGGATGGACATGGTATACGATTTATATCTAATATCGCAAGTTTGAATCAAGTAGCAATGTGGGATAACTTGACGTACACATATGTTGATACTTTTTCAAACATTGGAAGATGGCATTTTCTCTGTCACTGCTTGAGGTTTGCATTCTTCCACAGTTGGATGTTCATTTGAATTTTAGTTCTTTTCTGACAGTCATGAACAGTTAATTACAAAGCGATATATATTCTATTTAATCATTTTTTGTCTGTAGTCTGTATAATTATTGTTTCAAGCACATTAAACCGAAATTGCATCAAAGCCAAAATATATACATATTTTACGTATTATAAATAGCATTCCTATTACACATTCGAATACTAACTTTCAATAAATAAACAGTGTGTTAGCACTCTACCAACTCTCACAAGTGAGAGTAGCATTTCACATAACAGTCAGCCACACTTCTGAATTTGTTTATTATTGCAGTCTACACTGAACCGTCAATTATTGGTGCTACCTGAATCACAGTATCAATACGTACCTTTACAATTACAATGTTAAATTATTCAATTAAAGATTAGAAATTATAATATACACTGAACCGAATTTCTAAACGTCCACCTAATAAATTGTGAGTTTAGGGTAACGGGTCTGTTTATTAGTCCAAATATTGGTAGTCTATTGTTATCCAACATACTCTATCAATGTACACTAAGAAAACACCAATTTATTGTCATGGCTGACCAAGCGGAACGGAAGGATGGAATCCTAAGTTTTGGCATGAGGACCACGTGCACGGCATGGTGAGTGCTCAATTTGATTGCAATTTATTCTATATGCGACCCGTAACCGAAAAAACCCAGAAAATATGGCGAGAATGACCATTGATGAACGCGGGCGAGCCGTCGGTATGCTTGATACAGGCACTTCTATCAGACAGGTATGTTCAGCGTTGTAATTAAATTCGATATTTCAAGTACATTTTGTAATGAATCATACAATGTCATATTTTAATATCATTCTAAATCATTTCCATCGTGTTTCCATGTTGCACGATTTTTCAACAGACGGCATTCTACTATGGTATTTACTTGTTGATTGTCTTCAACTGTTATACAACATCAGGTGGACGTTTAGAAATTCGGTTCAGTGTATGCTAAACGCAGGATACTGTCGTACCAGTAAAACAACATTTGAATAGGAGTGCTTTATAATGGGCCAGTGTATCATCTCAAACCGAGGTCTCGTGTCGGTGCTTTACATCGTGCACGTAAAAGAACCAGCGGATACGCTGGAATGGGTTTCTGTCTGTATCATTGCACTATCCTCCAAACATCTAAAATGACTAATCTCTTCAGGAGGCGTCGCTCATATGGGTAACCGATAGCAACGTAAAACACACCGTTACTGGACAACTGTAGGAAAATGTTAAAAATTAAATTTTAATTAAAATTCTTTTAACTTATAATTCTTAAGTTTGTACTGGGCACACTAGATGCTGATATTAGGTCTAAATATCATATGTTTTAATGATATTTCAAGTATAAAGTATGTACTGTGCATATTAGATGCTAATATCAGGTCTAAATATCATACATTTTAATGATATTTCAAGTATAAAGTATGTACTGTGCATATTAGATGCTAATATCAGGTCTAAATATCATACATTTTAATGATATTTCAAGCATAAAGTATGTATTGTGCATATTAGATGCTAATATCAGGTCTAAATATCATACATTTTAATGATATTTCAAGCATAAAGTATGTACTGTGCATATTAGATGCTAAACTGGTCTAAATATAATACACATTTTAATGATATTTCAAGTACAATGTATGTACTGTGCATATTAGATGCTAAACTGGTCTAAATATAATACACATTTTAATGATATTTCAAGTATAAAGTATGTACTGTGCACACTAGATGCTATTAAAACTACCTATATCCTTGTATTTTATGTATTGGTGAAAATGTAAAGATCACCTACAGTCTACATCCGCTATGTCAAAGTCGGTTATGTCGAATTCTCCAGTTATCTCGAAGTCGGATCAAAGTCCCCATCCAGACACTATCATTATACATATAATTAACTGGCTATCAAATTTCGAATGTCAAACTTCGGTTATGTCGAAGTATTTTGCTCGGTCCAACGGAATTCGACATAGCGGATGTACATAGACTGTATTTCTTTTGAGTTCAGGTAGTCATGTACTATACAAAGTAGATAACAATCAAAATATACATATCTACTTAGTACCAGATATTTCAGATACAAGCTAAGCATATAATAATATGTTAGTCAAAAAATAAACTACAACAAGAGAATGTCATGTGTTATTACACAGGCGCAATACACAATTTTATTTTGCCCTATGGTCGTATAATGTTTAAACATTACTTACTATATGACCATAGGGCAAAAAAATAAAAATGTGTGTCTTGAACATTACTTACTATAAAAAAAAACAATTTTTATGATCATAGGGCAAAAACAATAAAAACAATTGTGTCTTGAACATTACTTACTATATGCTCATAGGGCAAAAAAATGGATGTGCGTTCGCTTCAGGTGCGAAAGGTCCGGAGTTCGAGCCCCGCTGTAGCCGTTACGAGTGTGTCCTTAGACAAGACATTTAAATTCCACGTTGCCCCTTCTCTCTCCCTCGTGGCGATGGATTCCATCAGGAATGAGGTCTCGAGAGTGATTAATATAAATTGTAAGAACTTGTTTCGCAATCGAGCTAAACTAATTTATATAAACTAAAAGGAAATTGTGTCTTTGTGCCAAAATAAAAAATTGTGTCTTGTACCTGTGTGTTGATTAATCATGAAAATTCATATTCACTATACAACTATTTACCGTTGTATTTATGCAACAGATTCCTTAGTATGCATCTATAAACATATTCTGTTCCTTTACTAATTGCTGTCATAAAGACTGCTGTCATACAGACCGCTTCCCTGGTCGAGTGGTTACGGTCGCTGACTTATATACCACTGTAACCTATCATCACTGAGGAGTGATGATGGTCACGGGTTCGAGCCCCGCTCAGACCGTGTCTCTTTATATGTAAAAGTCGGCAGTTTGTTACGGAGGTTGGTGCATCAAGTACTGGTTAACCGCTGTAGACTAGCCGGGAAATGTGTTGTTAGGTAAACTGCCCATCGCTCAAATGGGCAACCGGTAGCGACGTTAAATAAACTTAAAAAATATTAGTTGCGCATACACTAAAACAGGACAATGGAAGCTGACTCTGTGAAGGTTATGACTGTGGCAGGTCAAGCCAGTTTTATACAAGTCTGTATAGTACATTCTGGAATCCATGTTTTATACAAGTCTCTATAGTACATTCTGGAATCCATGTTTTATACAAGTCTGTATAGTACATTCTGGAATCCATGTTTTATACAAGTCTATATAAGCCTACATAAAACATATGTATACTTCATAGCTTCCCCTACATAAAACATATATATAGTTCATATACATAATTGTGTCTGGATAACGTTCTGTATTCACGAATCACGCATTCATTCACAAAGGACCCCCCGAGCACAGTGAACAGAGGGCGTTGACATTAAATCGATTGCCCCTCGCCTTGAAGTCTTGATTTATTTCATGTGAGGAAGCTACCCAGCTGTCCATCCGTGCTCGGGGGATATTCCCTGTGTTCCACCAATAACAGCTGGAGAATCGCCATATGTCCTAAGTTGCCGATGCGACTTTATCCCCCCACCCACTAAAATCATTGAGCAATGAATAACAATACAATATCAACTTTACGTAATGTGCTGTTGGTACTTCACAAACGCACTGATTGTATGTTATAAATGTCAAATCACACGCGGTGAGGCTTTCATAATCTCACGTTGCATTTGCAAGGTGTTTATTCCGACGAAACTGGCTGTGTCAAGAAGTGTTCTTGTAGTTGTGCCTTTTGGATCGTTTCTTCTCCACTTAACTATCAAAGAATAGATGGCATTCCACATAGTTTTTGGATGGTTGGTGCGTGCATGTTCGATATCTACCAGCCGTAATCCTAGTTCCAATAGAAGGAACGGATACATTGCGTCAACGTTATTACAAACCGACTTGATATCGGTAGTATTTTCTGGGACGCAATCTAGCTTGTCGTCGGGAAGATCTATAAAGACAGTCAATTATAAAATTGTACAGTGTATCTTTAAAAATTTTATTCGTGCATAATACTACCACAAAGGCTTAAACCTACGACCCCTCGATTACAAACTGATCCCATATCGGATATCCATTGAACCACATTAGACATTGGAAATAAATTTTAATTTACCTTTTTGCACTGAAGGAATATCTAATATCAACTTGGAAATACATTACGATTAAAATAGCATTGTGATGCCCCGACCTCCTCATGTCAACCAGCAGTACATCTTTTCGGTGATTTGTCTTTTTGGGAGTTTTTCATAGTATAGTAAATTACCAGGCTTACAGAAGAACAAGACGAGACGACAGGCAAAAGGACATTATTGGTCAAGCTAAAGTCTCTTGGCGCTTGTTGCAGAAGAACTGGACTCTTTATATAGATGAGTAAGCGGGAACCCCGCATAAAGAAACTAACCCCAAAAGCTATGGCTTTGTACAACGAGAAAGTCATAGACTTTAGACGTCGGTCAACACAACTCTGGTTGAAAGTAAAAAACACGATACATCGGAACACTATTACCCCAGACCTGACAGTTTCAGAACTTGATATATTCCAATCGGAGGTAACAGATAGGTACGTTCAATTCAAGCATCATCACCATTCATTTGAGAACTTTCTGAAGGATACAAACTCAAATGATAGTCTCACAGAAAGGGATAGCCTTATTATGGAACTTTCAACAGCAATGAGAGAGTATGTCCAATATAATGAATCAATTGAAAATGCAAAACAGTACATATTGAGTAATGTTTTAGCAAGTAGGAAAGACAAAGGTAGTATTAGGAGTAGTAGTTCAGTGGGCAGTGTAAGATCGTCGCACAGTAATAGATCTCGTACGTCTAGCGAACTTATTGCAATAAAACAAGCAGAAGCAGAAGCTGCAAAAGTTAATGTTCATTATGCAAAAAAAGAGGCAGCCATCATGAAACAAAAGGCCTCCTTAGATGCTGACCTGACTGTATTAAAAGAAGAAAAGGCTGCTGAAGCTGCAGAAGTTCAAGTGAAAGTATTAGCGAATTTGTTAGATGAAAATAATGACAATAACTCAGTGAAATATTCTACACCTTTGCTGCCCACAGACTCTAAAAAGAAAGTAGAAAACTATCTGGAATCTATTCCAATTGGCCACACAGAAAGGATCTTCATCATCGGTGATGACTTGTGCAAGTTCTTGCTGAAAAAGGATCTAGCACTCTCACGCTTGACTGTGTACAATGATAAGCCTGAAACGTATCAGTCATGGAAAGCTAGCTTCAAAACCGTCATGAATGAAATGGATGTCACCGCCTCAGAAGAGCTTGACTTATTCGTGAAATGGCTAGGTCCCAGTTCAAAAAGCCATGCTATAAGCATACGTGCATCTTACCTGAAAGATCCGGAAAGTGCTCGCGAGAAGGTTTGGCGTCGCTTAGACGAGAGATACGGCACTGTGGAAATTGTGCATCACTCAATCACGCGAAAACTTGAAACCTTCCCAAACTGTCGACAAAAGACACCGGCAGGTGGTATGAACTTACTGATCTCTTGTCTGAAGTTCGAGCCTTAAAAGAAGACGAAGAATATAGCACGGCACTTTCATTCTTTGACTCCTCCATTGGAATCGCTCCAATTGTTGCCAAACTCCCACCAAATGTGCAAGAAAAATGGGCTACACATGCCCACAGGTACAAAAAACAAAATAATGCATCATTTTCGCCATTCTCAAACTTTATTTCATTCATAGAGGATCAGGCTACCATCAGGAATGACCCCAGTTTGAGACCAGTGATGACGTCAGATACAACGTCGGGATCTACGTCAGGAGCGGCCAAATCGCTATTCATTCGGAAAACAGATCTACCACAGGCACTGAATGATGACAGTATTATTGAGTGTCCAATACATAAACATGCTTTAAGTGAATGCTATGTGTTTAGGAAAAAATCTATGAATGAGAAAAGGCAATATTTGAAAGATAAGAGAATTTGTTATCAATGTGTTAATGCATATCACAAAGCAAAAGAATGTAAAACAAGTGTCAAATGTGAGCATTGTGGTAGGGGAAGTCATGTTAGTGTTATGCACTTCGATTTATCTGGCCGACAGCAAGAAGAGAAAGGCGGGGAGAATAGACGTCCAACAGCTCACCAAGACAGCAGACCCGAGGTCACAAACAGATTCACTGATGTGGATGATCAAACTTTTAAATCATGTGCAAAAGTAGTTCTTGTAAATGTTGTTGCAGAATATGGTTCTAACAATGTAATTAAGTGTTACGCCATTGTAGACGAGCAAAGCAACAAGACTTTAGGCAAACCTGAGTTGTTTGAGAGATTACATGTTCATAGTGATACAGAAACTGAATACTGTATAAATGCTTGTACAGGGTCCACTGTGACCAGTGGTCGTAGAGCGTACAATTGTAGTATTTCATCTATTGATGGTACAGTTTCATACAAAATACCAACTGTTATTGAATGCTCAGACATACCATGTAACAAATCTGAAATTTGCATACCTGATGATGTTAAGGGTTTTTCACATTTGTCAGAGGTTGTTGAACATATGCCACAATATGATAGAAATTCAGAAATACTCCTATTGTTAGGTAGGGATGTTATTGATGCTCACCATGTTCTAGAGCAGGTCGTGGGACCACCAGGTAAACCGTTTGCTCAACGCTTAGGTCTAGGGTGGGTAGTTGTTGGGGAGCTCTGCTTAGGAAGCTTGCATGCACAAACCACAGTGAATGTAAACAAGTTACAATTACTGTCTAATGGTAGGACATCTTTGTTTAAGCCTTGTGATTCGGTAGTCTCAGTTGTTGATAATTGTTACAGTTATGACCCGGTTTTCGTTAGTAAGGCAGGTGACAATGTACCTGCTTTGTCTGTAGAAGATAGAACCTTTTTGCAGGTCATGGATGATAGTATGCACAAAGGGCCTACCGGTCAGTGGGTTGCGCCCTTACCGTTCAGGAGTCCTAGGGAACGTCTTCCCAATAATCGGGAACTTGCCTTAAAGCGAGCTCAGCTCCTTCACTCCAGTCTCTCTAAGAATCCCGTAAAGAAGCAGCTTTTGGTTGAGTTCATGTCCAGAATCTTAGACAAAGACCATGCTGAAATTGCCCCACCATTGTCCGAAAGTGAAGAATGTTGGTACTTGCCTATTTTTGGAGTCTTGCACCCCAAGAAGCCAAATCAAATTCGTGGCGTGTTTGACTCTTCCGCCCAGTATCAAGGTGTTTCCTTGAACTCTGTCTTGCTTAGTGGTCCTGATCTGACAAATAATCTGTTAGGTGTGTTAGTAAGATTTAGACAGGAGCAAGTCCCTGTCACAGCAGACATTGAGCAGATGTTTTATTGTTTTTTAGTAGAAGAGAAAGATAGGAATTTTCTTAGGTTGTTGTGGTATAAGGACAACGACCCTGAGCAAGAGTTAGTAGAGTTTCGCATGCGTGTACATGTTTTTGGTAATAGTTGCTCGCCAGCTGTCGCAACCTATGGCTTGCGTAGATCTGTTGTAGATTCTGACCCAGATGTTCGGGACTTTGTGTCCAACGATTTTTACGTCGATGATGGCCTTGCATCGAAGGCATCCTCGGACCAAGTTGTTGATTTGATTAAGCGGACTCAGACCGAGTTAGCTAAATGTGGGTTGCGCCTTCACAAGATCGCTTCTAGTAGTGTTGACGTCATGAAGTCATTTGATGTTGCAGACCTTTCGAAAGACATCAAGTGTCTCGACTTCGATAATGACTCATTGCCCATTTAGGTGTAAGTTGGGAACTGGAGCTTGATTGTTTCACATTTAAGGTAGAGCCATCCAGTCGTCCTCTTACTAGACGTGGTATTTTGGCTACAGTCAATAGTTTGTTTGATCCCTTAGGCTTTGTAGCGCCAGTAACTATTGTTGGCAAACAGATTTTGAGGCAGCTGATGGCAGTTGTCAAGAGTTGGAACGAACCAGTTTCGCCCCATGTGGAGTCCGAGTTTGTGTCGTGGAGAAATTCTCTGAAGGCCCTCGGTGGAGTACAGATACCTAGGTGTTATTTTAAAGTGCCTCTTGAAATGCTGTCGAGCGTTGAATTACACATCTTTTCAGATGCTTCTGAATAGGCCATTTCGGATGTTGCATATGTAGTTGGAGTTTGTTCTGGATCAAAAGAGGCTAGTTTTGTTCTAGGCAAATCTAAGGTCGCTCCTCGTAGTGGACACACAATCCCTCGATTGGAATTGTGCGCTGCTGTACTGGCAGTAGAGTTAGCAGATACTGTAGTTGAACACATTGGTATTTCTGTGTCAGTGACCAAGTTCTATACAGACAGTCATATAGTGCTTGGGTATATTAACAACATGTGTAGACGCTTCTATACATGTTAGTAATAGGGTTCAGAGAATACACCAGTCTAGCACTCCACAGCAGTGAAACTATATATGTTCTTCTAGAAACCCAGCAGATGTCGGTAGTAGAGGTTCGAACCCCGAGCAATTGCAATGTAGTTTGTGGTTTTCTGGTCCTCAGTTTTTGTCTGAGTCGACAGGAGACATTCTGGAGTTCTTCCCCTTGTTAGGTCCAGAAGCCGACACTGAGGTCCGCCCCCTAGTGAATACCTTAGCCACTAGTACATCTTCCAGCCCCTCTGTCAGTACTTGGTCAGATAGTTTTTCACGTTTTTCTAGTTGGGATAGGCTTGTTGTTGGGATCTCTATATTGAGATTTGTGTCGCGTTGTCGTCATCGAAAGTTAGTGCAGGAAAATCTGCAGAATGTTAGTAGTCAGTACAGGGCTCCTGGTTTCAAGAGACAAACCAAGGTGTTCATCTTACAACAAGTGCAGCTTGATGCGTATCAGCAGGAGTTGGATTGTCTCAGAAATCAGCAGCCTGTACACAAGAGTAGCTCTCTCTTTATGTTAGACCCTTTTCTGGACTCGGACGACTTGTTAACAGTAGGTGGCAGATTACATAGGAGTAGCTTAACGTCCATAGAAAAACACCCTGTCATTCTTCCAGGAAAGCATCATGTTTCTAAGCTTTTAGCTTACCACTGCCATGAATCGGTCCAGCACCAGGGTAGACATTTTACAGAGGGTGCGGTTAGGTCAGCTGGTTATTGGACCACTGGTGGCAAGAGACTTGTTGGAAGTCTCATTTTCAATTGTGTGAGATGTAGGAAGATTAGAGGCAACTTTGAGGTTCAGAAAATGTCGGATCTTCCCTCTGATAGAGTAGATAGATCACCTCCTTTTTCTCATGTAGGTGTAGATGTGTTTGGGCCCTGGAATGTAACTGCAAGGAAGACTAGGGGTGGCCAGGCTTGTTCCAAGCGCTGGGCAGTTATGTTTACCTGTTTAGCAATTCGTGGTGTCCATATCGAAGTCATTGAAGAAATGACTTCCTCGGCTTTCATTAATGCTCTTCGGAGGTTCATGGCCATTCGCGGAAAGGTTCAGGTGTTTCGTTCTGATCGGGGATCCAATGTTGTAGGGGCTACAGATTACCTCAATGTAAATGTAGTCAATTTGGAAGATGATCAAGTTCAAGGTTTCTTGCACTCGCACGATTGTCAGTGGATTTTTAATGCCCCTCATAGTTCACACTTTGGTGGTTCTTGGGAACGCATGATAGGAGTAACACGTAGAATATTGGAGTCCATGCTTGGTGACGTTTCCAACCTTACTCACGATGTGCTTGTTACTGTAATGGCTGAGGTCGGTGCCATAATAAATGCCCGTCCTATTGTCCCAGTCTCTACTGATTGTGAAAACCCTAATGTGTTAAGTCCGGTTGGAGATATGGATGTGAAACTGTTGTATAAGGATCAATGGAAAATGGTGCAATATCTTGCTGATCAGTTTTGGTTAAGGTGGAAGCGTGATTACCTCCAAACTCTGCAGAAGAGACAGAAGTGGAATTCGGAGCAAGACCCGGTCAAATTTGGTGACATTGTTCTTGTTAAAGACAAAGATGTCGTTCGCAATAGTTGGCCAATGGGACGTATCTCTCGGATCTTTCCTAGTGTAGATGGTCGCATTCGTAAGGCTGAAGTTGTTGTGATTAAGGATAGCAACCGATGTAGTTATGTCAGACCCGTTGTTGATATGGTGCTCCTGGTGAAAAATACACTCTAGATGTTTTGTGCATTTTTGGATATTTACAGATTTTCTGTTGGGATACCAATTTATTACAGTTGACAAAAGTAATATCTTTAAACATGTATGTTGTACAGAAACATAATTGTTTGCAGTTCTAGGATTTAGTCATACATATATTTCGATATATACATTTTTGTATCCGATTACTGCACTGTTCATAAATGTGTTAACATTTTTAATGGGCTGGTAATAATTGTGTAAACAATTTCATCAATTTAGTATTAACTTTAATGTTTGTTGACTTTAGTGATATCATTGATATCAGACGGGGAGTGTGATGCCCCGACCTCCTCATGTCAACCAGCAGTATATCTTTTCTGTGATTTGTCTTTTTGGGAGTTTTCCAATATTGGCGTTCTTTACTGACGCATCCGAGAAGTTGTGAAAGATAAAGGCAGACATTTTGCCTTTTGCAAATGTTTTAGTAATTATAGCCAGTTATAGCCCTCATGGTGTAAGTTTATATATTTCTGTTATAATATAGACATAGTACTTTATCCCTATCATATTGACTTTGTCCATTAATAACCGTTGGCTTTTTATTTTCTTAAATACTTTCGTCCCCTTATTCTCGAACCAACCTCTGTTATGTAATTTCAGTAAAATTGCATATATTAAGTAAGATAGCGTTAATAACGTATTATTTCCGTTAAATGTCAATATGTTAGGATAATATTAAACAGTATTTAGATTAATTGTCTGATATTTTGAATATCAGGGAATTCACACTTGTTACAAGATATTGAACCTTGGTTATATCTGTTTTCAGAATTTACCACACTCACACACACACGTTGTGTTCGTTGGTTAGCTAGCTGTTTACCTAGACAGTATAATCATGTATAATCTACAAGTTGCAGATATATGACTGCATTATTTAAAAGAGTTGTCTCTTTTACATGCGTGATTCCAACCTCTTATATGCTTGGTAAAACCAATAGTCGTTCTGTACAGGTATGGTACCAATGCTGAGTTAACCGAGGTTGCCGCGGAATCGCATGTGTTTCCTCAGAAATGTAGTGTTGTTAGTTCCGAGAAAGGTTGCCTGGCAACGTGTGCTAATGCGTACTATATACGCCAGTGGCACAGCTTCCTATAGACACTGTAGGCACGTGCCTACATCTTTTTTTCTAAAATTGAAAATATGAAATTGCGAAAAAAGCAAAGCATTAAAATGAAGGATATGGGTGGGGTGGAAGTGTAGGATAGGCAGCAAACCCATTGATTATTTAACTCAGTCGGTCCTTCATTACTACCTAATTGATAAAATAAGAAGTGTACACATGTGTACCTTATTTCTCGCCTTGAAATGCCACAGAATGCAGCTGCAGCGATAGACTTTCAAAATATGCAGGGGGAGATACCCGGACCTCCCTCGTAATGATGCGTACACTCACATTAAGCCCAAAGTTACGCCCATGTACTATATTGGCTAATATATGTCGAAAGATAACAAACCATAATTCTTTCTCCCTGGCACTGACTGTAGTACATTCTGAAGTGTTCCTTCCTCCTAGTCTCCTGTGTCTGTTAGTCGTTCTATTAAATCTCCAATTGTACCAGAACCGTTTGATTTCATCCACTTACTTAGAATCATCATACGCCGATAGTTCATGTCCGGTGTGGTTTCAGCAACTCGATCGGCTTCCACTAATCCGAGGTATATCTGTAGGCGAGATGCAAGAGTGAGTGCGTCTTCTCTATACAAATACCGTGCAAGTCTTCCAAGATGTGCATCTGTAGGCTTCGTTTTAAGGAACACACCCGCTTCCTGCAATACATTCCGTACACTAATCAATATATAAAATGTGACTGTTATAGTGTTGCTTTGTTGGTTTATATGCAACTAAAACTTCTTCTTCTTCTTCTTCTTCTATAAAGTTTGACTGATCGTATATTAATAAATCTCAATTGATATAAACAAATACAATTCGGTTTTGTAAGATGTTACTAAGGTTAAAACAAAATCAATATCGAACCTTTCTTAGCGGATGCTTTCCGAAGACGTCTTCAAAGTAAATAACATGCGGACACTTTCCGTAGCACATTGCTTCTCTTTGTTTCTTCAGTGTTGCTATGGAAACATACGTATCTTCGTGTTCTGGACACTGTACTTTTATTTCAAAGGTTGTGTTCGTATGCCTGTAAACGAGGAATATCTTGACTATTTTCGTTTTGATAATTTCTAGAATTTCAAAAACTCTGCTGTTTTGCAGTTCATTCTTTGCGGAGTAGTTTTTTATATGGATATATACGCATGAGTCTTTCCAGTAAATTTCCATTTGTTGCGTCTCCCAATCGAGAAGAAAGCATGCAAACAAATGGTAGATTTCTGGTTTTCCTATTTCTTGTTCGATCAATTTCCACTCGTTCAATAGACCTCCGACAAGGATGTGGTAGAAGGGCGGAGGCATATGATTGTTCAGGAAAACGATCTGAAAACGGTGTGTTTGCATAGCGTATGTGCTTGCCCGTTGTTCTGTTGCCCTGTGGGGAAGTAAGCAGGGTACTAAGAACTTCATGACATTCATATCCAATTTATACGGATGAATTACTGACAAGTGAACAAGCATGTTCAAGAGTTTATGGGCATTGTCCACCAGCCCGGGGTAATCTGACATTTGCTTTGTAGCTTCGATAACGTAGTTTTCATTAATCAGGCCGTTGTGATTATAGCAGGTCACTTGTTGCGACATGTTTGTTCGTTCTTTCTTATCTGGACCTCTCATTAAATTGTTCAAAAACATTGCAAGAACGTCGGGCTCCAGTATGATCAAATCTTCAAGGCCATCTTGCAAATAATAGATCAAATGGCCTCGATTATGTTGATGCCCTAGGAAGGCTTTCAGTCTTGTGTGATACCTCATTGGTTCGTCCATGCTATCATGCAATAGGCACAAGTCAGCAAAAGACATAAGAACGTTCCCTGATTGTGTCCGTTCGGCTACTAGGCGATCCAGATCTATCCATTGCGCAGGGATTTCCTCATCGATTACCCCAAGTCCTAACTCTAGGATTCTGTTTCTAAGCACATGCATATCTTCGTCGTCTGATTTCGTGTTGTCAATTGCTATACATTCGACCTCTGACATCCTCAATATCTCTTTCACCATATCAAACCGTTTCTTTATTTCGTTTTCTTCATTAGTTTCCTCATCCTTCGATGCATTTTCTCGTAGCTTGTCTAGATGTGTACCGACAATAATAACTGTCCCCCCTTTGCATCTGTTGTAAAAGCCTTGATTGATGACATCCAAAACATAAGCGATTCTGAAAAGTAGAACACCTCAGGTATTTTTGATAAAGTAGAATTATTTAAAGTTAGGAAGCTATCCAGTTGGATTGCGGACGACCGGCTGTTCTACCCGGGTACCCGTCCGTGTCTGTAATAATTCCCGGAGGGCCACCAGGGTGTTTCCTCCACCAATAACAGCTGGAGAGTTAACATATGGCCTAAGTTGTAAAGTTGTTGATGGAGCCTTCAAGTCGCGTGTTTTCCACGAACCGAACTTACATGTTTTACCTACTTACATTTAAGCTATTAAGTATGTATGTATAACTAGTAATTTAGTGGTCATGTGTATTTGGTTGTCAACTGGATGCAAATTGTTCATTATATATTTGTCAGCAGTCTAGTGGTGAACAAGTTCGATTCCCGTCTGACTTAATAATATAGTGTTTCAGACGAGACTATTAACCGAGGTATCATGTATCAGTGCTATACACCGGTCATGTAAAAGAACCGAAGATACTTCTGAAATCGGAGCGTCTCCTGTATCTTGCACTATTCTCCAAACAATAGATTATTCATATAATCAAAATATCAAAAACATATAATGGTACTCGGTCTTAAATCGCCATACCTGCCACACTGGTGCCTTTCAGTATTCCTATTCGGAAGTTCAAGCCGTCTGTAAATTGTTCATTGAAGTCTACGCTTAAATCAACAACCAGTATGTAGATAGCAGATGGCGACATAAATAGTTGGTGAGTGGAGTAGTAAGTAGATTGTCCAGCGAAGTCCCAGTAAGAAACATACATTCTTTCTCCTCTTGAATGATTTATTTTGCGAAGGATTTTCTTCAAATATTGCACCCGAGATTGTTCCTGTTGTATTTCCTTGTACGGTTCTGATATATCGACACGTACATCATCAGCGACGAAATCGGAATATAACATATATTCTGTTGGCCCAAAGTCTTCCACTACTGTGTCGTCAATATTTGCATCACTGTTTCCTTCTTGTTGCACACATTTCATTGCTTGTGCCATTCTTTGTATATTAAGATCGTCAGTGTAACCTGGATAGCAAATTAAACAAATCGATTTCCACATATGTATACATTAACGAATAAAGATCAACAGCAGTCAGTTTAAATAAAAAATAACCAGTCGATGTTTAAGTTTAATAATATTATATTGCTATTTATATCCAATGCAATTACCACATATGTATACATTAACGAATAAAGATCAACAGCAGTCAGTTTAAATATAAAATAACCAGTCGATGTTTAAGTTTAATAATATTATATTGCTATTTATATCCAATGCAATTACCACATATGTATACATTAACGAATAAAGATCAACAGCAGTCAGTTTAAATAAAAAATAACCAGTCGATGTTTAAGTTTAATAATATTATATTGCTATTTATATCCAATGCAATTACCACATATGTATACATTAACGAATAAAGATCAACAGCAGTCAGTTTAAATATAAAATAACCAGTCGATGTTTAAGTTTAATAATATTATATTGCTATTTATATCCAATGCAATTACCACATATGTATACATTAACGAATAAAGATCAACAGCAGTCAGTTTAAATATAAAATAACCAGTCGATGTTTAAGTTTAATAATATTATATTGCTATTTATATCCAATGCAATTACCACATATGTATACATTAACGAATAAAGATCAACAGCAGTCAGTTTAAATATAAAATAACCAGTCGATGTTTAAGTTTAATAATATTATATTGCTATTTATATCCAATGCAATTACCACATATGTATACATTAACGAATAAAGATCAACAGCAGTCAGTTTAAATAAAAAATAACCAGTCGATGTTTAAGTTTAATAATATTATATTGCTATTTATATCCAATGCAATTACCACATATGTATACATTAACGAATAAAGATCAACAGCAGTCATTTTAAATAAAAATAACCAGTCGATGTTTAAGCTTAATAATATTATATTGCTATTTATATCCAATGCAATTACCACATATGTATACATTAACGAATAAAGATCAACAGCAGTCAGTTTAAATATAAAATAACCAGTCGATGTTTAAGTTTAATAATATTATATTGCTATTTATATCCAATGCAATTACCACATATGTATACATTAACGAATAAAGATCAACAGCAGTCAGTTTAAATAAAATATAACCAGTCGATGTTTAAGTTTAATAATATTATATTGCTATTTATATCCAATGCAATTACCACATATGTATACATTAACGAATAAAGATCAACAGCAGTCAGTTTAAATATAAAATAACCAGTCGATGTTTAAGTTTAATAATATTATATTGCTATTTATATCCAATGCAATTACCACATATGTATACATTAACGAATAAAGATCAACAGCAGTCAGTTTAAATAAAATATAACCAGTCGATGTTTAAGTTTAATAATATTATATTGCTATTTATATCCAATGCAATTACCACATATGTATACATTAACGAATAAAGATCAACAGCAGTCAGTTTAAATATAAAATAACCAGTCGATGTTTAAGTTTAATAATATTATATTGCTATTTATATCCAATGCAATTACCACATATGTATACATTAACGAATAAAGATCAACAGCAGTCAGTTTAAATAAAAAATAACCAGTCGATGTTTAAGTTTAATAATATTATATTGCTATTTATATCCAATGCAATTACCACATATGTATACATTAACGAATAAAGATCAACAGCAGTCATTTTAAATAAAAATAACCAGTCGATGTTTAAGCTTAATAATATTATATTGCTATTTATATCCAATGCAATTACCACATATGTATACATTAACGAATAAAGATCAACAGCAGTCAGATTAAATAAAAATAACCAGTCGATGTTTAAGTTTAATAATATTATATTGCTATTTATATCCAATGCAATTACAATATATATTAACATGGATAAATTCACGAACAAACTTATATGACTATAATGCTATGTTTATACCTGAACATTGAGAATAATAACTTAGGAGCAAATTGGTTGGGCAACAAGTTTTACCAACATTAGCTAGTGTTCTCCCCCAATAAATCAGATTGATGTTACAAAATGACTGTAACGATGTGTACTGTATGTAACTATATTATTTTAACGTGAGGAAAATAAATGATAAGGATCAGAAAGCAGTTCAAGTCACACACAAATAAAAAATAGGAAAAATAAAACAGAGAAGTCCTCTTGTTCTGCGCCATGGCGCACCATAGATTAAGATTAATCTAAAACGGAGGAAGTGTGTGATATCTTCTATGGTTTGAACTAAGTTAAATTCCTGACATATTGATATTCTCAATAGCGGTGCTTGATTTTGGTTAAGATTGAAGTCACCTGAAATAATTATGTTTGCTGCACCTGTATCATTCAATTCAATTATTCTTTATTAGCTCAGATCATTTACATGACATATGAGTATACATGTAATTAATTAACAGAAGTTGTGACACGGATTGATAAATAAATAATAAAGAGCATAGGAGAGAGAAGAGTCAAGTTTGGAGATGGGAAAATAGAAAAAAATAGAAAAAAGAGCGGGAAATTCTATTATTTTGTTTTGTTTCATTCAATTGTTTGTTTGATTGTATTATGATTGATTTGAAACAGACTATAGGTCAGGGAAATTGTTTCGTTTTCGATGGTTGTTTTGGTCACGTGTGTGTGTGTGACCAAATACTGTTGAATGGATGCACATTCTTGAGTTAACCATGAGTTTTATCTGTCAGAAGTAAATGCTTTGAGGATTATATGTTATTGGTAATGTATTTATTAATTAATAGTTACGATGCTGATTGTGACATTTAATTGTTGACGTTACTTTTTTGCACGTGTCATAATCTTTTTCTTTAACCTATTTTCGTGGGTAATTACTTTTGTTGATTTTGTGTTGTTTTGTTTTTTGTGTATGTATTTAATTTGAGAATAGATGGTGACAATATTAACTTTGCATGTAACATAGTATCAGATCAGATGCTACATAATAGTATGCCATTTCGCCATATCCCATGCTGCCTGTTATATGAATAGTATGGCTAGACAAACTACTTGAGTCCTTGGTTGACTAGCAGTCAACATAATATTATACAGCATACATCCAGATTGATATGCAGTGTAATGTTGTTGCTGATCTGGAACCATGCCGCATGCAAAGCCTTTTAATTTACTCAGCCGGTAAGTTTCCACAAATATTTGAGTATAAAATCTATGGATGATTATTTTATTTGGTTTGATTTAAGAAAATAGTTCTTTAACAGCATTGTTTCAGTTTATTATTTTAATTATATATATTTATTTTGAATATTTCATATTTTGTACAGTACTACATTGTAGTTGCTTTGTGTCCGGATTAATACACTATCATTAAAAATAGTAGCAATAAGTATATAGCTGTTTGGTGCTAATAAATGTAGATGTCATTCAGTTTGTGTTAAGTTGTATATATGTACACATATTAAACATCACACTGTTAGTCTGGGGTTGAGTACATCCATAATAGTTCTAACAAATCTACTAAGGTTAGTTAGTGTATTTGCTTGTGTTGAGGTCATTATCTGTATGTACTTGTGTGTGTTTGGTTGAACATAGTAATAGGTATCTATGGATAATCTTCTGAATTCTGTGAAGAAAGGACAGACAAGGATATAATGCATTTCGTCACCAATAGTATTAGTTGTACATAAGGTGCATGTTCTTTCGCTAAGTTCGATGCCCTCCCAGCGACCCACTTCTATTGGTAAGTAATGATTTCCAGTTCTAAATTTCATCAATGATATGTAATCATGTTTATTTAGAGTTAGAAAATAATTTTCCAAGCCAATTGAGTCTTTGAACAAGTTGTAATTTAAACCTTTTGATGAGTTTTGTAAAGCGTCATGCCAAGATTGGTAATATTGATCTGTGTAAATTTGTTTGATTAATGTTTTGATAAAATTACTGCTTAAACTTAGAGGATTATTCCATATATCTGGTCTGCCAGCATTTATGAGTGTATTTTGAATATGTTCTATCCATTTAGATGTGAAATTAGGCAAATTTAGCATGAATTTGTATACTTTGTATGATAGTTTGTTTTGGTCACCTGTTGCCAGTCTGTGCCAGTAGTTTATCATTTTGCATTTAATTGTTATGTTTAATGGTAATCTTCCTAGTTCTGCCATGAGCATGTAAATAGAGGTGTACTTTTTTTAACTTTAGTTATGTACCTTAGGAATTTTAAGTGGATGCGTTCTAGAATGTCTACATTTTCATAGCCAAATATTTCACTTGAGTATGTCAATATAGCGCTACATGACCTTAGATGTCGATGCACCGTAAAACACCATTCATGTCAATATAGGTAAAATTGTATTATCAAATAATTTTAGCATTAGATCCATTGGTAGGTGTAAGTTATTGATTATTTTGTAAAGGTAATGTAGGGCTTTTTCTGCTTCTTGCGCCAGATGCGTTCTTGCCTTAAGGAAGCTGCCAGATTTAGAGAAGTATATACCTAGATATTTGTAAGAGTCAACAGTCTCGATAGGTGTTCCATCTAAGTTAAAGGAATACATGTTTGAGTTTCGGCATCCGAATACAACAACTTTTGTTTTTTCAATATTTACTGTTAATTTCCAATTTGTGCAGTATTGTGAGAAATCATCAAGACATTTTTGAAGGGAAATAGGATCCTCAGCCATAATAATTGTATCATCAGCATATAGTAGAATCATAATTTTTAGCATTGGTAATAGTTCTTGTGTTAGATCATTTAAATGTATGCCAGTGTTATTCTTTAATGTTAAGAAGTCTTCCAGATCATTGAGATAGAGGTTAAAGAGCACAGGTGAGAGGTTTTCGCCTTGTCTTACACCGATGCTGCCGGTGAAGAATTCTGATCTTAGTGGTGGTGATGGATTTTCAGGTATTGATGTCCTATGAGTTCCATCAACATTAGAGTTAGTTTTTGTATATGTTAGTAGTTTTTGCCACATTCCTGCTCGCCAAATGGTGTCGAACGCTTTACTAAAGTCAATGTATGTGCAAAATATTTATTTCCTTTGGTGCCTAAGTAGTTCTATTATAGAGTTTAAAGTAAAAATATGAATAATGTTTCCGAAAGCCTGCTTGGTTCTGTTTAAGTATATTATTATCATTTATGAAATTATTTAATCTGTTGTTAAGTACAGACGTAAATAGTTTGCCAATACATGACAGTAGTGTTATTGGTCTGTAATTGATAGGTTCTTTGGGGCTACCTTTGTTTTTATAGATTGGTATTATAATACCCTCTGACCAGTTTAGTGGTATTATACCTGTATTAAGAACTATGTTAAATATCTGTAACAATTGATTGCCATTGCTCTTGATGTACTCATTTAGTACACCATCAATACCTGGGGATTTATTGTTTTTTAATGAATTAATACATTTACTTATTTCGTCTTCTGTACATTGGTTATTTAAATCGTCGTTCGTGTTCTCATCAATGACATATTCATCAGAGGGTGTATCTGTATTGTCAGTATTTACAGATTTGAAATGGTCATAGAGATCTTGTAGGTTTGGAGAATGTATGCAGTTTTTTTTATTAATTTTATTCAAAAAATGCCAATAAGCATTTGGCTTGCTTTTATGCATGTTTCTGATTTTGCATTCATTAGCTTTGTTATATTTATTGATATATTTATTCATTTTATTTTTTTAAAACTTGCAAGAGTGTGTTAGGGTCAGTTTATTATGTACACAAGGGTATTTATTATATCGTTTCCTTGCCTTAGTGTAAATGTTCTTGGCCTTTTTGCAGTCAGGACCATACCATTTATGTTTGTTACTTTGGAATTGACTATGTGGTTTATGTGCGAATGTTATTTCAGCTGTATTAACAAACATTGATGATAATTTACAGGATAATAGATCCATTTGTTCTTGTGTGGGAATAGTTTGCATGCTGTTTAATGTATGTGTTATTTCAGTTGTATTAATATTATGTATATATGAGTCTCTATCTTGATAGTTCCACCTACATTGTTTTGGTGGGTTGATATTTCTAGTGTGTTTAGTGTGGGTGTCTGTGTCAGGTACAGGTATGTTATTAGTTGTATTAATGTTACAGTTTATCACAAAGTGCCCGTCTGAGTACAGGCTGTCAAGTGATAAGATTTCAAAAATGTTCAGTATAGAGAAGGCTTTAACAGAAGAGAGAAAATATTCTAGTACAGATGTGTTTGTAAACGTCATTTTACCAACAAGGGCATCAGCCCCAAATCTTCCATTCACTATTACTAGGTTATTATTTTTACATAGATCAATGAGCCTGTATCCATGATTATTCGTTTTGTGATCCTGGGATCTCCTGTCTAGTTTAATATTATGTGCTTCAAGATTACTTTTTTGATCAATAAAGTTTGTTAATTCTGTACCGAAGTCAAAGAAATTTGACAAAAAATCATCATTAGTCGAATAATCTGGAAGATTTGAGGTCCGACTATTAAAATCGCCGCACATATATATAGTTTCATATTTATCACACATACATGTAGACTGTATTTCAGATTCAAATAAACTAAATTCATCATTACTATACAAACGTGATTGCAGTGGGGGAACATAAGTAATACCAAAAAGTAAATCATCATTCGTATTGCAGTATAGTTTGCTTAACTTTATCCATAGCACATATTCACTGTCAGTTTCAATTGTTTCTATAAATGTGGTCATTTCATTGCGAACAAAGACACCAAGCCCACCTGATTGTCTAGCATATTGTTGTTTCCTTGGTTTACTTATAAAATCATGTTTATGTATGGAAATAATGTCAGTTGTATCAATTTTCGTTTCTGTAAGAATTAATAAGTCATATTTATTAATAAATGTTTCGAAGTCTGGGTATGTGCATCTGCGTTTCAAACCACAAACATTCAGGGTTCCAGTTTTTATAATAGTGGGATGAATATTTGGAGTTCTGGTATGCCTATGATCACTGGGTATAGACTTTCCCGCGGGGTCCTAGCTATGGTTCTGTGCTGTAGCATTTGGCCTGGTTGGTGCGAGCTGTGTAGCTGGTGTTGTGGGGATAGTGGTATGTTGCTTGGTAGCTTTTTCACGCATACGTTGTTCCACGCCAAGCATAACCTGGATGTAGGTGTCATTAGGTTGCTCATCAGGTTCATAATGGACATGTGGGTTGAGTAAGGATTGTGAGTCAGGTTCACTGTCAGTAGTATAGCTATTAGTATCAGATTCCATTTCTGATTCGATATCTGGCTCATTTAATATTGTCAGTACAGTATCCGATGGTGCAGTGCATGCAGCTTGAACTTGGCAGACTGTATGTTCTGCACATACCTGTGCATAACTTGATGTGGCTACTACTGTTGCTTTGTCCCGTACCTGTGGTCTGCTGGTGAATTTATCATCAGCTCTTACATGTATCGGTAGCAAGACCGATATAGTCAAACATTAGGTTGTCGTAAATGGAATCAGCGCTGGTGGTCTCTACAATTGACCGAATAAAGCACGTTTATTGTTTTTCACCGTAATTTCCAACCAGATACATTCAATATGTTTCGGTTCAAGGTCTAGACGGCGGTAGTAGTGTAAGGTATTTTTAACACAAACAAGAACACTGCCGTGACTATCACCAACACGATCCTTGTGTTCGGTCGTTTTGAAAATTAGGTAGAGCAATGTCCGAGGTATCTATCGACTCATTTAACTAAGTCTCAGAGAACGCCATAGGTCGAAACTACCAAGTTCAACTGCTATCAAGTACATTTTGTTTCTTATACTTTGGATATTGTATTGAACAAAAGAAAAGTGGTTGTTCAGGGACAATAATACAGATACAATGATCGAAGTAGAGATGGATGGTGTTGATGTCAACGAATTGTCTGTGTGTGTTTTACGTTTATTTATCGTCGCTACCGGTTGCCTATATGAGCGACGCCCCCTGAAGAGATTAGTCATTTTAGATTTTTGGAGGATAGTGCAATGATACAGAGAAACCCATTCCAGAGTCTCCTCTGGTTCTTTTAATGCACGGTGTAAAGCACCGACACGAGACCTCGGTTTAACGTCCCATCTGAAAAAGACTGTTAATTTTATTAGGGTCAGACGGGGGATCGAGCCTGTGATCCCTGGATTACCAGTACAGCGTGTTACCACTGGACTACATATCCGTCTGTAAAAAACGAATTGTTGGGTCCTGGATTGGAATATATATCACCTGATATTAACAGTGGTATTATAAGCCAATGGGAAAATATTAAAACAAGGAAACATGAACAGCAAGTTGCTGAAACCAACAGGTACGCCTATAATTCAATATTTGTATACGAATATACGGATGCCTTATAAGAAGGTGGAGTTCTGATTTGTCTCTGTACGTTTAAGCGAAGTTAAACTAGAAAAAGGATATTTAATGAAATAGGTATCGTAAACATATCGTGAATCAGAAGACTAAATAAGCCCCTAGGGTTATACGTAGCCATGACGATGGGTAAGCGACTAGTATTAATCATATAACCCCGATTGGCAAAAACAGAACGTTCAAGGAAGCAGCCGTCATGGATACATGGCTACATTAATAATGATCTTGTCTGCCTGTCCGCCAATAGCTACACATAGTTTTGAGAAAGTAAAAGAAGGAAGAATAATAAAATAAAGAATAAAGGTAATAATTGTTAATAAGTGTGGCCAAATAATAATTTACAACAGTAATAGGGGCCTAAGTGGTAAAAAGTGTAGTGTATGGTTAAGTAGGAAAGTATGTAACAACTGCATTCTGATCAGGAATATGTCGGACGCGTGCTGAATTAGTCATGACGATGCAATATACAATGCATACTAACACACAGCTGGTGTCGATATTAAACCAATTGTAGTAGAGGTTATCAATAGAGTGTTTGCACTTAATTGCTTAGTCAATAAAACTGTCATAAATAGTTGATTAGTTGATTACGTAGTTGCATTGTTAACTGAAATACGTGTATATATTTATATACATTCTAGAAATGTACATGGTCTCTTGTTGGTGCTGTAGTGTCGGTGCTGTACACCGTGCACGTAAAAGAACAAGAGGAGACTCTGGAATGGGTCTATGTCTGTATCAATGCACTAGTCTCCAAAAATGACTAATCTCTTCAGGAGGCGTCGCTCATATGGGCAACCGGTAGCGACGATAAATAAACGTAGAACACGTACAATGTACATATCATACATCTGAAGATATAGCATGGTATACATACCGGATCGATTAGTTTCCCAGTGTATTTTCCCGTCGACCTCCAAGCATCTGGAAGATAATTGGCTTATTTCTAAAGCTTCAGTAGGCTGTTGTTGCGGATCGGGACATATGATATCCAATTGTTGAAGTCTTGACACTAAGCTAGTTTTCCCCACACCTTGGTTTCCTATAACATTGACCCTGACATGGTTTGATTTGGCTCTTCCACACTTCAACGTCTTCCTCAGAAGATCCCAATCTGCATTCGTTACATGTTTTTGTAACTCAATATCTTCAGTATGTTGTCTTTCTGCAACACAAGTACCTAGTTGTAGCCAATCGTGAATGGGTATATGGTTTCATTGCACTTATTCAGAACGATAATAGCCGCTACTCTAATTCCAAAGAAAATATCCTAATATGATGTTACTTCTCGCTGTTAGCTGTTCCAACTCAACAACTAAAACGCACGCACGCACACGCACACACACACACACAGTTCATTAGGTATGTGAGAACGGTTGGATTCTCTACATCATCGTGTGTACTAATTTACAAAACCAGCTTTCACTCGTTGGTATGAATCCGAATTACATGGCCATAATTCTGGTATCGTGAAGTAATCTAAATTACGTACCTTGTACAGCAACGGGTACTGAAACGTTGTCATCGCCGCTACTTGTATGTGTTATAGGCGTCTTTTCTAGATCTAGTGGACATGTGGATGTTGTTGCGACTTGATCCGTACCTCTGTATTTACCTTTTACACCAGACTGTAATACCTTTCCAATTTTCCTTAAGCAATCATTCGCACATGATTTCTTCGCAGTGTACGTCCAGTTTTCATTGAAATACATATCAACGTCGTTTGTTGTATCAGGGTTGTGTTTCTTTGTATCATAATATGTTATTGTCTGAATCTTTGTTGTTTTAAACTTTCTCTTCAGGTTCTTTATCGATTCTTCATCGTTCACTATTATACTACCTAGCTGCTTTACATACACAAAAACAATGTTATTATATCTTTTGATTGTATTGTTTTGTATTATATGTGTCCACGCAGGCGTATTAAGGTTAGGTGTCACACTAACGTTAACTGGTCTGCCTGCTATGGTTCCCACACCCCTGTCACAATACATTCTTTTCGCTATTAGATTTCTGCGACAATTAAACTGTTTAAAAGCCTTCGGCCGCTTAACGATGGCGTTTGCAATGTCACATTTCGCTGCTTAACGATGGCGTTTGCAATGTCACATTTCGCTGCTTAACGATGGCGTTTGCAATGTCACATTTCGCTGCTTAACGATGGCGTTTGCAATGTCACATTTCGCTGCTTAACGATGGCGTTTGCAATGTCACATTTCGCTGCTTAACGATGGCGTTTGCAATGTCACATTTCGCTGCTTAACGATGGCGTTTGCAATGTCACATTTCGCTGCTTAACGATGGCGTTTGCAATGTCACATTCGCTGCTTAACGATGGCGTTTGCAATGTATTACAAACTATTCTTTTCGCTATTAGATTTTGGCGACCTGTAAACCGTTTAAAAGCCTTCGCCGCTTAACGATGGCGTTTGCAATGTCACATTTCGCTGAAAGACTATGTCCAACAATCAGCATATTAATTATCTGTAATATAAATATACATAAAGAGTTAACACTTTCACGAAACGCATAACAGGACTAAGTCTTCACCATGTTATATGAGGGACGTTTCTAGTATATACGTCGTTGGAATAGTTCCACGAAATATATGCTACTAGTTCATAAAGTTACTAGTTCCACGAAACACATAGCTACTACATTTGTAGTTCATAAAGTTACTAGTTCCACGAAACACATAGCTACTACATTTGTAGTTCATAAAGTTACTAGTTCCACGAAACACATAGCTACTACATTTGTAGTTCATAAAGTTACTAGTTCCACGAAACACATAGCTACTACATTTGTAGTTCATAAAGTTACTAGTTCCACGAAACACATAGCTACTACATTTGTAGTTCATAAAGTTACTAGTTCCACGAAACACATAGCTACTACATTTGTAGTTCATAAAGTTACTAGTTCCACGAAACACATAGCTACTACATTTGTAGTTCATAAAGTTACTAGTTCCACGAAACATATCGCTACTAGTTCATAAAGTTACTAGTTCCACGAAACATATCGCTACTAGTTCATAAAGTTTCTAGTTCCACGAAACACATAGCTACTATTTCATAAAGTTACTAGTTCCACGAAGCATATCGCTACTAGTTTATGAAGTTACTGTAGCAGTGCCGATTTTAGCCTTTTTGTAATAACACACATAGTTCCCTTAATGCTTGCATTTACCCCTGTTATGTAATGGAATGGTCCAAATGGTTGAATTCAATGTAGTTCAAAGTTGGAAGGTTACTTAGGTCAGATGAATAGTTATGATTTCCCGCGGTTGGTTTTGATTGGTAGATTAGGTGAACAGTGATCAGCTGTTTATACGCCATTTGTAATTGAGATGCCAGTTTTGACATTCGTCTAGTTAATTTAGTTAGACATCTCTTTTTAAAGTATTTTAATCAACCAGGAATCTGTTGCAATGGTTAGTATTTGTTATTGCATTGACTGGGTTTCGTTAGTTTTGTTGTAGCAATGTGTTATTGCTGTTCTAAGATT
>CM026394.1:7565705-7704794 GCA_014843695.1 Archivesica marissinica | reverse complement strand
GCTACTAGTTCATAAAGTTACTAGTTCCACGAAGCATATCGCTACTAGTTCATAAAGTTACTAGTTCCACGAAGCATATAGCTACTAGTTCATAAAGTTACTAGTTCCACGAAGCATATCGCTACTAGTTCATAAAGTTACTAGTTCCACGAAGCATATAGCTACTAGTTCATAAAGTTACTAGTTCCACGAACACGTAGTTTACTTTATCAATGAGCAACGAAAGGACGAATGGGACCATTTGAATGGGATTAAATTGTGTACTATATTATGCACGAGAATTGTATTTTTCCCATTTAAGAAAGATCCTCGTGTTTCACGTTGTCTAAGTCAGTTGGCCCGGGCAAATTAGTGATATATCCTATACACATCTAAAATGACTAATCTATTCAGGAGGCGTCGCTCATATGGGCAACCGCTAGCGACGATAATAATAACTTTTATTTCCTCCAATTATAGGAGAGCACAACAGTAAATGTTTACATATACGAATATACAAATTACACAGGCGTCGCTCATATGGGCAACCGCTAGCGACGATAATAATAACTTTTATTTCCTCCCAATTATAGGAGAGCACAACAGTAAATGTTTACATATACGAATATACCAATTACACAGGCGTCGCTCATGTGGGCAACCGCTAGCGACGATAAATAAACACTAAAAACACATCCAAGCGTATTAATGGATCGGGATAATTTTATTTTAACGGTACCTGGTGTAATTCAAATTCAGATAAATCAGGAATATTATCCGATAATTGGCGTTAATTTGTATATTTTCGTATTCCTCAATTTAAATGCGTTGACTTATTTCATGGTCAAGTGGAAAGTTTATACGGCTTGCAATATTATTGTCTGTGTCGTGTAGGTTCGAACCACTTTTCAAATAACGTTTATTTTGTAAAATTTGTTGTTTTTTTTATTTGTTTTTATTTATTTAGATATATTTCTTTTCTTTTTTATTTATGTGTACATGTCATGACATATACACATGCTCATCAAAATGCACTGTCGGTGTCTGTGTAGTCATCCTGCTCGGTTGCGGTGTCTGTTCCCTCCTCATAGAGAGAAAAAACATGTTTGAACTGAATGATTTAGTCGTTGTCACTATAATTATGCTGCTGATGTGTTAAAAATAACATTATAATTATTAACCTTCATAACGGGTTTAACCATCGCAATTTTCGTTTCAACTCATTGCAGGAATTTTCTTTATTCATTTTAATGTTTACGATGTTACTAGATTCTATTTGTAATCTAATATGACACCAATTTCAAATATACTCGGTATTAGTGCACGAGAAAATCATATATTTACTTGTGTATTCCTTCTCCATGTAAAGAAATATGGTTGTCAAAAATAACAAAATGACGCATCGTCCAGGATTCGATCCCGGACAGCAATATCACAAAGCATATGTTTTATCCACTAGACCACGTAGCTACTTGATTCAAACTTGCGATATTAGATATAAATCGTATACCATGTCCATCCCAGTTCCCTATTTCATTGTTATGGGTTAATCCAGTATTGGTAAATAAAGGCCACAGTTATTGCGTTCTACTATAATACGTTTAGGATAACTTGACAGTGACGTACAAGGGCTATACCTATCAGTACAGGTAATTCAGGTAAATTTACAGTTATCGATATTACTATATATATAATCGGATAAAATAGCCGATTTACCTGTCTTGTGTTGCGGACATAGCCAACGGGAGTAAATATTGAGTGACGTCACTGTCACGCTATCCTAAACATACTGTACCAATAAAGGTTCTGCTACGTAATTCAACAAATACAATTGACAACATCCTTATATGTTCGCTTTGCAAAACCACGTGACTGACTTTGTGGGAATACATGGACTCAGCGATAAGCGTATTTGTATACAAGGAAATGAGATAGGAACTATTTATTGCATACTCAATTATTGTCGCACCACCACATGATCAAATTGGCGCCAATTATTTGAACAAGCCTTGCTATGTATATTCACCCGCGAATATGGGAACCAATTATTGTTGCAGAATTTCAACTATGTAAATAGATTTGTGCTGATTCTAGTTTCACAGAACATTGAATTTTGTTAACAAGTAATCGATCTCCGAGCTGCTTGCTCTCTTTCGGGGAGGGCTATAAGTATTATTGATATGTTGATAATTAGTGTCAATACTGCGGATACATTAGATCGTTTAAATACCAGCCTTGGAATATTTTATGAATTATCGGCACATTTCTTAGAGCGAATTGGTTGGGTCGGCGATAAATGATCCTGAAAATGCAAATGTATTACGAAATAATTCACAGTTTGGTCTTGGTGTGTATAACTGATATTCTGAGGTTGTTTGAAAAATGGTTGGTGTTTGGACTGACCCTGGAGTGACCATGGAGTTACCTAGACGACCAGATGTCTAACTGTAGGATCCGTGTATACTGCTGCGGGTTGACCACCAGTGAGGAGAATTGCCATAATACGAGCCTTTCGAAAGAAGAAATCATCAGGCTGGCACCCTGAACAGGACGAAGATTCCGCCTCAGGATGTAAATGTTTACAGCACCATCACCAGATACTAGTACTCCAAGAGCACCAGTCTACTAGACACTTCAATATGGCAACACCACTTGACGGATAATCAACGGAGATATGCACGAATTCACATACTGAAAACCTAGAAACGATTTCGCGCGTTTTAAGTTAGCGATGTTCGCGGACAGTGCATTTCCACGAACACCTCGGTAACTTAAAAAACGCGAAGATTTCTAGCTCAGAAATAAATAATTATCCGGATAGCTGCCATGTTTTTGTGTTGACAGATGACGTTATTATTACAAATTATCATATGAATAGCAGAACTCACAGCTATAGATGGGCAAGTTTAGGTTTACTGTAGTGTAGTCAACTTGGAAATGCTCGCCCACGGTGGCGAGGATAAATAAATGGATACCACATCACCATTACAAAGTAGAGCAATACACACATCAGTGTTTGGGGAATTAAACCGTATACTATATACTATATAGTAGTTCGCCTAATCGTACACAGCATGTACATATTTATTATATCATCAGCCTCCGTCCGTGTAACATAATGGGGTTGTATGTTGATTATGTTAATTAATTACCTCCATAATTAGTTGTATAGCATGATACATATTCATGAGTATTGGTCCATTTATAATAATGCTGTATACGGTCGTTATACAAGGCAATTATACATGGAACTGTACTAACTGTTTATGTTGGCAGAGAAGCAAATACATTTGGCAGATAAACAAGTCATGATACTTGGCGTGGACATCCCTTACATGTATGCCTGATCTGCATATTAAAGGTTTTTCCACACATATGTGCTATTACATCAGAAATGTACTCTGATGTTTTAAGTTTAAACAGTACAATTTCAAAATATTAACATGTTATTTCCGTACAAGCATGTGTTTGCACCAACACAATATATCCGAATTGATATATTGAATGGCAGTTATACCAAACATGTTTACTAGAACATCTGTAGCTTGACATTTTATGGAATACATGTCCAAGCTTGCTTATCTATAAAAGATGAGCTAAATCTAGATTACGGGGAGACGAACTGGGATTATTGAAAGCGCCATATGGTGCTTGGGCACACCGTAGAAATTAATTTTAATAAGCACTTATAACTTGGACTTGTTTTTGGAACTTATACGATTACGGTACATCCGTCTTATGAGACGATGGATGTATTATATATAGTAGGGATAAGTTGTGCCATTCATTTATGGGGTAATACAACTATTATACAAATAGACGTGTACGAAAAATAAATTCACAACAAATGCCATGGGTTAAAACCGAGATTTATAAAAGCTAAACGATCACGGGGCAAATGCTTAGAGTTGGGTTTGAGCCACCTTTATAGACTTACAAATCCCATCTAGCACAGGTAAAAGAAACAGAGGAGACACTTGAATGGATCTGTCTATATCATTGCACTATCCGTCAAAACTAAAATGACTAATCTCTCCAATGCGACAACTGATTGCGACGATAAATTAAACGTAAAACACATATAATCATGTAGATAATAATAAAAATAAATTAGACTGCCATCAATCATTCGAATTTAATAAATTTTGAGAGAAGAAATTGCACTTACCGCCCATGGCGGAGCCGACAGGTACCCGTTGCGTATCAACAAACAAATTTACTTCCTGGGATACGGTAATAACTGGAATTTGCAACATTTAACGTTTTTGGCAATGAATAGTAATCAAGGGCGTAGCCAGGATTTAAAATGCTGGGTGTGAAATGAAATCCGTATTCAGAATTATTACAAGACTCTCGGAGGGTCCAAACGAACCGACGCTGATATGAAGGTCCGGAGGCCTGCCCCTTAAAAAGAGATTAAACTTTATTTATTTTACAAGTTTTAACAACTTATATAAATCACTGTCGTTGGCGCGGATGAAAGCGTAAATGTTGTCATTCGTGTGGGAGGAAACCGGAGTACCCGGAGAAAACTCACATGTCCGATCCGGCGACCACCGTGCCACCTGCCCCTTGGTGGAACTTTTGACATGCACATGCTCTCAACGTTATTTACTGCATTCTGCATACTATGGTTCAGTATTCCCATAAATAATATATTTTAACAGAGCTAGACTATCCTAGTCATTGACATTCAGATCAACATTTTTGAAAGGGGTTCGAGGATTTCCCACAAGCAATTTATGACAAGAACGACTTAAATGGAATTTCCGATCATCTAGTTTATACACATTTATTTTAGCTCGATTGCGAAACAAGTTCTTATAACTTATACTAATCACTCTCGAGACCTCATTCCTGATGGAATCCATGGCCACGAGGGAGAGAGGAGGCATGTGGAATTTAAATGCCTTGCCTAAGGACACAATCGTAACGGCTCCAGTGGGGCTCGAACTCCGGGCCTTTCGCACGAGAAACGAACGCGCTACCACTGCGCTATCACGACTTCCACAAGAATTATTTGTCTTTCCACGGAACCTGGAGAGAATTATTGTAAGCTCTAGTAAATTTGAATTCAGTCCACTTGACTTGATAGTAGTTGTATTGTATGGATAATATATGTACAATGTTATATGTTATGTTTATCTTGATATATAAAATAAATTATGTTTAAACCAAATGGAACATATACATACAACTTCAAAATATGTAACTTAATGAGAGATAAATTGAACCCGAGCTGTCCGCTGTAATTGTTGTTGTTGTAATTATCGATGCACTTACCAATACTTCATTATGAAAATAAGTAAATAGGAACACTTATTTTTCTTGTCCGAAAACGTGCGGAGGACCCAATGTACCCCCTGGCTATGGGCATGGTTGGCAGTTGTAATAAGTTGAAATACTTTAAACAAAGGCACACCTACTTAACAGATACGTTACCTACTTAACAGATACGTGGAAATCGGTATGCAAAAGAACATTAGATGTACAATACACATTTAAATTATAAGGATATAATACAGGCAATCACGGTTTGAATCAATATCTGTTTAATTATATTATCGATCAATACGTAGTGTTGAACATTCGACGATGCACAGGTTTATAGCAAACGTATATCATAACCACTGCGATTAGTTTATACAAGTTTATTTTAGCTCGATTGCGAAACAAGTTCTTTCAACTTATATTAATCACTCTCGAGACCTCATTCCTGATGGAATCCATCGCGATGAAGAAGTAATGGATGTTACCAAATCTTTTGTACTCTCACATACCACTGTTATGGATGTTACAAAATCTGGTGTACTCTCACAAATCTGGTTTGTGAGATTACACCAGATTTGGTAACATCCATAACAGTGGTTTGTGAGATTACACCATAGTTGGTAACACCCATAACAGTGGTTTGTGAGAGTACTCCAGATTTGGTAACATCCGTAACAGTGGTATGTGAGAGTACACCATAGTTGATAACATCCATAACAGTGGTTTGTGAGATTACACCATAGTTGGTAACATCCATAACAGTGGTTTATGGGGAGCACACCAGATTTGGTAACATCCATAACAGTAGAGTTGGTAACATCCATAACAGTGGTTTGTGAGATTACACCAGATTTGGTAACATCCATAACAGTGGTTTGTGAGATTACACCAGATTTGGTAACATCTATAAGAGGTTTGTGAGAGGCACACTAGATTTGGTAACATCCATAACAGTGGTTTGTGAGAGGCACACCAGATTTGGTAACATCCATAACAGTGGTTTGTGAGATTACACCAGATTTGGTAACATCTATAAGTGGTTTGTGAGAGCACACTAGATTTGGTAACATCCATAACAGTGGTTTGTGAGAGGCACACCAGATTTGGTAACATCCATAACAGTGGTTTGTGAGATTACACCAGATTTGGTAACATCTATAAGTGGTTTGTGAGAGGCACACTAGATTTGGTAACATCCATAACAGTGGTTTGCGAGAGGCACACCAGATTTGGTAACATCCAAAACAGTGGTTTGTGAGAGGAACACCCGATTTGGTAACATCTATAACAGTGGTTTGTGAGAGCACACCAGATCTGGTAACATCCATAACAGTGGTTTGTGAGAGGAACACCCGATTTGGTAACATCCATAACAGTGGTTTGTGAGAGGCACACCAGATTTGGTAACATCCATAACAGTGGTTTGTGAGATTACACCAGATTTGGTAACATCCATAACAGTGGTTTGTGAGATTACACCATAGCTGGTAACATCCATAACAGTGGTTTATGGGGAGCACACCAGATTTGGTAACATCCATAACAGTAGAGTTGGTAACATCCATAACAGTGGTTTGTGAGATTACACCAGATTTGGTAACATCCATAACAGTGGTTTGTGAGATTACACCAGATTTGGTAACATCTATAAGTGGTTTGTGAGAGGCACACTAGATTTGGTAACATCCATAACAGTGGTTTGTGGGGAGCACACCAGATTTGGTAACATCCATAACAGTGGTTTGTGAGAGCACACCCGATTTGGTAACATCCGTAACAGTGCTTTGTGAGAGCACACCAGATTTGGTAACATTCATAACAGTGGTATGCAAGAGACACACCAGATTTGGTAACATCTATAACAGTGGTTTGTGAGAGCACACCCGATTTGGTAACATCCGTAACAGTGCTTTGTGAGAGCACACCAGATTTGGTAACATCCATAACAGTGGTTTGTGAGAGGCACAGTAGATTTGGTAATAATCCATAACAATGATTGTGAGAGACACACCAGATTTGGTAACATCCATAACAGTGGTTTGTGGGGAGCACACCAGATTTGGTAACATCCATAACAGTGGTTTGTGAGATTACACCATATTTGGTAACATTCATAACAGTGGTATGCGAGAGACACACCAGATTTGGTAACATCTATAACAGTGGTTTGTGAGAGCACACCCGATTTGGTAACATCCGTAACAGTGCTTTGTGAGGCACAGTAGATTTGGTAACATCCGTAACAGTGCTTTGTGAGAGCACACCAGATTTGGTAACATCCATAACAGTGGTTTGTGAGAGGCACACCAGATTTGGTAACATCTATAACAGTGGTTTGTGAGAGCACACCAGATTTTGTAACATCCATAACAGTGGTTTGTGAGAGGCACACCCGATTTGGTAACATCTATAACAGTGGTTTGTGAGAGCACACCAGATTTGGTAACATCCATAGCAGTGGTTTGTGAGAGCTCAGTAGATTTGGTAACATCCATAACAGCAGTTTGTGGGAGGCCCACATCCCCAGGTATAACATAATCCCCCATTCAGATACAATGTTACCAGGTATAACATAATCCCCCATTCAGATACAATGTTACCAGGTATAACATAATCCCCCATTCAGATACAATGTTACCAGGTATAACATAATCCCCCCATACAATGTATAAATCCCCAGGTATAACATAATCCCCCATTCAGATACAATGTATACCAGGTATAACATAATCCCCCATTCAGATACAATGTTACCAGGTATAACATAATCCCCCATTCAGATACAATGTTACCAGGTATAACATAATCCCCCATTCAGATACAATGTTACCAGGTATAACATAATCCCCCATTCAGATACAATGTTACCAGGTATAACATAATCCCCCATTCAGATACAATGTCCCCAGGTATAACATAATCCCCCATTCAGATACAATGTCCCCAGGTATAACATAATCCCCCATTCAGATACAATGTACCAGGTATAACATAACCCCCATTCAGATACAATGTCCCCAGGTATAACATAATCCCCCATTCAGATACAATGTTACAGGTATAACATAATCCCCCATTCAAATACAAAAATTACCAGGTATAACATAATCCCCCATTCCAAAACACCCTCAGGTATAACATAATCCCCCATTCAGATACAATGTACCAGGTATAACATAATCCCCCATTCAGATACAATGTCCCCAGGTATAACATAATCCCCCATTCAGATACAATGTCCCCAGGTATAACATAATCCCCCATTCAGATACAATGTCCCCAGGTATAACATAATCCCCCATTCAGATACAATGTCCCCAGGTATAACATAATCCCCCATTCAGATACAATGTCCCCAGGTATAACATAATCCCCCATTCAGATACAATGTCCCCAGGTATAACATAATCCCCCATTCAGATACAATGTCCCCAGGTATAACATAATCCCCCATTCAGATACAATGTCCCCAGGTATAACATAATCCCCCATTCAGATACAATGTCCCCAGGTATAACATAATCCCCCATTCAGATACAATGTCCCCAGGTATAACATAATCCCCCATTCAGATACAATGTCCCCAGGTATAACATAATCCCCCATTCAGATACAATGTCCCCAGGTATAACATAATCCCCCATTCAGATACAATGTCCCCAGGTATAACATAATCCCCCATTCAGATACAATGTCCCCAGGTATAACATAATCCCCCATTCAGATACAATGTCCCCAGGTATAACATAATCCCCCATTCAGATACAAAAATCCCCAGGTATAACATAATCCCCCATTCAGATACAATGTTACCAGGTATAACATAATCCCCCATTCAGATACAATGTCCCCAGGTATAACATAATCCCCCATTCAGATCAATGTCCCCAGGTATAACATAATCCCCCATTCAGATACAATGTCCCCAGGTATACATAATCCCCCATTCAGATACAATGTCCCCAGGTATAACATTCCCCCATTCAGATACAATGTCCCCAGGTATAACATAATCCCCCATTCAGATACAATGTCCCCAGGTATAACATAATCCCCCATTCAGATACAATGTCCCCAGGTATAACATAATCCCCCATTCAAATACAATGTCCCCAGGTATAACATAATCCCCCATTCAGATACAATGTCCCCAGGTATAACATAATCCCCCATTCAGATACAATTACCAGGTATAACATAATCCCCCATTCCAAAACCCATGTCACTAGGTATAACATATTCAGAACTCCAAACTGTTTTATTCGCGAAAAGCAATGGAAAAACAAATATTATTTCAATTCTAACATGACCCAATATAACACTACGAACGAATAAATGTCTATGTTATTTTGTGGAAGAAACAAAGTCAAACAGCATAAAATAGACCAACTCTAGCCGGTGTTTATTGCAGATTTAACAAAGGTAGATTTGTTCATTGTTTATACACTTCTTTTAATATTATTCAAATTATTGACAGAATGGATTTACGAATTTCCCATTTATATAGAATGTTTAGCGGATTTATGTCTTTGTTGTTATATCGGAGAAAGGATATTTTGGAAGCTCTCGAATGAGTTTCGTCCCTATATATATAGACTTTGGGGGCGTAATAATTCCGTTTCACCCTGTAGGTGTGTCCCTATTAGCCAATCATAACTGTATAAAAATCCGTTCACCAATCGGCGCGCTCCATTACAACAACAGTTCAGCGATTAGTTCCACAAGAGTGCGCCGTTCAAAATGTAGATCTGTTTACTCTCCAAATCATAAAAGGAGCCGCCATCAGAACGGAATAGATCACTGAACAGATAGAATGATCAACCGGTTTATAGTAACTAGGTGTTGTTAAATACCTTCCGCGAAATGTCGATACGGTAAAACAATCAAGTTCTGTGATTAGGGTATGTAAGCACCTGTCCAGATTCAAATGAAAAATATTGGAAAAGATGTACGTCGCTCGGTAAATGTACGATCCAGAAGCACGGGAGGATGTCTAAAGGATACATTAATGAAGCGACCTTATTTGGTCATAAATTGTTAGTTCGTGTTTCATATTTGATTTAACAGTTTCCACATTAAAGCTCACACTATCATATTGTCATCAGTATCCACGTATAGTCCTCACCTTACAATAGGAACACAATATCAAGTCATGTCATGTTTTCTATACAGCTTTGTTTTATCTGATTATTAATATCTTAGTTTACAGTGGCACATTATTATATTGATCCTGATCTTCCATCACAGTTTTAACTTAGGCCAAAATAAAAACAACCTGTGTTTCCCGACCGCCTCATTTCCAACTCCCCCAACCCTGAATTTGTTTAGGTAATTTTGAAGAATTTTTTTTTAATTTCACATTTTTCTGTGGTAAAAAATATCACAAAAATAAATTCCTTACAGTCCGACACTTTTGTGTTAGCATCATTTTCATCATTTATTTATTGGCAGTAACGGCATCAATCAATGCCTTTGGCCATTTACATATTCAGTTACAAATATGGCCAGGACATACAACAATATATAACACTTCAAGTACATACATATAACGAGCACAAAAGTAACAACATTTCAACATTTGTATAACATGATTATTAAGAAGCAGTTCAATCTTCGAGGGATTGCTTTCTAAGTTCAAGAGCATCGTTTAAATATTTAGCAGTTTTGAGTATCACCTTTTTGTTCTGGGAGGACATAATGTTTGCAAATTTCTGAAGGGTTGGCCAATGTGTATTAACAAAATATTTCTTTCTAATATTTGCAAATTTTGGGAAACACAATAAAAAATGATATTCAGATTCAATGGAATTGCATGAGCACAGTTTACAAATGCGGGCTTGCCTATTTAGTCCAGCATACCGCCCGAACTCAATTTCTAAATTATGTGAACAAACTCTAAAACGGCAAAGTTGCTTTCTAAGTATATTATTAGGAATAGTATCTAAATATTTCTCAAAGCAGAATTGTGTTTTAAATTGTCGATAATAGTCTAGCTTGGATACAGTCTGGATAGACGCATTCCATTCTTGAATATATTGTTAGCATGAAACAGTAAACACAGGTGGGTTTTAAAGTCTATTAAATTTTAATCTTGAAAAACTACAAACTTTACGTGAAATATAATGGTTTCATTTTGGTTTAAAGATGTCTTTTTCTTTTCTCAAGGAGTTCATTACTTCAATTGGATCTGTGCACCCTGTATGCTCCTGAACACTTGGGTGCCTGTAATATATATGTAATACACCTGTAATACACCTCACCTGTAATACACCTGCAATACACCTCACCTGTAATACACCTGCAATACACATGTAACACACCTCACCTGTAATACACCTGTAATACACCTGCAATACACCTCACCTGTAATACACCTCACCTGTAATACACCTCACATGTAATACACCTGTAATACACCTCACCTGTAATACACCTCACATGTAATACACCTCACCTGTAATACACCTATAATACACCTCACCTGAAATACACCTGTAATAGACCTGTACTACATATGCTTATCAAACAAACCAATATACAAGTATATCTACCTACCTAACTAAACAACTATACAAGTATATCTACCTACCTAACCAAACAACTATACAAGTATATCTACCTACCTAATTAAACCAATATACAAGTATATATACCTACCTAACCAAACAACTATACAAGTATATCTACCTACCTAATTAAACCAATATACAAGTATATCTACCTACCTAATTAAACCAATATACAAGTATATCTACCTACCTAACTAAACAACTATACAAGTATATCTACCTACCTAATTAAACCAATATACAAGTATATCTACCAACCTAACCAAACAACTATACAAGTATATCTACCTACCTAATTAAACCAATATACAAGTATATCTACCAACCTAACCAAACAACTATACAAGTATATCTACCTACCTACCCAAACAACTATACAAGTATATCTACCTACCTAACCAAACAACTATACAAGTATATCTACCTACCTAATTAAACCAATATACAAGTATATCTACCTACCTACCCAAACAACTATACAAGTATATCTACCTACCTAACCAAACAACTATACAAGTATATCTACCTACCTAATTAAACCAATATACAAGTATATCTACCTACCTAACTAAACAACTATACAAGTATATCTACCTACCTACCCAAACAACTATACAAGTATATCTACCTACCTAACTAAACAACTATACAAGTATATCTACCTACCTACCCAAACAACTATACAAGTATATCTACCTACCTAACCAAACAACTATACAAGTATATCTACCTACCTAATTAAACGAATATACAAGTATATCTACATACGTCAATTAAACCAATATACAAGTATATCTACCTACCTAATTAAACCAATATACAAGTATATCTACCTACCTAATTAAACCAATATACAAGTATATCTACCTACCCAACTCTCATAAAAGGATTGATTTTCTTCTCATCATCTATCGTTGAAGGGATTGTGGGTAAACCATTGTCTGTCTGATTCTATTTATGGAATAAAAGGTACACTAAATAAGCATAAACGTCCTTATATTCTAAAAATCTAATGAAATTAAGCAGAAATGAATTTGTGTAACTTCTTCCAAGACTTGTGTTCGTCTAAACAAATATGATAAAATATTGCCTCTCAATCGAGAATAAAATTAATTTGTCTTAGAAAATAGTGAGTGTCCAACATATATATTTACCCAGTGTATGGACTGGTACTCCAGGGATCGCAGGTTCGATCCCCATCTGACCATAATAAAATTAACAGTCTTTCAGATGGGACTTTAAACCAAGGTCTCATGTCGGTGCTCTACACCATGCACGTAAAAGAACCAGGAGACTCTGGAATGGGTCTCTATCCTCCAAAAATCTAAAATGACTAATCTCTTCAGGAGGCGTCTCTCATATGGGCAAGCCGCAACCGGTAGCGACGATAAATAAACCCACATAAAACCACTTCGAAATAAATCAACAACAATAGACTGAAAGAGATTAGAAGGAAATAAAATATAATTTTCGTTGTTTGAAGAATGAATTAAATGAAAATTGCTTTCCCTTGGCCTTATGTGTAGTCGTTCGATTATGTGGCATGTATTGTATGCACGAGATGTTTTTCGTGCATGTAAGATTAGATAACCATTCAGCCTTGGGGATCGGTTGCGACCAGTTTTGTTTTGGGTTTTTTGTATTGGCAGTATACCACAAAATTGAGAGGAATGACATTTTGATGTATTACATTTAATGTATGTTCACATTATGATTTTGTCCATATAACGAAATGGATTTCGAACATGTATATTACACGGTGTCGGCCGATCGCTCCCAAAGGCTTAAACCAACAAATATATATTTGTAGTTGTGTTGTTTCTGTTGAAGACTCGAAGCGGTAGTAGGTCAAGGGAAACGTTATATAGTTCTTCTCCTTATCAACTGGTCATTGTCCAATAGGCAGGAGCAGAATATATTTGTTGTTATGTTATTTCGGGTTTTACGCCTGCATCAGCACCATTTCGGGCTATATTGCCGGCGGGCAGTTTACCTAACAACACCTTTCCTGGGCAGGCTCCAGCGGTTAACCAGTATTTGGGTGCACCAACCTCCGTAAGAAACTGCCAACTTTTTCATATAAATGAGACACGGCCTGAGCGGGGTTCGAACCCGTGACCATCAGTGATGATAGGTTACAGTGGTATACAAGTCAGCGACTGTAACCACTCGACCACGCACGGAGGCAGACACAAAATATATTTAACCATTAACCTGCCGAATAAATTGGACACAATGTGTAAACAACATAGATCCAGATCAGCCGCCCCGTTATGAATGTAAACTGGTTGGCAATATATTGATGTAAAAAAGTTATATATATCATGGGTGTTTGCTGGTGAATAAAACTGTGCCTGTTTTCGATCCACCAATCACATTTCATGAAACAGAATTGTGTTTTCCGGACTCGCATGTGACCTTGCAAAGTAAACCAAGAGGCTTTATCCGTTAGAAAAACAAAACAATTTTCCTTATCTATATCTCTGTTTACGGGTTTTTTATGGTACATGATTAATCAAGGAACCATCAACATTTATATATTTTCGAAATATATGTCTGATTAGTGCAGTGGTTAGTGCGCTCATTTCTCACCAATGCAACCCGGGTTCGATCCTCGGACCGGGAAGAATGTGAGATGGTACGGTGGTCGCCAGATTGGACAGGAGGGTTTTCTCCGGGTATACCGGTTTCCTCCCACAAGAATGACCACATTTACGCTTTCATCAGCGCCAACGAGAGTCATTAATATAAGTTGCTAAAGCTTGTTTCGCAATCTGCTCTTTACTCATTTTCCTGTTTGACAGTGTAGAATATAAAGCAAGCACATGTTACTATGGTGACGTGTTTCGCCAAACAAATTGGAAAACAAGTGGGAACAAAAATAGGGTGACTGACAATATATATATACTAATTTTTGCCATCGTGTCCTAATTTCAGCTTAATTTTGTACTACCGGTTAGAAGTCCGCCTCCGTGGTCGGGTGATTAAGGTCACTGATGGTCACGGGTTCGAGCCCGCTCAGGCCGTGTCTCATTTATATGAAAAAGTTGGCAGTTTCTTACGGAGGTTGGTGCCCCCAAGTACTGGTTAACCGCTGGAGCCTGCCCAGGAAAGGTGTTGTTAGGTAAACTGACCGCCGGCGATATAGCCCAAAATGGTGCTGATGCAGGCGTAAAACCCGAAATATAAATATAACATAACTACAGGTTAGAAAATTTAATAAAGTTATAATAAAAAAATAATAAACAGCTGTAAGAAATATAGAGGATATTTGTGTTTATTAGGTATTTCCACTCGTGGATAACGCCACTCGTGGATAACGCCACTCATGGATAACGCCACATCCATGTGGATAACGCCACTCGTGGATAATGCCACATCCATGTGGATAACGCCACTCGTGGATAACGCCACTCGTGGATAACGCCACTCGTGGATAACGCCACTCGTGGATAACACCACTTGTGGAAATACAGATTTCGATAGTTACTCGATGGTTACTCGATGAAATAACATCCTATCATACACTAATAAACATAAATCATTTTCTTTTATGATTTCCAATTATCCTGGGTACACCGGTAACCGGTGACATAAGCAATAACCTGTGTATTTTTGTTCCAAAACGAGGCTGTGCAAATAATGTTCACTCTCATAAGCATAATCATATTTATTTTATTGTATGCAATATTATTTAGTAAGAAATAAATCATACCCCGGTAACTGAATCAAAAACAAAGTGAAAGCAACAGCACATGTCTCCATCTTTTATTTACGCGGTGATACCAATGACCGGTGACGATGTAAATTTCGCTTCACAAGTTCATACCAATAGTAATAAATGCCATATAAGGCAATCATGTGACGTCACATGAGTAGCGGGCACCTTACAAATGTCAAATGCAGCCGATAGATAACAAATTCATTGAAATTCACCTAAATATTGACAACATGAACGAAAACTTACGAGTGTAAGAGGAAAAAACAAGTTTTGAATAAATTACGGTAAATTTACCCGTAGAAATGATATTTCAGCTACTTTTTGCTATGGACAGTTGCAGAAATCAGACGGAAATTGTCAATAGTAAGCACAAAATGAACATGTGCGGTTCATTTGGATTAATTCTGATATCACCGCTCATTAGTATTCACCGATATTAGGGTCACTAATAATCTTAAATCTTATTCATTTTAGCTACCCTGTCTGGAGCCTCATTGCACTACTTGACACAACTGCACAACCACTTCTGTTAATGTGAACGTCCGTAATAAGAAATAGTTCCTATATAATTAATTTTTCAGCTTAGTTTCTGTTTGCTGTCAAAATTTAAAAAAACTACAGACAAAACAAATTCAGTAGAATATATTACTTAATAATTAACTGTTGATGAAAGTCAGAAAATAGCAAAAATATAAAATTTATCTAACAGCGCAGGAATACGAAAATGCCATCTTTCACTGTTTCAAAGTGGTGTAAGATGCAGTTTTCTTTCACTTGGAAAACTCAATCATTCATTGGAAAGCATAAAAGAAAACAGGCTCACTTTGTCACTAATGGGTATAATAAACTCAGCATAGAACACGTGTAGAAATTAATAGCATAATGCTCTTACTTGCGCCCACTTTATTTTATTCTGTATGTCTATATTGTGAGGCTCTGTATGGATTGCATATTTCAAATTGGCTACCGTGTACTCGTGTCCACAAAACACACGCTGAAAGAAAAGAGAAAGCATGACAACAACACCCTGAGCAACGTGACACATAACAACAACAACCTGAGCAACGTGATACATGACAACAACACCCTGAGACACATGACAACAACACCCTGAGCAACGCGACACATGACAGCAATGTGCTGAGCAACGTGACACATGACAACAACGCCCTGAGCAACATGACAATAACATCCTGAGCAACCTGACACCAACACCCTGAGCAAAGTGACACATGACAACAACACCCTGAGCAGCGTGAAACATGACAACAACACCCTGAGCAACATGACAACAACACCCTGAGGAATGCGACACATGACAACAACACTCTGAGCAACGTGACACATGACAACAACACCCTGAGCAATGTGACTCATGACAACAACACCCTGAAGAACGTGACACATGACAACAACAACCTGAGCAACGTGACACATGACAACAACACCCTGAGGAACGTGACACATGACAACAATGCCCTGAGCAACGTGATACATGACCACAACACCTGAGCAATGTGACACATGACAACAACACCCTGAGGAATACGACACATGACAACAACACCCTGAGCAATGTGACACATGACAACAACACCCTGAGCAACGTAAAACATGACAACAACACCCTGAGCAACGTGACACATGACAACAACACTCTGAGCAATGTGACATATGACAAAAACACCCTGAGGAATACGACACATGACAACATCACCCTGAGCAATGTGACACATGACAACAACAACCTGAGCAACGTGACATATGTCAGAAACACATGAGCAAAGTGACACATCACAACAATGCCCTGAGCAACGTGAGACATTACCATAACACCTGAGCAATGTGACACATGACAACAACACACTAGGCAATGCAATACATGACAACAACACACTGAGCAATGCAACACATGACAACAACACACTGAGCAACATGACACATAACAACAACGCCCTGAGCAACGTGACATAACATACCAACTTACAATGAACAGAAGATACAACTAACTATGTACAAACAAATCCAGGAGTGGCGATGGCTGGACACATGCCACTACAGTCACACATGCCACTACAGTCACACATGCCACTACAGTCACACATGCCACTACAGTCACACATGCCACTACAGTCACACATGCCACTACAGTCACACATGCCACTACAGTCAATGACTATAGACTATAAAACCTACCTTAGAAAAGTGCTAAGCAGATTATCTATTTTAATGATTTTCCTTTTTTCAGATACACTTGGCATCTGTGACTATGAACAAAATTATATCACATATACCCAATGTTCAATCTACGCTGCGCCATTGACCCCAATTTCATCAGAGTGGTGCAATTTTATGTGTTCGGACGTGTGCGATTACCACAGCGCGTTTTATCATTTCCCATAGATATCATGTTTCTATCAACTTACAGTGTTGGCAGGCAGTGCAGACAAAGTTTCTATCAACTTACAGTGTTGCCAGGCAGTGCAGACAAAGTTTCTATCAACGCTTTGTACATCTGTTCCGCTGTACCTTCAAAGAATCTGCCACAGCCACCGCTAAATAACGTATCGCCTGAAGAACATAGAACGTGGTAACAGCCCAGGAATACATGACACACACACACGCACGCACGCACGCACGCACGCACGCACGCACGCACGCACGCACGCACGCACGCACGCACGCACGCACGCACGCACGCACGCACGCACGCACGCACACACGCACACACACACACAAACAGATGCACAGACAGACACGCACAGAGAGACACAGACAGACACGCACACACAAACAGATGCACAGACAGACACGCACAGACAGACAGACACGCACAGACATACATGCACAGACAGAAACACACGCACACACACACAGACACACACAGACACACACAATAACTCTGGTCCTACGGCGGCAGTTAATATAATAAATAGTTTGAAGTTATGATTACCACTACACAAGAACTATGTTTCATTCACATGCATAGCAACAGTTATGGTAAGCCAACCACAGCCAATGGCTGTCTATGAAATTGAGGATAAAATTGTATGCAACCAATGAACGGCATTGCTGGTTTTCTATTACCTCCCTTGGCAGACAATTTCCGATTTATCATGAATGTAATTGGTTCTTTTAGTTGGAATCCTTTGTTTTTATTGTTGTTCTCTAACCAGTGTATGTTATCAGCGTATGTCAAAGGAAGGTCAACAGTGTATGTCAAAGGAAGGTCAACAGTGTATGTCAAAGGAAGGTCAACAGTGTATGTCAAAGGAAGGTCAACAGTGTATGTTATCAGCATATGTCAAAGGAAGGTCAACAGTGTATGTCAAAGGAAGGTCAACAGTGTATGTCAAAGGAAGGTCAACAGTGTATGTTATCAGCATATGTCAAAGGAAGGTCAACAGTGTATGTCAAAGGAAGGTCAACAGTGTATGTCAAAGGATGGTCGACAGTGTATGTCAAAGGAAGGTCATCAGTATATGACATTCAGATTATACAGGGGTATGGTGTATATTGGGCAAAGATAATGGTTACTGCAATCTACCTGTAAATACAGCAGGTTCTTCAGGTGAATCCCCAGTTACATAATAGCAGATATGTCCGGATGTATGGCACGGTGTAAACAAACATTTAATATTCAGGTTACCAATCTGAAACAGTGCAAACATAAAACAGAGTGAAACATCGAGAGGAAATGTTCTAAACTAGACTATGATTGAAGTTATCGAGAGGGAATGTTCTAAACTAGGATTGGGAATGTTCTAAACTAGACTATGACTGAAGGTATCAAGAGAAAATGTTCTAAACTAGACTATGACTGAATGTATCTAGACGAAATGTTCTAAACTAGTATATGAAATGTTCTAAACTAAACTATGCCTGAAGGTATCTAGATGAAATGTTCTAAACTAGGAGAGGACATGTTCTAAACTAGACAATGACTGAAGGTACCGAGCGGAAATGTTCTAAATTAGGATCGGAAATGTTCTAAACTAGACTATGACTGAAGGTATCAAGAGGAAATGCTCTAAATTAGGATAAGAAATGTTCTAAACTAGACTATGACTGAATGTATCGAGATGAAATGTTCTAAACTAGTATATGAAATGTTCTAAACTAAACTATGCCTGAAGGTATCGAGATGAAATGTTCTAAACTAGGAGAGGACATGTTCTAAACTAGACTATGACTGAAGGTACCGAGAGGAAATGTTCTAAATTAGGATCGGAAATGTTCTAAACTAGACTATGACTGAAGGTATCAAGAGGAAATGCTCTAAATTAGGATCAGAAATGTTCTAAACTAGACTATGACTGAAGGTATCGAGATGAAATGTTCCAAACTAGGAGAGGACATGTTCTAAACTAGACTATGACTGAAGGTATCAAGAGGAAATGTTCTAAACTAGACTATGACTGAAGGTATCAAGAGGAAATGTTCTAAACTAGACTATGACTGAAGGTATCGAGATGAAATGTTCTAAACTAGGAGATGAAATGTTCTAAACTAAACGATGGCTGAAGGTATCGAGATGAAATGTTCTAAACTAGGAGATGACATGTTCTAAACTAGACTGTGACTGAATGTGTTGAGGGGAAATGTTCTAAATTAGGATCGGAAATGTTCTAAACTAGACTATGACTGAAGGTATCAAGAGGAAATGCTCTAAATTAGGATCGGAAATGTTCTAAACTAGACTATGACTGAAGGTATCGAGAGAAAATGTTCTAAACTAGGAGATGAAATGTTCTAAACTAGACTATGGCTGAAGGTATCGAGAGGATATGTTCTAAACTAGACTATGGCTGAAGGTAATATAAAAACCAGAAATTAGATGTATTTTTACAATTTTTACAAAACAAATCGGTGTTGCCATCCTCTACACCTTTACACACAGTATTTCAGGCATGCACTGGCACCAGGGTAGAACCATTGACCTGTTGGAAGCCAGTTGTACGACTTGCTTTTCAATATGAACCAAACTGTAAAAGTAGTGCTGACAGAGAGATGGTAAAATTAGCTTTAAACTGTTGGATGAGTTTTATATGCATTCATTATGCTTCAGTTTTTGGTATTTTGCTTGTATAGTATACAACACACATAGCGACTATTCAACACTTAAAACAAATTCAGCTGAAACAAAGAGTCAACTGATCCTGTATCGTTCACCTGTATGTCTGGAACTTGGGAATAACGCAACGACAACAGTTTCTGGAAGACCAACTTTGGCAAAATATAGGATTAGATTACAATAATTAAAAAAGGTGATCAAAATGTTCTCCTTAAATCAGACGAAGTGACCTAGTTTTTGACCCCAATGGCACCATTTGAACAAACCTTATTATGTTATATTTCGGGTTTTACGCCTGCTTCAGCACCATTGTGGGCTATATCGCCGGCGGGCAGTTTACCTAACAACACCTTTCCTGGGCAGGCTCCAGCGGTTAACCAGTACTTGGCTGCACCAACCTCCGTAAGAAACTGCCAACTTTTTCATATAAATGAGACACGGTCTGAACGGGGCTCGAACCCGTGACCATCAGTGGCAAACCTTGTACAAGTAGATGTTGTTGCAAGGATGGTGTTGACCAAATTTGTCAACATTTCAATCAAAGGGTCATGAAAGTGGTCGTGTTAGTGCAGTCATAACGCGTTCGCTTCAGGTGCAAAAGGCTCGAGTTCTAGCCCCCGTTGGAGCCTTTACGAGTGTGTCCTTAGGCAAGGCATTAAAATTCCACGTTGCCTCTTCTCTCTCCCTCGTGGTGATGGATTCCGATTCCATCAAGAACTAGGTCTCAATAGTGATTAATATTTGAATTCCACATTGCCTCTTCTCTCTCCTTTAAGGCGATGTATTCCATCAGGAATGAGATCTCGAGAGTGATTAATATAAGATATAAGAACTTGTTTTGCAATCGAACTAAAATAAATTTGTATGAACTAGGGTCATGACAATATGCAGTTAGATTGAAATAAAATTTCTCATATTATGGCAGACGCTTCTTCAGTTACTCTACACAAAGCACTCTAGGGCATCGTAGTACAAGTGGTATATAGCACATAATGGTTGTGAGGAACTCTTATTTACTGGGTTAAAAACGGTGCCCTCGCTCTACAGTGCCAAGACCAGCCCTTCAACTTCTGATCGACCTTTGATCAAGATGTTTTAATGTTTCTTGTGAAGTTGAGCCAATGTGCTAGCTTTGACCCCAATGACCAAATCTGAAAAAACTTGCTAAAAGGATGCATCAAACCATTCCCACAATTGGGTTATTAAAAGAAGCAATTTGAATACTATTGTCAACAGCACACCACACAGTTGCTTCTCCTCTTACAAAACACTGCCCGATCCCTTGGCTAAAATAGGAACTAATATTAATAAATCTTCTTACTCGGGGGAATTTCCGATTTTCGGATATTTTACAGATTTTCGCTGTTTTTATCATTTTCGCCAAACTGAGTTTTTATTAGTCAATTTTGCCATATTTTAGTCAATGGCTACTCTGGCGTTTGCCAGCATGGGCCCTGATAAAACAATTAATTGTACCTTGAATTCTGTATTATGATCAACTTTGTGCGTCAGTTCATCTATCCTATCATCGTCACCTCCATACACTGGCATCTTGCCAGTCTTGGCAATCAATTCCTTGTTACCTCCAGCATGATCCCAGTGATGGTGTGTAGTTAGAACACATGATAACTTCACCTGTTCCTCTGTCACAGCAGACAATATCTGAATGACAAAATGGTTTTCCTAGAAGGTACTAGCAATACAGTTAAACATGTTTTAGAACACATGATAACTTCACCTGTTCCTCTGTCACAGCAGACAATATCTGAATGACAAAATGTTTTTTCTAGAAGGTACTAGCAATACAGTTAAACCTGTTTTGAGCAGCCAGTCAAGGGAAATATTAAAAGCGGCTGCTGCTTAGCACAGGTCAATTTTATAGCAAGATGTCAGCTTGGGAATCTGGTCACTTCTCACCAATGCAAGTCTGTGTTCGATCCTCAGACTTGGAAGAATGTGAGATCGTATGGTGGATGCCAATTCGGACAGGGTGAGTTTTGCCGCTGGTACTACGGTTACCTCCAACACGAATGACCGCATAATTATATGCTTTTATCTGCACCAACAAGAGTGATTAAGTCATTAGTTGGTAATTAGTACTAATATAAGTCATTAAAGAATGTTTTGCAACATATATACTGTCTATATATTAAAGGATGTTTTGCAATCATTGTAAAATAAATAATGTTTATACTGTCTATATATTAAAGGATGTTTTGCAATCATTGTAAAATAAATAATATTTATACTGTCTATATATTAAAGGATGTTTTGCAATCATTGTAAAATAAATAATATTTATACTGTCTATATATTAAAAGATGTTTTGCAATCATTGTAAAATAAATAATGTTTATACTGTCTATATATTAAAGGATGTTTTGCAATCTTTGAACTTTATGAACTTACAATACAAATTTGCCTTAAAGTTTAAGTGCTCTGTATACAGGCAAATATACCTTGTCCGGTTCCACTGGATCAACGGCAGCACATTGTCCTGTTGTCTCATCTATAAGCAGGTACATGTAGTTATCCTTGAGAGCGGGAACCAGTCGGATCTTCATCTTGTTCAGCTGGGTTATAGTGCTATGACAGTGATGGCGACAAGCTGAAAAACATGCACTATACAGAGCTCATTCTATAGGGCATCGGACTTCTTGGGCGAAATAGTCGCCCTAAATAGTAGTATTATTATATTTCGGGTTTTACGCCTGCATCAGCACCATTTCGGGCTATATCGCCGGCGGGCAGTTTACCTAACAACACCTTTCCTGGGCATGCTCCAGCGGTTAACCAGTACTTGGGTGCACCAACCTCCATAAGAAACTGCCAACTTTTTCATATAAATGAGACACGGCCTGAGCGGGGCTCGAACCCGTGACCATCAGTGATGATAGGTTACAGTGGTATACAAGTCAACGACCGTAACCACTCGACCACAGAGGCGTAGGCGCCCTAAATAGAGCTTCTCCCTAAAAAAAAAAAAATTATTTACAATTTTAATACAAGATTATGTCCAGTAAGATACACTGGCCCACAGTAAGATACACTGGCCCACAGTAAGATACACTGGCCCATTATAAAATACTTCTATTCAAATGTTGTATTTAATGGTCATACTGTGTATTTTAACCATATTTTGCAGACATTTATTATAGAACATCATTTAAGGACGCAATCATGCGCTTTCTCACTTCTCCCAAAAAATATTACCTAGAATGAGCTGTGACATATTAGTGTTTGTATACTAATGAAATGTTTAACTTGGACAGTAGTGGTTGATTAGGACAGTAGTGGTTGATTAGGACAGTAGTGGTTGATTAGGACAGTAGTGGTTGATTAGGGCAGTAGTGGTTGATTAGGGCAGTAGTGGTTGATTAGGGCAGTAGTGGTTGATTAGGGCAGTAGTTGTTGATTAGGGCAGTAGTGGTTGATTAGGACAGTAGTGGTTGATTAGGACAGTAGTTGTTGATTAGGACAGTAGTGGGTGGTTAATTAGGACATTAGTGGTTGATTAGGGCAGTAGTGGTTGATTAGGGCAGTAGTGGGTGGTTAATTAGGACAGTAGTGGTTGATTAGGGCAGTAGTGGTTGATTAGGGCAGTAGTTGTTGATTAGGGCAGTAGTGGGTGATTAGGACAGTAGTGGTTGATTAGGGCAGTAGTGGTTGATTAGGACAGTAGTGGTTGATTAGGGCAGTAGTGATTGATTAGGACAGTAGTGGTTGATTAGGGCAGTAGTGGTTGATTAGGACAGTAGTGGTTGATTATGGCAGTAGTGGTTGATTAGGACAGTAGTGGTTGATTAGGGCAGTAGTGGTTGATTAAGACAGTAGTGGTTGATTAGGGCAGTAGTGATTGATTAAGACAGTAGTGGTTGATATCACATTCATGGCTGTTGTCACGAGATGATGCACCAGAATGTATCACATGCAATACTCCATACACAAGGTGGAGCATATCTTAATACACTGTGTTGACCTTCAACCAATCCGGTTGCAGTACTACAATGTGGACAACATTAAAACACTCTTCGACTCTATCAGAGTAGAGTCCATCATATCATTTATCAAGGCAATAGGAATTTATAATAAGCTGTGATATCAATTGTTAATCATGCCTTTGTAGTAATCATTCATTCATATATTACCTGTAATTAATCTTACGTCTTTATAACTTCTTAGTATTAATTTTTACGTAATGCATATACTTATATAGAATTTTATTTCATACACTCGACAATAAACATAACTTTAATGCGCGCTACATGACCTTAGATGTCGATGCGCCGTAAAACACCATTCATTCATTCATTCAGTGGTTGATTAGGGCAGTAGTGGTTGATTAGGACAGTAGTGGTTGATTAGGGCAGTAGTGGTTGATTAGGACAGTAGTGGTTGATTAGGGCAGTAGTGGTTGAGTAGGACAGTAGTGGTTGACTAGGGAAGTAGTGGTTGATTAGGGAAGTAGTGGTTGATTAGGACAGTAGTGGTTGATTATGACAGTAGTGGTTGATTAGGACAGTAGTGGTTGATTAAGACAGTAGTGGTTGATTAGGGCAGTAGTGGGTGATTAGGACAGTAGTGGTTGATTAGGGCAGTAGTGATTGATTAGGACAGTAGTGGTTGATTAGGGCAGTAGTGGTTGATTAGGACAGTAGTGGTTGATTAGGGCAGTAGTGGTTGATTAGGACAGTAGTGGTTGATTAAGACAGTAGTGGTTGATTAGGGCAGTAGTGATTGATTAAGACAGTAGTGGTTGATTAGGGCAGTAGTGGTTGATTAGGACAGTAGTGGTTGATTAGGGCAGTAGTGGTTGATTAGGACAGTAGTGGTTGATTAGGGCAGTAGTGGTTGAGTAGGACAGTAGTGGTTGACTAGGGAAGTAGTGGTTGATTAGGGAAGTAGTGGTTGATTAGGACAGTAGTGGTTGAGTAGGACAGTAGTGGTTGATTAGGACAGTAGTGGTTGATTAGGACAGTAGTGGTTGATTAGGGCAGTAGTGATTGATTAAGACAGTAGTGGTTGATTAGGGCAGTAGTGGTTGATTAGGACAGTAGTGGTTGATTAGGGCAGTAGTGGTTGATTACGGCAGTAGTGGTTGATTAGGACAGTAGTGGTTGATTAGGACAGTAGTGGTTGATTAGGACAGTAGTGGTTGATTAGGACAGTAGTGGTTGATTAGGGCAGTAGTGGTTGATTAGGACAGTAGTGGTTGATTAGGGCAGTAGTGGTTGATTAAGACAGTAGTGGTTGATTAGGGCAGTAGTGATTGATTAAGACAGTAGTGGTTGATTAGGGCAGTAGTGGTTGATTAGGACAGTAGATGTTGATTTAGGACAGTAGTGGTTGATTAGGACAGTAGTGGTTGATTAGGACAGTAGTGGTTGATTAGGGCAGTAGTGGTTGAGTAGGACAGTAGTGGTTGACTAGGGAAGTAGTGGTTGATTAGGACAGTAGTGATTGAGTAGGACAGTAGTGGTTGATTAGGACAGTAGTGGTTGATTAGGGCAGTAGTGGTTGATTAGGGCAGTAGTGGTTGATTAGGACAGTAGTGGTTGATTAGGACAGTAGTGGTTGATTAGGGCAGTAGTGGTTGATTAGGGCAGTAGTGGTTGAATAGGACAGTAGTGGTTGATTAGGACAGTAGTGGTTGATTAGGGCAGTAGTGGTTGATTAGGGCAGTAGTGGTTGATTAGGGCAGTAGTGGTTGATTAGGGCAGTAGTGGTTGATTAAGACAGTAGTGGTTGATTAGGGCAGTAGTGATGATTAAGACAGTAGTGGTTGATTATGGCAGTAGTGATTGATTAGGACAGTAGTGGTTGATTAGGGCAGTAGTGGTTGATTAGGACAGTAGTGGTTGATTAAGACAGTAGTGGTTGATTAGGGCAGTAGTGATTGATTAAGACAGTAGTGGTTGATTAGGGCAGTAGTGGTTGATTAGGACAGTAGTGGTTGATTAGGGCAGTAGTGGTTGATTAGGACAGTAGTGGTTGATTAGGGCAGTAGTGGTTGAGTAGGACAGTAGTGGTTGACTAGGGAAGTAGTGGTTGATTAGGGAAGTAGTGGTTGATTAGGACAGTAGTGGTTGAGTAGGACAGTAGTGGTTGATTAGGACAGTAGTGGTTGATTAGGGCAGTAGTGGTTGATTACGGCAGTAGTGGTTGATTAGGACAGTAGTGGTTGATTAGGACAGTGGTGGTTGATTAGGACAGTAGTGGTTGATTAGGACAGTAGTGGTTGATTAGGGCAGTAGTGGTTGATTAGGACAGTAGTGGTTGATTAGGGCAGTAGTGGTTGATTAAGACAGTAGTGGTTGATTAGGGCAGTAGTGATTGATTAAGACAGTAGTGGTTGATTAGGGCAGTAGTGGTTGATTAGGACAGTAGATGTTGATTTAGGACAGTAGTGGTTGATTAGGACAGTAGTGGTTGATTAGGACAGTAGTGGTTGATTAGGGCAGTAGTGGTTGAGTAGGACAGTAGTGGTTGACTAGGGAAGTAGTGGTTGATTAGGACAGTAGTGATTGAGTAGGACAGTAGTGGTTGATTAGGACAGTAGTGGTTGATTAGGGCAGTAGTGGTTGATTAGGGCAGTAGTGGTTGATTAGGACAGTAGTGGTTGATTAGGACAGTAGTGGTTGATTAGGGCAGTAGTGGTTGATTAGGGCAGTAGTGGTTGAATAGGACAGTAGTGGTTGATTAGGACAGTAGTGGTTGATTAGGGCAGTAGTGGTTGATTAGGGCAGTAGTGGTTGAGTAGGACAGTAGTGGTTGATTAGGACAGTAGTGGTTGATTAGGACAGTAGTGGTTGATTAGGACAGTAGTGGTTGATTAGGACAGTAGTGGTCGATTAAGAACATTGAATTGTTGTTGTGAATATGTTTGATAAGATGTACACTGTTGTTGCTGGAACATTGTTCTGTGTGACATTTCATTAAACAATTTTAATGACTTGTTGGCTGGTTTAAACAAATTTTATTTATCAAGATAAACATGATATATAACATCTCTACATATAACATCCATACAATACAACTATCAAGACAAGTGGATTGAATTGAAAGCTACAGAAGCTTATGGTAATTCTCGCCACTTGTAATTCTCTCCATAACTTGTTGGTTGCCGAGGGTAAAAGACTTGTGACGCTTCACACAGGTGAGTATTACGACTAGCTATCCTCGTCACATGCATACATCACATGTATGTAAGGTTGTTCATAGTAATCCAATATATATACACATGTATGTATGAAATTGAATATAGACATACTGGTAAGCTAGGTCGGTACTGTATTCACTCAGGCCCATAACCACACCGAGGTGAATGAAGCATTTGCTTCTGTTAGAATTTTTCAAGTAACGAAATACAAGTACATTTGCGGGTATGTAGCTGCCTACACCTAGCTTCGAAGAAAATCTCTCTCGTGGCGATGGATTCCATCAGGAATGAGGTCTCGAGAGTGATTAATACAAGTTGCAAGAACTTGTTTCGCAATCAAGCTAAAATAAGTTTGTATAAATTAAACTAAACCTAAACACTGCTATTATGCTATTAAACAGCTGGAAGTCGTGATAGCGCAGTGGATGCGCATTCGCTTCAGGTGCGAAAGGTCCGGAGTTCGAGCCCAACTGGAGCCGTTACGATTGTGCCCTTAGGCAAGGCATTTAAATTCCACATTGCCTCTTCTCCCTCGTGGCGATGGATTCCATCAGGAATGAGGTCTCGAGAGTGATTTATATAAGTTGAAATAACTTGTTTCGCAATCGAGCTAAAATAAATTTGTATAAACTAAACTAAACAGCTAAATGGTTTATCTCGGTTATTTTCAATTTCTAGCTACGACACTGAGACTAGCTGCACACTCACCTGTGTTACATGTGGTCAGACGGTGTTATTGATATAGTGGTCTGGGATTGGTTGAAAAAGTGTAGGAAAGCATGTGTTATTGATACATGAACTGATTGGCTGAGTAGGTATTGTCACAAATAGTCAAAATGACTTCTAAATATTAAAATATAATATATGAGCTGCATGTTGGAATATTTAAGAAATAATAAGTATCAACCATGGTATCAGCCCTTCGGCCTTCTTGATATATTTCTACGCATAAGAACTTCAAACGAGGGTTATTCTGCGATATACCACGGTTGATACTTATTATTTAGATTCTAACACGACTTACTTCTAATAATTTTAGATGAGAATCAAAGGAGTATTTTCTTCAAACGCGGTGCTACTCCGCTGCATTTGGCTTTCGAAATGTCCTCCCGCGTAAGGGGTGATGACGTTATTTTTTATGGAAAATATCAATCTAGTGCATAAATGAACAAAAGTTGTAACTGATCAATACTTTTATTTATCTTGTCAAATAAAACTGTACAGAATAATAACTGAAATGTTTCTTAACAGAAAAACAAGACGGACAAGAGATTATCTGATTCTAAAAAGAGCTCACTTCCGCGAATTCCCACGGTAGTATTTACAAACATCACGTGACTTTCATTCATAAAACTTTACACGCATTGTATAAATGGAATAGCCAAAACACAGTGCACGCGCAGCATAGTTCAAGGTAGGTATATCGTAGAATAACCTGAGGTAGGTTTTACTCTACAAGTATGTATGTTATTAGCTAGGTCGTGTTAAAATTAAAAATATTTGCAGACTATGTGGTGACAAATAAACAGCATATTATAAATGCAGGTGTGTCAGTGCAACATTCACCACCAAATTACCTTCAGAGTAGGGGGTGGGTGCCTTTAGTGGGAAATATAAAAAAAACAGCAAGCGGTCAACCAGTCTGTTGAAAACTACTGTCTTTTGTGCCAAACTATTTTTGGGGAAAATATAATGGCATTGTGTGTTATAATGGTGTCATATGGAAATTGCAATAGCGGTGTCTGACCATGTATTATTAATTCCAGCACCTAATCTTCATAAGTGAAGGAGTGCTCTATACACGAAGAAGAATTAAATGTATTAATTAAACGAGTAGATATGTATGTACGCACATGATGGAATGATGGATTTTTCCATGGTCTACGTGACAAATAATCTTTAACAACATGACAACTATCATTCTTTGACGGCCATGGATACATAATTAAATATAAAATTGATAAAAAAGTGTCTGACTTACGTATGTTTTTACTAGTTAACGTAAATAAATTACTAGCAATTTTCCGGACGACCTGCATTGGTAATAATTTGCCCAAACACCTGAAATAGTCAAAGTTGGGGATGGAAAAGCGTCGCCTCCGCCAAATAATACACCTGTCAAAAAGATATTGCCCAGATGTGAACACATTTATCTATTTTTCTGTGGTTCAGGATAATAAATTATTTTAAAAATGTATTTAATTTGTAATACGAAATGACGTCTGTTTATTCATATCTTGTTGTATAATTTAGTTATAGCAATAGACGTATTTGTAATGTATTTTCGCGATGTTTATATTATAAAATGACAGGAGAACTGAAGGTACCATGCAACTATTCCAACGGTTAGGGATAGAGGCAGTAATCCCACAAAATAGGTGCCAGTAAACTAAAGCTGAACAGTAGAATACTCTTCAATTGGAGACCAAATTTAGCCCTAATGCCCAGAGTACTGCCAATTGTCCCAAGATTACTGCCAATTTGTATATTTCGTTATTCCAACCAACAGCAAAAAGTTTTCTTTCGTTCTCTGCAACAAATAGGAATGGCAAAGAAATTATGTGTATAAATATCCTTTCATTAGCATGTTTTGTGCGTTTTACATTTATTTATCGTCGCTACCGGTTGCTCATAATCATATGAGCAACACCTCATTTTTGATTTTTGGAGGATAGTGCAATGATACAGACAGAAACCCATTCAAGAGTCTCCTCTGGTTCTTTTACGTGCATGATGTAAAAACACCAACACAAGACCTCCGTTTAAAGTCCCATGTGAAAGACTGTTAATTTTATTAGGGTCAGACCGGCGGATCGAACCTGTGATCCCTGGATTACCAGTCCAACGTGTTAACCACTGTACTACAGATCAGTCTATTTTATTAAAATTGCTTCCATGAAAAATGCGATACACTGACGTCACACTACAGTTTTGTTTGTTTTGAAAAGAAATATGACTTTAATTAATGCTAGGGACAAGTCGAAATCCTAATAGCGCAATGGTAGAGCATTCAATTCAGGTTTAAGAGTTCACGCCCAGACATAACAGATATGAATATGCCCTTAGGCAAGGCACTTAATTCCACATTGCCTCTTCTCTCCCTCATTCATCAGGAGTGAGTTCTCGGGGAGCAATTAAAACTAATGTTGTAAGAACTTATTTCGCAATTGAACTAAAATAAATGTGTAGAAAACTAGGGAAGTGCACGAACATATATGTTTTCATTTTACCTTGTAGATTAATGGTAGTTAGTGGAACATGATATACTTCGCCATTGTCAGTCGGGGCACAGATGGACTTGCCCTTACAGTAAACTCTGACAGTCCACAGATGTTGCTGCATCCCGGCCTGGAAGATGCATACAGGAAGCTGAAGCTACTATCGAGAATCTCTACCAGGTTTCCAGACAGATGTACACTGCCTTGTGACTCATATGCTATACAGTAAGGCCATTTGCATGAAATAGAGGATATTTTATTAGTGTAAGATAGGATTTCATTTCATCTTGTGATCACCGAAATTTGTATTTCCACAAGTGGCATTAGCTACAAAAAAGGGGAGGTTGTGGTCGTTGACTTCAAATTCTCAGCGCTGTATGTTTGAATCCCACTTGTGGTGTCGAATTCTCTCATGTCAGCTGACTTGTGGAAGGTCGTTGGTTCTACCTGGGTGCCTGAAGAGCACCGCCTCCAAAAGAAATTAGTAATTTTAGATTTTTGGAGGATAGTGTAATGATACAGACAGATACACCCATTCCAGAATCTCCTCTGGTTCTTTTACGTGCATGGTGTAAAGCACCGACACGAGACCTCGGCTTAACCCATTTCATTCTGGATACATTTAAAGGCTTTTGCAAACAACATAGATCCAGATCAGCCGCAGCGTAACGCTGTGTGCTGATCAGGATCTATGTTGTTTGCTACATAGCCAAGTGTCTTTTTTAGCAAGATAATCTGAATAGCAAACAGCATAGAACCTGATCAGACAGAACGTTCAGTGGCAGCTGATCTGGCTCTATGTTCTTTGCAAATACTGTTTGAACGGTATCCAGAATGAAATGGGTTAAAGTCCCATCTGAAAGGCTGTTAGTTTTAATAGGGTCAGACGGGGGATCGAACCTGCAATCCCTGGATTCCCAGCCCATCATGTTAACCACTGGACCACAGATCCGTCTGTTCGTTCCACCACTAATATTACTGTTCTTATATTTGGTGTGCTGTCAATATTAATAAAATGGTCAATGACTCAAATTACAGATCTGCAAGAGCAATCTAGAACCATAGAGAAGAAGTGAAAACATGATTACCAGTACAGGGTTCATTCTAGGTCAGAATTTTTGGGAGAAGTGAGAAAGCGCGCGATCGCGTCCTTAAATGGTGTTCTTTAATATACTTCTGCAAAATAGGGTTAAAATGCACAGTACAACCATTAAATACAACGTTTGAATAAAAGGAGTGCTTTATAATGGGCCAGTGTATCTTACTAGACAAAATTTTGTTTGAAAATCGTAAAAACCAAAAAATAATTTATTTTTTTAGGGAGAAGTGGGGCCCCCAGGGGGTGAAGTCAGGGTCCCTAGGGCGACAATTTCGCCCGCATCGCCCTCTAGAATGATCCCTGCCAGTAGACTAGAGAATCCAACCCAAGCATTATAGTTATGTGGAGTCTGGGTTTTTTAATTAACTGGAAAATATCTACATTTAAAACTAAAAAACGAGCAAAATATCAGCCGTGAATGTTTTAACAAATAACAGTTTGCCGTCAGTTTATGTTTAATCATATTTTATTGCATTCTTTATATTCAATGTACAATACAACTCAAATTTACAAACATGTTACATGTGAATTAAATAAGATATATGGCACAAACATTATCAGTATGTATATATATGGAGAAGCAAAAGGGTTGGGCCACAAGTTTTAACAACATTAGTTTCGGCCCGCCCCAACATACTAGTTTGTAATTAACAAAGAAACTGAATATAGTATTTAGAGCATTGCAATTAGGATACTAATTTTTGATTACAATTAAGGGGGATAATAATGGATATATCAGTTTAGACTGCCTAATCGAGTCAACAAAGCCAATCAAACAAGTTTGACAGTACATCTATCACACAGATCACATGATTAAACAGGAAATATAACGGCAGACAACGTAGTTCGCCGCCAAATGGCATAAGCAATGTACAACTTAAAAATGAGTCGCAGTACGTTCTCATATATCATCTTGTATGGTTCAATGTTCACCCAATCTAATAATTACGTACATATAATACGTATACTCATATAAATAGTAACAGAATATATGATATTTTCCGCGATTACAGCCCTTGCCAGTGCATTATAAAGTAATCGGCCATCTGAATCAAATCGAGCGACGCAAATGGTTATCCTTGACCTATCACATGACCAAATGGTTATCCTTGACCTATCACATGACCAAATGGTTATCCTTGTCCTATCAGATGACCAAATGGTTATCCTTGACCTATCACATGACCAAACGGTTATCCTTGACCTATCACATGACCAAACGGTTATCCTTGACCTATCACATGACCAAACGGTTATCCTTGACCTATCACATGACCAAACGGTTATCCTTGACCTATCACATGACCAAACAGTTATCCTTGACCTATCACATGACCAAACGGGTATCCTTGACCTATCACATGACCAAACGGGTATCCTTGACCTATCACATGACCAAATGGTTATCCTTGACCCCTATCACATGACCAAACGGTTATCCTTGACCTATCACATGACCAAATGGTTATCCTTGACCTATCACATGACCAAATGGTTATCCTTGACCTATCACATGACCAAACAGTTATCCTTGACCTATCACATGACCAAATGGTTATCCTTGACCTATCACATGACCAAACAGTTATCCTTGACCTATCACATGACCAAATGGTTATCCTTGACCTATCACATGACCAAACGGTTATCCTTGACTTATCACATGACCAATATGGCCGCTTCTGAACGAGTGGTAGAATCTCTGGCAGGCAGACTGCTGAATTTAGATGTAATAATTGATGAACAACTTGGAAGAATATTGGAGAAAGAAATATTTGACACAAAGAAAAAAACGGAGAGTAACTTAAACAGATTTAAAGAATGGCTACTTATAGTGAAACGCCTATATATAGTAATGTATGTATTATAGACGTTTATACACTTCAGAGCGGTGCCGAGTCGTGATAATCGGCCCAACTCGACCCGGCTCAGCCGTGTATTATCCTCCAAGTATTGTTTATCATATTACAGTTTCATCAGCGCGCTCGGTCTATCTCTACTGGTAGTATGTGATATGACATACCCACAGGTGCTGGCGTTCTCCTTCCTCACAGATCTCCAGAGAGAATTTCTTCAGTTCTACGATACAAAGAAAATAATGCTTGTACAGCGACCGTATGCACTCATAGATTTTGGTAAGCTCTTTGATAATAAATGCAGATGTATGTACGTACCTTTAAACTGTTTCCATGTTTTTCTATGTTATCCCGATTAGTCCGATTAGCGCAGTGGTTAGCACGCTCGCTTCTCACCCATGCAAGCTGGGTTCGATCCTCGTACAGTGAAGTATGTGAGATTGTACGGTAGTATCATGTTACATATAACTGGCTCCGTTTAAGTCAAATTTCGGTTATGTCGAAGTATTTTGTTCGGTACGACGGAATTCGACATAGTGGATGTAGGCTGTATATCAGCTTTATACAGTCTTTGTAATAGTCAGTTTGAACAAAATGTGGACTTAACATGATTAAGTTTAAACTTTATTTATTTTACATTGTAATGAAGCATATGCTGTGTGAAGTTATTCAGAAAATGTGGTATGAAATCAACCTGAGTGCAACATGAATGCAACATGAGTGCAACATTCTTCTTATAGCTTGCTCGTTTTAATAAATAAGTCCGATTGTGGACTGTCCTGTCCGAATTAGCGCAGTGGTTAGCATGCTCGCTTCTAACCAATGCAACCCTGTTCGATCTCCGGACCGGGAAGTATATGAGGTGGTACGGTGATCGGACAGGTGGGTTTTCTTTGGGTACTCCCGTTTCCTCCCACACGAATGACCACTCCGCGCCAATGAGAGTGATTAATATAAGTTATAAAATAAAACTTGTTTCACAATCGTTGTAAAAAAATAAAGTTTAAATTTTAAAATGAATAAGTTAATGTTGCACTTTCATTTTGGCGATAAGTGTCAGCGCATATTGTCATGACGTCACTAGATTGTGATGACATCACTAGATTGTCATGACGTCACTAGATTGTCATGACGTCACTAGATTGTCATGACGTCACTAGATTGTCATGACGTCACTAGATTGACATGACGTCACTAGATTGTCATGACGTCACTAGATTGTCATGACGTCACTAGATTGTCATGACGTCACTAGATTGTCATGACGTCACTAGATTGTCATGACGTCACTACACAAAGCAGCGTTATATATATTTATGTTTTAAACATCGTTATAATTACGTCAAGACTTCTTTTAAATCGTAGTTTGTCTTACCATTCATGTTATGCACCAATTCATATAGAAATATGCATACTTTAACCCATTCAACCCCAAGTAACTGACAAGGACTGGTGCATGCTATTTTCAGATCAATAAATTAATAAGAAAATTACATTTGGACCAGTTCATTTATCAAAATGGGTAATTTTATCTAAAAATAGTAATAATTATTACTGGCAAAAAAGTGCAGATCCTGATGAGACAGCTCGTTACGAGCCGGCTCATCTGGATCTACACTTTTCATAAGCCTATTTAGAGGCCTGTGGGGTTGAAAGGGTTAAAGTTTAATTTACAAGTTTTACGGATTATTCTCTCAACCAATCAGAATCTTTCCAGGTGTTATTACACGTGTGTACATATAAGACAATATGTGATGGTTGTATGAAACTGAATACAAGCAAAGTTGTGTGGATAAATAAATTTATTAAATCATATATTTTCATATTTAAATGTTATTACTGCAGATGTTCCTTTACAAAGTTTAAAGCACAAGTACAACAACCCGCGTTCACTGAGTACGCACGTGAATTTCCAAGATCTGAGTGAGGAGTTGCGTCTGAGACCCCCATATGTACTCTGTGAAGAGGAGCTGCGGCCCGGGTATGGACAGAGATCTCAAACAGACCCATTCAGGTCTACAATAGGTATTCTAATATCACCTTAGCACGCGTGTATGTTTACATGAACATAACTGTATTGTCATTTATGTCAACATTTAACTCTTTCAACACCAAGTAACTGACATGGACTGGTCCATGATATTTTTAGACCAATAAATTAATAACAAAATTACATTTGGATCAGTTCATTTATCAAAATGGGTAATTTATTTTCTAAAAATAGTTATATTACTTGAAAAATGTGCAGATCTTGATGAGACGACTCATCTGGATCTACACTTTTTTGTAAGCCAATTTAGAGGTCTGTGGTGTTGAAAGGGTTAATATAACAAGAATTTATATATTTTCTTCTAAGCAACTGAAACTATTGTTATTGTCTGATTTATGTTGTTGGTGTCGGTGATGGGTCCAAAGCTATACATAGCTTATCATAATTGTATGTACCATGCCAACAGTAACCGCGCCCGCACCAGAAATTCAAGCTAACATTTGATTAAACTAAATGACCAGAGTTTACAAAACCTTGAATGAAAATAAAAATGACTCGAAGGATTACAGAAAAAAAAACGACAAACCTATTAACAAGAAAATTTAAAAGTTGCTTAGATTGATAAATGTAACTCATGATTCCACCCGTTATTCCACCACACCACACTAAGACCCGAACCCATGACCCAAACTCACAAGCAAATAACATATATTTTATTTATTACCATACCATATGGAGACTAATAAATGGGTTACCCCTGATGGGTCCGGGAAATAAAAATCGGCTGTCCTATTAGCACAGTGTTTAGCGCGCTCGCTTCTCACCAATGCAACCCGGGTTCGATCCTCGGACCAGGAAGTATGTGAGATGGTACAGTGGTCGCCAGATCGGACAGGTGGGTTTTCTCCGGGTACTCCGGTTTCCTCCCACACGAATAACCACATTTACGCTTTCATCCGCACCATTATCATTAATATAAGTTGTTAAAACTTGCTTCGCAATCGTTGTAAAATAAATAAAGTTTCAATTTCTAAAGAAAAAAAACCGTATATGTAATACAAAAGAATTGTGCTGAAAAACGATGAGATTACAACTGGAACATGGTACACCTATTTGTGTGAACTATCGTATTATTAACCCATTTCATTCTGGATACATTTAACGGCTTTTGCAAACAACATAGATCCAGATCAGCCGAAGTGTGACGCTGTACCTTTTGGAAATGGATGATGCTAATGTTTTCAAAACGTGTAGCCCAATCCATTTGCACTTTGAAAATGTCATGGATATGGATATTATCAGGATTTATGTATGTTATTAATGTGACAGTAATGTTATTGTGATTTGAAAATTGTATTCATCATTATGGAAAAAATTGCAATAAAATATTATTTTAAAAAGTGACTCCAATGAGATTTTTTTGGGTTTTTTTTGGTGGTATTTTTGATTCACCAGGAATGGTCTCATGATTTGGTTTAAACATATTTATTCCACTATATACATTCACAAAACAATACATGCACACAAAATCAAAGAATAGGAAAGGATCAAAATGGAAGCAGATCTTATATAGTTTTTCGCTCATGATTTGCACAATTACATATAAAAAAATTACAGAAAGAATTGTTTTTTAAATGTGTCACATTAATAAAAGACACTCAAAAGAACAGAAAATGCAGGATTTTGCATCAACTATTTCACTTTGGATACTAACTATTTGTCAGATTATTTGGCAATGTCTTCAATCTCAATGCTGGGAAAGGATGCCAGTAACATTAACCCGTAACCTGCCAATCACGACTAAAGCCGCCATTGCAAACAGTATAAAGCACGTTCTGCTCCATCTGATCAGGCTCTATGCTGTTTGCTATTCGGATAGTGCAGCTAACACAATTGGCTGAATAGCACACAGCATAAATCCTGATCAGATCTGGTATTGGGCCGCGGCTGATCTGGATCTATGTTGTTTGCGCATTCCTTCAGATTTATGCGGCAGATTCAGGGTTAAACAATAAAATGAAAAAGTTACTTATATTTTTCAGCTTCATCCTACACACAATATCTGCCGCTTCATCTCATCGGAATTATCTCCCTTACCCTGAGTTGTTTCTGTGCCATACTCAACTTTTCGCGAGGCGTTCATGTAGTGAATGACAGTCATAGCCATATAGATGCCGTAAGTTTAAAGATTTACTATAAACACTGTACATGAATGGTGAACCAAGGACATATAGATGCCGTAAGTTTATAGATGTACTATAAACACTGTACATGAATGGTGTACCAAGGACATATAGATGCCGTAAGTTTAAAGATTTACTAATAACACTGTACATGAATTGTGAACCAAGGACATATAGATGCCGTAAGTTTATAGATGTACTATAAACACTGTACATGAATGGTGAACCAAGGACATATAGATGCCGTAAGATTTACAGTGCACTATAAACCAAGGAGATTCATTAGTAACTGTGGCAGGCACACATGTAACTGTATTTTACTAGCATGTTTGAGTACTTGGCAGGCGCCATTGTGTGTGTGTTTTACGTTTATTTATCGTCGCTACTGATTGCCCATATGAGCGACGCCTCCTGAAGAGATTAGTCATTTTAGATTTTTGGAGGATAGTGCAATGATACAGACAGAGACCCATTCCAGAGTCTCCTCTGATTCTTTTACATGCACAGTGTAAAGCATCGACACAAGACTTCGGTTTAAAGTTCCAACTGAAAGACTGTTAATTTTATTAAATAACTGTAAAATGTTAATTTTATTAAAGCAGCATTACATCGTATCAATTGGTAAACAATGTTTTTTTGCGATAAAGCAAACTCGAAGCCGAAAGTAGGACTTTCCGAGTCGATCGGTCACGCATTTGTTTACAACCAGAACGCATCATCCGCACTTGTTTACATTCGGAATGCATCGTCCCCATTTGTCCCACGTTGTCTTTTTTAATTAAATTACTTGATATGTTGATTCATACCTCTGTTATCTAAGTCTTTTAGGGACATGTTTACATCCCCGCGAGGGGTTCGGCATTAGAGGAAGATAGATATATAGTCTTTCATGTTCAAAATATATACATTGTTTTCTACATCCTCTGTTGTTGCACGCGCGCTGTGCGTGTTTATATTTTGTGTGTTGATAAACAAATTCGCGTATACGACGGTTTATATTTATTGGAATTTTATCGTTTCTGAGCGACTATTTGGATTTTTGTAAACACACACACATTAGTATTTATATTTTACCCAAAACATCCTTTATTACGATGTAATGCTGCTTTAAATAACTGTAAAACGCACACTTTCATTGATTCATTCATTCTTGTTGTCTTGTTATAAAAAACAAGTTCTAGTGGATTGCTTTTGTTCTCTTTCAGACATTTGATATAGAACATTACCAGACTGGTGCTACATTCTTCGCGTGTTGTTTTCTCTCGTTTTACCAGGTTTGTGATTTACAAATTATTTGTCCACTATCAGTAGAAGATTGCACATTTGCAAGCATCTGTCAATATGTACAAACAGATATTACTTATGCAATCATCTGGCAATATGTACAAACAGATAATTACTTATGCAATCATCTGGCAATATGTACAAACAGATAATTACTTATGCAATCATCTGTCAATATGTACAAACAGATAGTTACTTATGCAATCATCTGTCAATATGTACAAACAGATAATTACTTATGCAATCATCTGTCAATAGGTACATACAGATAATTACTTATGCAAGCATCTGTCAATATGTACATACAGATAATTACTTATGCAATCATCTGTCAATAGGTACATACAGATAATTACTTATGCAATCATCTGTCAATAGGTACATACAGATAATTACTTATGCAAGCATCTGTCAATATGTACATACAGATAATTACTTATGCAATCATCTGTCAATAGGTACATACAGATAATTACTTATGCAATCATCTGTCAATAGGTACATACAGATAATTACTTATGCAAGCATCTGTCAATATGTACATACAGATAATTACTTATGCAATCATCTGTCAATATGTACAAACAGATAATTACTTATGCAATCATCTGGCAATAGGTACAAACAGATAATTACTTATGCAAGCATCTGTCAATATGTACATACAGATAATTACTTATGCAAGCATCTGTCAATATGTACAAACATATAATTACTTATGCAATCATCTGTCAATATGTACAAACAGATAATTGCGGCAAGAGTTCTTCTATGAGGGAAAGGGTTAATTGTATTTGTTGCTGTAAATAATTGAAAAATGCATGTATATTTAACCGTTTGCATGTTAGCAGCAGATATAATCACTTTTACAAACAGCATAGAGCCAGATCAGACGGCACACAATGTGCCATCTGATCAGGCTCTATTCTGTTTGCTATTCAGGTGGTGGATCTAGAACACTTGGCTGAATAGTAAGCAGCATAGATCCTGATCAGATGTGGCATTACACCGCGGCTGATCTGGATCTATGTTGTTTGCTATTCGGATAGTGGATATCTAAAACACTTGGCTGAATAGCATACAACATAGATCCTGATCTGATGTGGCATTACACCGCGGCTGATCTGGATCTATGTTGTTTGCAAATATGATTTTATTTACCCAGCATGCAAATGGTTAAATTAAATTTACTCTTTATCAAATTTCTTCATTCTTAACCCATTTCATTCTGGATATATTTAAAGGTTTTTGCAAGCAACATAGATCCAGATCAGCTGCAGCGTGTCGCTGCATGCTGATCAGGATCTATGTTGTTTGCTACATAGCCAAGTGTCTTAGCAAGATCATCTGAATAGCAAACAGCGTAGAGCCTGATGAGACGGCACATTCTGTGGTGGTTGATCTGGCTCTATGTTCTTTGCAAATACTGTTTGAACGGTATCCCGAATGAAATGGGTTAATGGTTTCTGTTGTGTTTTTCAGGCATATTTAATATGTTGCCCACTAAAGCGACGGAAGCCTCTAGCTTGTGCTACATTAGGAAGTTTGTGTATATGTCAGTTGTATCTATGGCAACATCGGAGTATGCTCGGATTGATATTCCACGTGTCGGTTGCCTGTTACGGAACATTTGTTGTTATGACTCGACAAATACAAAGTAAATTACCGCAGTACACTTTGTGATAGAAGCTGGAACTGAGATTGTGTGAATACTAAATCACTAGTCAATTACGCTACCGCATTGATAAAGTTGCGTGTCAGAGTCGTTCGACTTCAAATCACACCGGTGTAGGTTCGAATCCCACTGTGGCTGAGGAAGCCATCCAGATGGCTTGTGGAAGGTCGATGGTTCTACCAAGGTGCCATTCCGTGCCTGAAATACTGTTCTGAGAGGCACAGTGGTCTTCCTCCGACATTTATAGCCGGAAAGTCACCATATAGCCTATGCAGTCTGTGCAACTTTAAACCCAACCACAAACCTACCGAGTACCGACACTTTGAAGTGAAAATCTAACTTAAAGGAAGATTATTTCCGTTTTTTGCTCTCTTTTTTTTAAAGTTTACTTATCGTTGCTACCGGTTACCCATTAGTTACCTAGCAACACAAGGCTGTGAATTTTCCTCGTTTTGAAATGATCATTTTTCATCTTTTGGGTAGGAGCATCTTTTGGGTAGGAGCGATCCTTTGGGTAGGAGCATCTTTTGGGTAGGAGCGATCCTTTGATTATCTGTTTGATATCTGAATCGTCGTCTAAGACTAGACACAGTTTATTCTAGATTGTGTCTACATACAGTCTACAACCAAATTCCTAATCGGTCACCTCGTGTTTTATGACATTTGGAGCCAATCATACATTATAAATATTTTCATATTGTCATTTAATGCAATTTATACCAGATCATTATACAACAATTAATTGCATAAAAAAATATATCAAATATGATCGTATGAATATGGTTATTAGTTTGCTCCAAATACTGTAAAACACCAGGTGACCGATTAGGAATTTTGTTGAGTGTATATTTTAAATCATTCAGTATTTCATGTGTGTTTACAACAGCTTTTTTATTTTTTATTTTGACAAAAGATATAAAGACACAGTTTATTCTAGATTGTGTCTACATATATCGTGGAAGTCGTGATAGCGCAGTTCTCTTCAGGTGCGAACGGTCCGGAGTTCGAGCCCCGCTGGAGCCGTTACAATTGTACCCTTTGGCAAGGGCTTTTAATTCCGCATTGCCTCTTCTCTCTCCCTCGTGGCGATGGATTCCATCAGGAATGAGGTCTCGAGAGTGATTAATATAAGTTGTAAGAACTTGTTTCGCAATCAAGCTAACATAAATTTGTATAAACTCATGCTTTCAATGTTCATTCGGGGACATACAAGTTGATCATACACTGAAACATTCGGGGACATACAAGTTGATCATACACTGAAACATTCGGGGACATACAAGTTGATCATACACTGAAACAAACAAATATCTCCTATGAATTTAATAACATGTACACATTAAAATTAACAGCGAACTACGAAACTATATTTTGAAACCTCCGTGGTCGAGTGGTTAAGGTCGTTGACTTGTATACCACTGTAACCTATCATCATTGATGGTCACGGGTTCGAGCCCCGCTCAGACCGTGTCTCATTTATATGAAAAAGTTGGCAGTTTCTTACGGAGGTTGGTGCACCCAAGTACTGGTTAACCGCTGGAGCCTGCCCAGGAAAGGTGTTGTTAGGTAAACTGCCCGCCGGCGATATAGCCCAAAATGGTGCTGATGCAGGCGTAAAACCCGAAATATAATAATAATAATATTTTGAAACATGCAGTATGTTTAGAAGTACTTTATTATTTTTTATTTCCTGTTGTAAATATTACTAATATAATAATATTATAATTATGTTTTATGCTGATATTCAGTATTGTATTTTAACTTATGCCTTCCAAGAAATAATAGAAATTTATCAGTGAAATAAAGGATATGTATGTTATTCCACTGATTTCAACCAATGAAATAACAGACGGATCTGTAGTCCAGTGGTAACACGCTGGACTGGTTATCCCTAATAAAATGAAAAATCTTTCAGATGGGACGTTAAGCAGAGGTTTGTGTTTGTGCTGTACACCGTGTACGTAAAGGAACCAGAGGAGACTCTGGAATGGGTCTCTGTCTGTATCATTGCACTATCCTCCAAAAATCTAAAATGACTAATCTCTTCAGGAGGCGTCGCTCATATGGGCAACCGGTAGTGACGATAAATAAACGTAAAACACACACACATGAAATTAACACGTTTTTTCTCACTTGTTTATGTGTATGGTTTCAAACCTCTTCAGTTTAAAATATTGTCAATGTGAATGTTTTCTAACTCATGTCATTAATGATGTTAACGCTCTACCATTTATCGCATAGTATGTGTAGCATCGTTTTCTATCATAAAAGATACTTTGTTCGTTTAACCCTTTCAACACCACATACCTCTAAATAGTCTTACAAAAAGTGTAGATCCAGATGAGCCGGCTCGTGACGAGCCATCTCATCAGGATCTGCACTTTTTGCCAGTGATATGACTATTTTTAGACATAATTACCCATTTTGATAAATGAACTTGTCCAAATGTGATTTTCTGATTCATTTATTGGTTTATGAATATCATGGACCAGTCCATGTGAGTTACTTGGTGTTGAATGGGTTAAGAAGGATCGATTTATATTTCACTCCTGAACATAGAAAACTATTATTATCAGACAATTATGCTTTCAATTGTGGAAGTCGTGATAGCGCAGTGGTAGCTTGTTCGCTTCAGGATCGAAAGGCTGGAGTTCGGGCCTCGCTGGAGTCTTTACGATTGTGCCCTTATGCATGGCATTTAATTTCCACGTTGCCTCTTCGCTCTCCCTCATGGCGATGGATTACATCAGGAATGAGGTTTTGAGAGTGATTAATATAAGTTGTAAGAACTTGTTTCGCAATCGAGCTAAATAAATCTGTATAAACTCATGCTTTCAATGTTCATTCGGGGACATACAATTTGATCATACACTGAAACAAACAAATATCTCCTATAAATTTAATAACATGTACACATGTTAAAATTAACAGCGAATTACCATTATCTAGGGAACATTTATGGGATTCCAAAATCTGGATGTATCGTGGTCGGGGTAATCTATGCTACAAGCGACATATTCCATTAACCCTTTCAACACCACAGGCCTCTAAATAGGCTTACAAAAAGTGTAGATCCAGATGAGCCGGCTCGTAACGAGCCGTCTCATCAGGATCTGCACTTTTTGCCTGCCAGTAATATTACTATTTTGAGAGATAAATTACCCATTTTGAGAGATGAACTGGTCCAAATGTAATTTTCTTATTAATTTGTTGGTCTAAAAATATGACGCACCAGTCCATTGTCGGTTACTTGGTGCTGAATGGGTTAAATTATTAATATTAACCATGTCTCCTCATTTTAATACACCATAATTGATTTGCTATATATATTTATCACATAACTTTGCTTGTATTCAGTGTAATACAGTTATGTTATAAATTCTTATATGTCAACACCTGGAAGGATTCTGATTGGTCGCAGCACCACATTGACAGCTAGCAATACAGATTCGAAATAGACATGTTTTGAGTTCATGCATTATTTGTTGAAAATCAGCTGCTTAGATCAATAAAATATTAGATATGCACTACAGGAATACAGTGATAATGTGTCGATTACATGAAGTTGATTATCAGGGACTTGATTATCAGGGACTGTGTACTACGGCGTACGAATACAGCTTAACCCTTTAAACACCACAGACCTCTAAATAGGCTTACAAAAAGTGTAGATCCAGATGAGCCGGCTCGTGACGAGCCGTCTCATCAGGATCTGCACTTTTTGCCAGTGATATGACTATTTTTAGACATAATTACCCATTTTGATAAATGAACTTGTCCAAATGTGATTTTCTGATTCATTTATTGGTTTATGAATATCATGGACCAGTCCATGTGAGTTACTTGGTGTTGAATGGGTTAATGTAATACGGCTCAACAATATACCGGCAACCAGAGACGTATTTTTTTCTTCAAATTTATGGTTGTTGTTACTATGGTAATGTGATAAAAAGGATCTTACACTCCTGGTGATTTCCTACCATATTTTGTGAAACTCGTTTTGGAATTTTGCTATTAAGAAAAGGCTCGGTTAACCCATTCAAATCCCAGAAACTGGCATGGACTGGTGGTGCATGATATTTTTAGACAAATAAATTAATAAGAATATTAAATTTCAACACCAAGTAACTCACATGGACTGGTCCATGATATTCATAAACCAATAAATGAATCAGAAAATCACATTTGGACAAGTTCATTTATCAAAATGGGTAAATTTTGTCTAAAAAATAGTAATATTACTAGCAAAAAGTGCAGATCTCGATAAGTCGGCTCGTCATGGATCTACACTTTTTGTAAGCCTATTTAGAGGCCTGTTGTGTTGAAAGGATTCGTATCAAAATTCCAAAACTTGTTTGAAATCACTCGTCTAAGATCCTATAGATATATAATAGAATATGTCTGTTCCAATCATATGCACAGTGTATCAATGATGGTAATTAAGCTTATTTACCCTCTATGGGCGAGCGATATGTATCAAGTTAATACTCAGCTTATTTTGACTCGGGGGGTGGATATGGCAGAGTGGTAATTGTCGTTGACTTCAAATCACTTACCCCTCACTGCTGTAGGTTCGAATCCCACTGGGCCTGTAAAATTCTTTCATGCAAGAAGCTATCCAGCTGCCTTGCGGTAACTCATTCGTACTACCTGGGCCCCGTCCATGCCTGAAATCCTGCCGTGAGAGGTCGTCCTCTACCAATAATAGCTGAAATGTCGCCATTTGACCTAATCGGTAGGTGCGACTTTAAAACCCCAAAAAATCCAACAACTAATTTATAACTCGCTGTTTTAATATGTGTATGTTCAAATATTATTGGATAAAATTAAAACAGCTGAGGGCTACACATATTAAATTAGGACCATGTGTGTGTTTAACATTTATTTATCGTCGCTACCGGTTGCCCATATGAGCGACGCCTCCTAAGAGATTAGTCATTTTAGATTTTTGGAGGATAGTGCAATAATACAAACAGAGACCCATTCCAGAGTCTCCTTTTATTAGGGTTAGATGGGGGGATCGAACCTGCGATCTCTGGATTACCAGTCCAGCATGTTACCACTGGACTACATATCCAGGACCATGTCTATAAATTATTCAAACTAATACAGTCCATCAAGCAGTACATTTGTTTGAGTTATTCAAATTAAAACTAATCCTAACGTTGATTGTGCCTTTCATGGTTGTATTTATACCTCATAAATGCAAAGCCGCCTCCGTGGTCGAGTGATTACGGTCGCTGACTTGTATACCACTGTAACCTATCATCACTGATGGTCACGGGTTCGAGCCCCGCTCAGGCCGTGTCTCACATCTTCGTCCCACGTAGATATTATGCTGTCAAAAGTGTTCCAATTTTCAGATATAAATTCCACCCCATGTTATATTCCAGTTTGGGGCAAATATCTCTTGTATGTACATGTATGTTTAAAGCAGCATTACATCGTAATAAAGGATGTTTTGGGTAAAATATAAATACTAATGTGTGCGTGTTTACAAAAATCGAAATAGTCGCTCAGAAACGATACAATTCCAATAAATATATCTATCTATCTTCCTCTAATGTCGAACCCCTCGCGGGGATGTAGAAATGTCCCTAAAAGACTTAGCTAACAGAGGTATGAATCAACATATCAAGTAATTTAATTAAAACGACAACGTGAGACAAATGGGGACGATGCATTCCGAATGTAAACAAGTGCGGACGATGCGTTCCAGTTGTAAACAAGTGCGTTACCGATCGACTCGGAAAGTTTTATCGCCAAAAAAAACACTGTTTACCAAATGAACATAAGCATACAAAGTATAATGTTAGAATGTGTAGCAGTATTGCTACCCATACGTAAAATTTGAATTTTTCAAATATCTTTTATTTCATACGATGTAATGCTGCTTTAATATGTCTAATGTAACACTATGCATGTATGATTTATAACTTTGTTTACTGAATGCAGAATAAACAGGAAAGAAATTAATTCAGACACTACTGTTTTGAAAATGATAAAAAATATATATGGGCGGGGGGTGCAAAAATAGTAGAGTTTAGTTTAAACTTTATTTATTTTACAACGATTGCAAAGCAAGTTTTAACAACTTATATTACCCACTCTCGTTGGCACGGATGAAAGCGTATATATGAATAATCGTGTGGAAGGAAACCGAAATACCTGGAGAAAACCCACCTGCCCGATCTGGCGACCACCGTACCATCTCACATACTTCCCGGTTCAAGGATCAAACCCGGGTTGCATTGGTGACAAGCGAGCGCGCTAACCACTGCACTAATCGGACAGCCAAAAATAGTAGAATGACATGGGGGGGTCCGACTTCGGCTTGGACCTATTTGGTTTTGAAAAGTTTATATGCCATGGTCAACAATTGCTTGTATACTCTGTCACCAGTCTATTGATCTCACGCCACAGTGGGCGGGAGATATAGGAATAGACCGTCTGTCCGTCCTAATCCAATTTGTTTATTTTTTAAATGACTGCATGAATGTTAACAATATTGAAATGATGTATAGAGCACTTGTTTCAACCATGTTTGTCCATGGACCATATTGCAATGATGTATAGAGCACTTGTTTCAACCCTATTGTTCCATTGACAGGGGCGTAGGTAGCGGTTATTAATGTTTAGGCCCCGACTACTATATTCAGCACCAAAGGATGCGATATTGGTAGAGGAGTCTGTGGCATGCTCCCTTAGGAAATTTGGGGTCCTAGAACATCAATGCGATATTGGTAGAGAAGTCTGTGGCATGCTCCCCTAGGAAATTTGGGATCCTAGAACATCAATGCGATATTGGTAGAGAAGTCTGTGGCATGCTCCCCTAGGGAATTTGGGGTCCTAGAACATCAATGCGATATTGGTAGAGAAGTCTGTGGCATGCTCCCCTAGGAAATTTGGGGTCCTAGAACATCAATGCGATATTGGTAGAGAAGTCTGTGGCATGCTCCCCTAGGAAATTTGGGATCCTAGAACATCAATGCGATATTGGTAGAGAAGTATGTGGCATGCTCCCCTAGGGAATTTGGGATCCTAGAACATCAAAGGTGCACTCTGACACATTTAAATTTCCATCTTGGATATTCAAATTTCGAAATTTTCAGAGATATGAATTTTACTTCAGGGCCTTATAATAGCTATGCGCCTGATGGTCAAGGTCACACTTAGAACATTGACTTCTAATGATTCTTGTTTCGTGTACTTAACATAAATCTTGAAGCACCAGAGGAATTTTAGAATGACTTGCACAAATGTTTAATCATGCCGAGACGATGTGCAGAACGCAGGTTTCAACCAAGGTCCATGTTTGTGTAAATCGTGATAGCGCAGTGGATGTGCGTTCGCTTCAGGTGCGAAAAGTCCAGAGTTCGAGCCCCGCTTGAACCGTTACGATTGTGCCCTAATGACATTTAAATTGCCTATTCTCTCCCCCTCGTGGCGATGGATTCCATCAGGAATGAGGTCTCGAGAGTGACTAATATAAGTTGTAAGAACTTGTTTCGCAAAAATAAATTTGTACAAACTAAGGTCAATGTCACTCTTAGAACTTTGTACTGTGCCAGTTTACTCTATTCTGAAGTGTTTTATAAGTTTGGAGAACTACAGGGATTGTGTTCACATTCATTTAGAAGGTTGTTTCATTTCCCTCAAGCCTCCACTGCCTCCTGTAAGTAATCAACAATATGATTTATTGATCCTGTTTAATATGTTGTGAGCATTTGAAAGAGAAAATCATTCGGACATTATAAATGATAATATATAATTATGAAAAGATAATTTCAAAGTTTTATTTGTTTAAATCCAGATGGTCTCAGACGCATGTGTCATACGTGTACATATAAACAAATATGGCGACAGCAATTCACTATATCAATATATCTAATTCATTATGTAACAATAAAGCAAATATTTTATATGTGAAAATATGTGAAGAAGAATGCTTTAAATAACATATGCATGGCACGTTAACTTACTTTAAATGCTTTTATTTTTTATAAACAACACACCAAACATCTTTCATGTAATTATTAAGAATGTACTAAGTAAAAATATTATCACTATAAACATCTATTATTTCGGTATACTTCTCGCACTGAATCGCACTGTCCATACACTGAATCGCACTGTCCTTACACTGAATCACACTGTCCTTACACTGAATCGCACTGTCCTTACACTGAATCACACTGTCCTTACACTGAATCACACTGTCCTTACACTGAATCACACTGTCCTTACACTGAATCACACTGAATCACACTGTCCTTACACTGAATCGCACTGTCCATACACTGAATCGCACTGTCCTTACACTGAATCACACTGTCCATACACTGAATTGCACTGTCCTTACACTGAATCGCACTGTCCTTACACTGAATCACACTGTCCTTACACTGAATCACACTGTCCTTACACTGAATCACACTGTCCTTACACTGAATCGCACTGTCCATACACTGAATCGCACTGTCCTTACACTGAATCACACTGTCCATACACTGAATAGCACTGTCCTTACACTGAATCGCACTGTCCATACACTGAATCGCACTGTCCTTACACTGAATCGCACTGTCATTACACTGAATCGCACTGTCCTTACACTGAATCGCACTGTCCTTACACTGAATCGCACTGTCCTTACACTGAATCGCACTGTCCATGCACTGAATCGCACTGTCCTTGCACTGAATCGCACTGTCCTTACACTGAATCACACTGTCCTTACACTGAATCGCACTGTCTTTACACTGAATTGCACTGTCTTTACACTGAATCACACTGTCTTTACACTGAATCGCACTGTCTTTACACTGAATTGCACTGTCTTTACACTGAATCGCACTGTCCTTACACTAAATTACACTGTCCTTACACTGAATTGCACTGTACATACACTGAATTGCACTGTCCTTACACTGAATCACACTGTCCTTACACTGAATTGCACTGTCTTTACACTGAATCGCACTGTCTTTACACTGAATCGCACTGTCTTTACACTGAATCGCACTGTCTTTACACTGAATCGCACTGTCCTTACACTAAATTACACTGTCCTTACACTGAATTGCACTGTACATACACTGAATTGCACTGTCCTTACACTGAATCACACTGTCCTTACACTGAATCGCACTGTCTTTACACTGAATCACACTGTCCATACACTGAATCGCACTGTCCATACACTGAATCACACTGTCCTTACACTGAATTGCACTGTCCTTACACTGAATCACACTGTCCTTACACTGAATCGCACTGTCTTTACACTGAATCACACTGTCCATACACTGAATCGCACTGTCCTTACACTGAATCGCACTGTCCTTACACTGAATTGCACTGTCCTTACACTGCATTGCACTGTCCATACAATGAATATTGTTAATACATATATACTGATTCATGTGTAACTATCTGTTAACATGTTAATGCTTACAAATAAGCAAACATTTTCAGTCAAACCCGTAAAAAAACAAAAAATCAATTACATTTCGTGCCTTTTCCCGCCAAAAGGCCATCTACCCGGATGTTCGTCCGTTACTGAAATATTGCTCATAAGAGTCCCCCAGGTTCTTAATCCACAGATACACAGTCGCCATATAAACAAGGCTGTTGGTGCGACCTTAAATCCCGAAAACAAACCAAATTCGAATATCGTTATTCGATACCAATCCAACCACTATATTTTCTTCACTCGAGTTAAAACAAAAGATATTTGTTATTGTGAAACCAGCCCACTGCACACACATTCCCTCTTCAATTGGAGACAGAAAGTTAGGTATCTTGAGTGAGACTTCCTCCATGAATCGAGGTCTCTATTGCATGACATTAATACAACAAGAAGTCCATTCTTTGAACGAGTCTTTTCCATCAAATGTACATTGTTGTGAACATTCGCCTTGCAGTAAGTTATATACGGCTTTCTTGCCCAGCAATAAACTTGAGTATAGCGATACTATTGCTTCACTATTTCGAAGAACGTTCATTGCTCTAGCAAATACAAGTTCTTCTATAACACTAGGTTCCTGTTCACCTTCTGTACGACCGTTTCTTGACGGAATATGTTTACGTTCTGTTGGCAAATCGTGATCTGAAGCAACAGGCACAGGTTCTTCTATAACACTAGGTTCCTGTTCACCTTCTGTACGACCGTTTCTTGACGGAATATGTTTAAGTTCTGTTGGCAAATCGTGATCTGAAGCAACAGGCACAGGTTCTTCTATAACACTAGGTTCCTGTTCACCTTCTGTACGACCGTTTCTTGGCGGAATATGTTTAGGTTCTGTTGGAAAATCGTGCTCTGAAGCAACGGCATCTTTCAGTACTGGATTGTGCGTGTACAGGATGGTTTTAAAGTGTTTTAAATCGGCTGATGCGTTTACACGTCGTGTAGGTTTTAATGCGGTTGGCACGTGTGTGTTATTGACAGAACCTTTCGTTGACAGAATAGGTTGTGTAGAAACAGTTGTTGCAATTTCACGTTGTGTGTGTTCTACATCGGTTGTGATCGTCTCACCTTGGACTGGATCCTTCGTTGGCAAGACATGATTATGTTGTTCTAGAGAAGATAGTTCATCCCCACTACGTATTGAGGCGTGCACTGGCGTCCTGTGTTCTTCTATTGCTCCTGTGCTTGATATGATCTCATGTTGTGTGGTTCCAGTTGCAGTGTATATCAGTGGTGGCGTGATGATGAACAGGCTCGAGTCTGGATAGTGTTTGTATGCAAACTTCAATGCTTCGTATTGTGACAGCACCCAACTTCCGCCGTTTCCCGTGTACTTAGATTCTGCACCGCCAGGTGATTTTTTAACAAAGAAAAAGTAGTTTACTTTCCCCATCTTTTTTCCTAAATCTTTGTTCTTCCAAATGTGTTGAATGCCCAGATCACATTTATGTATGTACCTGTCGCGGAGGATTACAAGGTGATCACAGTTTTGAACCCTTGAAACTATGACTCCAGATTCTAATTGGCTAATTTGTCTATTGTCCCTTAGCAACGGTACTAGGCAGGTGATGACTGTTTTATTTACTGGTTGTGGGAATTGTTCTGAGGATTGTCCACCTGAAAGAAAAACGTATATTGTAAAGTGTATATAACCAGAATGGATAATTAATGTCTTTGATGTTTATTGTTCGACGAAAGCAGTCAAAGTGTTCACTGCCAATCATCCGAGACACGGTGTCACCTCACGGAAGATCAGCCCGTCTCGATTAGTCATTCGGGTTGTTCCGGCGTTTAACCGAATACTATTTCAATCATCACTCCACTTGTCTTGAATTGATCCTGCTCAGTGTAGATCCGGTTTGTAGCCCACTAGGATACTTTGCTGCATTGGTGCGTTTGTTTTTGAGGCAAAATTATGCACCCCAGCCGTGAGCGGGATTCGAACCTACGGTGTCGAGGAGCAGGTTATTTGAAATCAACGACCTTAACCACTAGGCCACGGAGGCACCATTTGTTACATTGCTCATAATAGTATGAAGCTGTACTAGGCCTATGTGGGGAGAACATACATGTATTGGTTTTGCCCAGTCCATCTATCACATTCAAACGTGGTATGCACTTCGCCCTCGATCAGTAGATGAGCCTTATTGTTTTGGCATACCGTTTTCAACCTTGTTATGCACTTCGGTTGCCTGGGAACAGGCGTTGATATAGTTTGCCTGGTCAGTCATATAAATATATTTTAATACCGAGATCATTAATTGGACCGTATTGAGTTTCTGATAATTGTGCCAGAAGTAAATTGGTGAAATATCGACAGACTGGAACCCAGTCTACCACTTCGGTACCGATCAGTAGATGGGCATTATTGATTGGGCGTGTCTAACTCAAATACATTTCTAATATTGATACGTCTATTCTTAGCTTCTTATTGAAAGAGATACTTCCTTAAAAGAAACAAACAAAAGTGATTGAAAAATCGAAAAGCATCATATTCTTACGCCTGAAAGTAGTCCACAGTCCACGTATGCTCCCGTCTCGTGATATAGTCCAGCGTTTAAGCGTTTCAACAAGTATTCTATATTCTGCTGCTTCCATTGGGTCACCGAATGCTTCCATTGAAGGATTAGCACGTCGCTTAAGTTGCACGTGCTGCATGTAACCTACAATCCAGAAACATAGAACCACGCCCACTAGGAACCCATATAAGAACTGACATACCGTTGTGCATGTAAGAGACATTTTATTCCTATGCCTTTATTTTAATAATTAACTCTCCACGTCAGTGTTGTTTTATGTCCGTTTTATTTCGTAGCCACTGTGTTGTTTGGTGTCCGTTTCATTTCGTAGGAACCGTGTTGTTTGGTGACCGTGTTGTTTTGTGTCCGTTTTATTTCGTAGGAACCGTGTTGTTTGGTGACCGTGTTGTTTGGTGTCCGTTTTATTTCGTAGGAACCGTGTTGTTTGGTGTCCGTTTTATTTCGTAGCCACCGTGTTGTTTGGTGTCCGTTTTATTTCGTAGCCACTACGTGTAGTCAATACAGAGTGACCCTTCCTCGTGTGAATATGTAGTTGGTATTCTCAATCGATTGTTGAAAACAATGACATGTTAAGTAGCAGTAGATTTCTTCCACTTTATTGTGAGCATGACAAACAATTGTTCATAATCCTATGGCAATTGTATCAGCAACGTGCATTATCAATTAATGTATGCAAATAAGAACGACGTTTAAATCCGCAACTATTCAGTGTTATACCTTTTCACCTGAGTTTGTAATTTGAAATACAATATAATTATGTTATACACTATGTATATGCCTGGGGCCATTGGTTGAATGGAATACTTCATTAAAACCCAGATCAATGCATTAATAATTATAATTGTACAGCATGAACATGTTGTATTAACTTAGTAGATTGTATCGTACAATAACTTATACAGCTGTGTCCCAGATACTTGTCGGTTTAAGATCGATCAATAACAGGCGGTGGGGGAATACGTGTGTCGTGTGTATATGCCTGGGAACAGGCTTTGATATAGTTGGCCTGATCAGTCATATCATAACACAGACGGATCTGTAGCCCAGTGGTATAACGCTGGACTGGTAATCCAGGGATCGCAGGTTCGATCCCTCCGTCTAACCCTAATAAAATTAACAGTCTTTCAGATGGGACGTTAAACCGAGGTCTCGTGTCGGTGATTTACACCGTGCACGTAAAAGAACCAGAGGTGACTCTGGACTGGGTCTCTGTCTGTATCATTGCACTATCATCTAAAATTACTAATCTCTTCAGGAGGCGTCGCTCATATGGGCAACCGGTAGCGACGATAAATAAACGTAAAAAAAATCATATCAATATAGTGTTAACACAGAAACCATTAATTGAACCGTATTGAGTTTCTGATAATATCATTTTGCCAGAAGTAAATTAGTGAAAAATCAACAAACTGGAACTCAGGCTAATATGTAACCTATAGGTAGAGAGACACAACTCAGACGGATACATAGTCCAGCGGTTAATTAACACACTGGACTGGTAATCCAGGGATCTCAGGTTCGATCCCCCGTCTGACCATAATAAAATCAACAGTCTTTCAGATGGGTCTTCAAACCAAGGTCTCGTGTCGGTGCATTACACCGTGCACGTACAAATGAACCAGAGGATACTCTGGAATGGGTCTCTGTCTGTATCATTGCACTATCCTCCAAAATCTAAAATTACTAATCTCCTCAGGAGGCGTCACTCATATGGGCAACCGGTAGCGACGCTAAATAAGCGTAAAACACACGGCCTGTAGTACGCCACATAAAACGTATTCATAGATCTACGTATTTCCTTATATTATGTACATTACATGTATAACACGTTTATTGCGCAATAAAATGGTGTCTGCCTTTAGGGCGAACTAGATGGATATCATAATTAAGCATAGAGTGTAATTAATTATGCAACATTAAAACCATAGGACCCGATATAGCGCATGTATACATGTTGTAGAATGCGTATAGGTGTGAGACGTATAAATTTGAATCGTTATATCAACAACCTGTGTCGAATACCAGTACGGGTGTATTGCAGCTCTATTCAGCAAGTTGTATTCTCAAGTTGTGATTTGTTTTGATGGAAGTCTGCCTCCGTGGTCGAGTGGTTAAGGTCGATGACTTGTATACCACTGTAGCCTATCATGACTGATGGTCACGGGTTCGAGCCCAACCCAGACCGTGTCTCATTTATATGAAAATATTGGCAGTTTCTCATGCACACTTACTTGGCAGGCTCCAGCGGTTAACCAGGTCTTGGTGCACCAACCTCCGTAAGAAACTCCCAACTGTTTCATATAAATGAGACACGGCCTGGGCGGGGCTCGAACTCGTGCTCCTCAATGGTTCAGGGATCACAGGTTCAATCCCACATCTAGTTTAAACAATATTTTATTCAATGAATATACATAGTATAATGATCACAATAAGAAAATACATGTAGGATTGACGAGAAAGCAACTTGCTTATATGGTTACCTCTTTCCTAATCCCACATCTGACCCTAATAATAGTAACAATCTTTCGGGTGAGACTATAAACCGAGGTATCTTGCACGATGCGCTATACGGTGCACGTAACAGTGGAGCAGACTCTGATATGGGCCTCTGTCTGTATCATTCCACTATCCTCCACTGATATGAGCCTCTGTCTGTATCATTCCACTACCCTCCACTGATATGGGCCTCTGTCTGTATCATTCCACTATCCTCCACTGATATGGGCCTCTGACTGTATCATTCCACTACCCTCCACTGATATGGGCCACTGACTGTATCATTCCACTACCCTCCACTGATATGGGCCTCTGTCTGTATCATTCCACTATCCTCCACTGATATGGGCCTCTGTCTGTATCATTCCACTACCCTCCACTGATATGGGCCTCTGTCTGTATCATTCCACTACCCTCCACTGATATGGGCCTCTGACTTATCATTCCACTACCCTCCACTGATATGGGCCTATGTCTGTATCATTCCACTACCCTCCACTGATATGGGCCTCTGACTGTATCATTTCACTATCCTCCACTGATATGGGCCTCTGTCTGTATCATTCCACTACCTTCCACTGATATGGGCCTCTGACTGTATCAGTCCACTACCCTCCACTCATGGTGTAATAGTTTTACTGTTTTTCAGTTTGATTTGAATACACAGTGGATGTGATACCCGAATAAGTGAAAGAGTGGATATATAAATGAAAACACTGTATGTATTTAATGGGCAATTTATTTGTTGTATTACAAACAATACCACCCCGCATCACAGACCGAAACTAAAACTATCCGATCTATCATACACGTCGGCCCATGGTTTATTAGTTCGGATTGTCATATCGTACCAGTTTAAATAACACATAAAGCATAAGACACTCATAAGATATAGCTTTCAAGAAACAACATCTCTGGTCGACTCTGCGGTTTGACGTGGTGGTCATCTGTTCCTCCAACACTCCCGGTTGCCAAATAAACGCTAGGAACATGTGTCCAGACAGGTACATAAACAAGAACTGTAAACTTGAATATAAGCTAGGAACATGTGCCCAGACAGGTACATAAACAAGAACTGTAAACTTGAATATAAGCTAGGAACATGTGCCCAGACAGGTACATACACGAGAACTGTAAACTTGAATATAAGCTAGGAACATGTGCCCAGACAGGTACATAAACAAAAACTGTAAACTTGAATATAAGCTAGGAACATGTGCCCAGACAGGTACATAAACAAGAACTGTAAACTTGAATATAAGCTAGGAACATGTGCCCAGACAGGTACATAAACAAGAACTGTAAACTTGAATATAAGCTAGGAACATGTGCCCAGACAGGTACATAAACAAGAACTGTAAACTTGAATATAAGCTAGGAACATGTGCCCAGACAGGTACATACACGAGAACTGTAAACTTGAATATAAGCTAGGAACATGTGCCCAGACAGGTACATAAACAAAAACTGTAAACTTGAATATAAGCTAGGAACATGTGCCCAGACAGGTACATAAACAAGAACTGTAAACTTGAATATAAGCTAGGAACATGTGCCCAGACAGGTACATAAACAAAAACTGTAAACTTGAATATAAGCTAGGAACATGTGCCCAGACAGGTACATAAACAAGAACTGTAAACTTGAATATAAGCTAGGAACATGTGCCCAGACAGGTACATAAACAAGAACTGTAAACTTGAATATAAGCTAGGAACATGTGCCCAGACAGGTACATAAACAAGAACTGTAAACTTGAATATAAGCTAGGAACATGTGCCCATACAGGTACATAAACAAGAACTGTAAACTTGAATATAAAAGAGCCACGTGAACAAAATTAGGATCCCGTCATATGAGCAACTGGTAGCGACGATAAATAAACGTAAAACACACACACATCCCATCGTAGTTTATTTTAATACTTCATAACTACGCTTTATAAATATTTGCATTCCAGAGTGGGCATTACGAACAACATCACCCGGCGAAAATAAAATATTTCACGAGTGTCGTTCGTTAGCCACTCGTGAAAATACATATTTCAATGATCTGATATGAAATAAAATCCTATCTTACACTAATAAACACAAATCTTTTTCTTTCTTTTACGATTTCCAATGATTTTGGCTATATATAAAAGTTGTTATCAAATTTAATGCATTTTAGCTGTTTCTGTTTGGAGCCTCATTTCACTACATTCCACAACCGCACAACGTCCGTTAAGAAATAGTCCAAGTATAATTTTCAAAATTAAAAACTACAGACAAAACAAATTCATTAGAATATATTACTTTATAATTCACTGTTCATGATAGTCAGAAAATAGCTAAACTACAAAAGTACATCTAACCGCGGAGGAACACAACCAGTGGCAGAGAAAATGCCACCTTTCACTGTTTGAAAACAGTGGACGATGGAGTTTTTCTTTCACTGATAAAACATAAATGACAAGTTGTGTAATAGTCACAGGATTATGACAGACGGATATGTAGTCCAGTGGTAACACGCTGGACTGGTAATCCAGGGATCGCAGGTTCCATCCCCCGTCTGACCCTAATAAAATTAACAGTCTTTCAGATGGGACGTTAAACCGAGGTCTCGTGTCGGTGCTTTACTCCGTGCACGTAAAAGAACCAGAGGAGACTCTGGAATGGGTCTCTGTCTGTATCATTGCACTATCCTCCAAAATCTAAAATAACTAATCTCTTCAGGAGGCGTCGCTCATATGGGCAACCGGTAGCGACGATAAATAAACGTAAAACACACACACAGTCACAGGATTGGCCATGTACTATTTCACGTACTATATACCATTAGCTGATGAGGAATTCAAGTAAACCTACCCAAGAATGTACACTGTTATCACCATCGCCATGTGTGAGCACCTTCCAGTCTACTGTGTTTATATTCCAGTCCTGGTCCTGAGACGTAGCAGATTGGTTAAAGTTGTTGTTGGACACCATCCATCGCACGCATTTCTTTCTCTATGTCACGCGATGCATTAGCAACGTCGCTGGTCCATCCATTGAAAAACGAAACACCGTAAATACCGGCGTAACATAACTTGTGTACAATGTGTGCTCATATACGAACTTGAAACCCCCAGAAAATACAACGCAACCCCCCTCCCATACACGTTAAACAGCACAAATGTAGTATATACACTAATCAGAGTAACACAGGCATGCATCCAAAGAATCCGGAATTGGATGCATGATAAGATATAATAACAGACACCGTCTTAACCCTTTCTCTCATAGAAGCACCTCCTGACGCTATTACCAATACGACTTACATTGACAATTTGTAGCCAAACCAATGTTCATAATGCAGGCCAGAATCTCATGTAGTCCCCGTAATATCTATGGAGGTGGGATAGATGTGGCGACTACTTATCCACTGCATGATAGCTAACTGGTTGTCGTTTGTATGGAGATATAATAATATATTAACCTAAATCTCTATGAGGGAAAGAGCTAAGATGGCCCAGTTTGTGGATTATTAAATCCACTACATTATTAGAGACTTCTAAGCCTGGAATAGAGTTGCTACCACCTTCCTTGACGGCATCTGCACGGCTGAGTCACCTTGTATTCCACGGAATCCTACCGCTGGTGGAGGTATCGCGGTATCGGAATTATGTACAGTGACGTCAAAAGTGTCTACTTTTGTAATGACTACGTCAGAAACGATGGCATCACGGCCTCGACTGTCGCGAGCTCCAGTGACTCCTCCAATTTGGTTCCCGCTTTTGGCGTTCCCGCTTCCTATTACGGTCGTTGCACGACTTCCGCTATCGCGGTACGCTATTCTCTCAGAAACGGTGTTAGATCGCGGCGCGTTGCGGTTCATGTTACGTGTCAAAATCCGACCACGGCGACCTCTACGTATACCACTAATGTGTTGCCAGTTTGATTTGCCGAGTAAAAAGTCGGGTATAACATTGTTACGTGGCTCAATCTCGCGCTTGATACAATTATTTCTACACATATCTCTGGTTATCCAGACATTTCTATCGCGTATGGTGTAGCACCCCGTCAGCTGTACGCACGTTCCGGTCTTCTGGCTGTAGCTCCAGAATGCTTTGCGCTCGTCCTCCCGACAAACACCGGGCGTAGGGTTAAGCCGACATTCTATAAATATATAATTATGTAATCTATAAATAGTTGTCCTTTGACAGCACACGAGTAGTACATGCAAGTAAGTTTTCAGTACTGGGGCAATTAATTATATTACCAGAATGTGTCATGATTATGCATATGATAATGGGTTCGTGAGTTCGAGCCGGGACAGTCGAGTTTTCCACGAGTAAGAAGATGTATCCATATTGAATAGGACTGGTCGGTCCCAAGATGAAATAAAATACGATTTATTCATAATTATATTAAATTATCTTTATTTTTTGTAATGCCTGTGAAATTAGAAAAGCACCGTGAAACAGTTAATTTCATTGGAAAATGCATGAGCCTCACGACGAAACCGTGAGGCTTGACATGTATGCCAACCCATGCAACCCCACCTATTGTATAAACCTACGTACCCCTTGCAATCCCGCCTATTGTATAAACTTACGTACCCATTGCAATCCCGCCTATTGTGTAAACCTACGTACCCCTTGCAATCCCGCCTATTGTGTAAACCTACGTACCCATTGCAATCCCGCCTATTGTGTAAACCTACGTACCCCTTGCAATCCCGCCTATTGTGTATCCCTACGTACTCCTCGCAATCCCGCCTATTATAAATCTACGTACCCCTTGTAATCCCGCCTATTAGAAACCTACGTACCCCTTGTAATCCCGCCTATTGTGTAAACCTACGTACCCCTTGCAATCCCGCCTATTGTTTAAACCTACCGTACCCCTTGCAATACCGCCTATTATATGTTTGTTTAAACCTCGTACCCTTGCATCCCGCTATTAAACCTACGTACCTCTTGCAACCCCGCCTATTGTGTAAACCTACGTACCCCTTGCAATCCCGCTTATTATAAACCTACGTACCCCTTGCAATCCCGCCTATTATAAACCTACGTACCCCTTGCAATCCCGCCTATTATAAACCTACGTACCCCTTGCAATCCCGCCTATTATAAACCTACGTATCCCTTGCAATCCCGCCTATTATAAACCTACGTACCCCTTGCAATCCCGCCTATTGTGTAAACCTACGTACCCCTTGCAATCCCGCCTATTTTGTATTCTGGTCGGCTGTTGAAGCAGTTCATTTCACATCGTCTGCGAGTGACGAAAACGTTCCGGTCACCCGGAAGATAACAACCTCCAATCCTCTCACACGCGCCAGCCTCACTGTTGTAGCTGTACCATTCCCGACGCTGGTTCGGCGCACAGGGTCTCGACATAGGTGCTCTAAGACAGGCTAAATTATATAAAAGGATTACGCTTTCATCGTTTTCATTAAGCAAGTTGATGATTATTTACATGGCAGTAATGATTGACGATTACCATGGCAACCAGGTGTCGTCGGTGTCTGGTTCGGTGCAGAAATATTGTTTCGCCTGTGTGGTTAAAGTCGTTGACTTGAAATTATTTGTCACTCGCCGCTGTAGGTTCGACTCCCGCCTGGGGTATCGGATTGCCTCATGTGAGAATGCTATCCAGCTGGCTTGTGGAAAGTCGGTTCCCGCCCGTGCCTGAAATACTGCTCGGAGGGGCACCCGATGTCTGCCTCCAAACAATAATACCTGGAGAATCGCCATATGACATCAGCTGTTTAGTTGAATCGTATTTTATTGCTCGATTCGCTTAACATAAAAAAATTATACAGTCTACATCTGTTATGTCAAATTCGGTTATGTCAAATTATCCGTTTATCTCGAAGTCGAATCACAGTCCCGTTTCAGACAGTATCAGTTTACATATAACTGGCTCCACAGGCACATGACACAAACAAATGTTGGCATATGGTTATATATTAAGTACTGTTCTTCGTATATACAGCACTCCTTCACTTATGAAGATTAGGTGCCGGTGAAGATTAGGTGCCGAGTCGATCGGTCACGCACTTGTTTACAACCGGAACGTATCGTCCGCACTTGTTTACATTCGGAATACATCGTCCCCATTTGTCCCACGTTGTCATTTTTAATTAAATTACTTGATATGTTGATTCATACCTCTGTTAGCTAAGTCTTGTAGGGACATGTCTACATCCCCGCGAGGGGTTCGACATTAGAGGAAGATAGAGAGTCTTTCATGTTCAAAATATATACGTTGTTTTCTACATCCTCTGTTGTTTCACGCATGCGCGCTGTGCGTGCTTAGATTTCGTGTGTTGATAAACAAATTCGCGTATACGACGGTTTAAATTTATTGGAATTTTATCGTTTCTGAGCGACTATTTCGATTTTTGTAAACACACACACATTAGTATTTACATTTTACCCAAAACATCCTTTATTACGATGTAATGCTGCTTTAATGTAACCGACTGACATTCTACCAAAAATCTACAAAATTCAGTATACAAAAGGCGTAACATTATAAAACCGGAAGTACTTACTTTTAGCAACACTCGGTCCTGTGCCAGCTCCATGTTTTGGTAAAAGACAACCGCCTTTACAGCCGCTTCTGGTGTACCAAACGTTCCGGTCATTAATGGTGTAACATCCGTAGATCTCCACACACCCTCCCACCTTACCGCTGAAACTGTAAAACGATCGCTTGTGGCTCTCCTGGCAACGCCCTGCAGCCGGATTCAGCTGACACTCTGCCAAATGAGCATTTAACATTTTAAATTGTTGCTAGATAGTTTCCATACACCTAATATTGTTAAAATGTGTGTTTTATGTTTATTTATCGTCGCTACCGGTTGCCCATATGAGCGACGCCTCCTGAAGAGATTAGTCATTTTAGATTGTTGGAGGATAGTGCAATAATACAGAGAGAGACCCATTCCAGAGTATCCTCTGGTTCTTTTACGTGTACGGTGTAAAGCACCGACATGAGACCTCTGTTTAAAGTCCCATCTGAAAGACTGTTAAATAATTTTATTACGGTCAGGTGGGGGATCGAACCTGCAATCCCTGGATTGCATCAGTACAACACGAGACCTCGGTTTAAAGTCCCATGCTGTTAAATCGTGTGATCTAAACCATTAGTATTATAATCCTATTTGTTTGTATTTAAGATTTAAGGACACAAAATGTTTATTAAAAACAAATACTTTAGACAAAAAAGAAGTAAAAAGAAAAAGAAACTAACGTTTATAATAATACTATCTATTTTGGGGCCTATTGAGAAGATCAGAAATGTGAGAATCAAATCAAGTTGTCATGTCGTCACTATTGAAAGGTGGGTGCGGTTTGCTAAACATTTTAGTGGAGTGGTTAAGGTCACTGCATTATGTACCACTGGTTAGGGTTGCTGCCTTGTATACCACTGTAACTTCTGTACTTGTCACGGTTTGGAACCCCGCTCAGACCCATATGAGCGACGCGCAAGTTTACCTATCAACACATTTCTTTAGCACGCTCCAACGCTTAACCAGTACTTGGTGCACCAACATCTGTAAGAAACTGCAAGCATTTGCATATAAAGAAACACGGTCTGAGCGGGGGGGGGCTAGACCGTTGACCATCAGTGATGATAGGTTACAGTGGTATACATGTCAGCGATCTTAACCACTCGACCACGGAGGCGGACTATTCAACATTAATTGCACACTTTGCTTTTATATTGACCACAAAATGCACAAAAAAGTAGAACAATTACCTCCATAGTTATTATGTCCATGTCTCTTACAGCTCCATTGCGCATTATCATACCAAACGCGCAGCTTCCGTTTTTATTCTAAGAATCGTGAGGCACGTGAAAGGTATGTATTTTAAGCCTTATATACCCGTCTTTCCCGGAAATATCAAAATATATCTACGGCTATGTTATCCAATCAAAATACTGGAAACAGCATCTATGCGTAATAATGTCCTCTAAGTTACAGCGTGCAAATTCATATAATATTATACATGGAATAAAGATAAAAACTCACTTGCAAAATCATTACTCATTTGCTTACTACAGAATGTGTTGCATTTGATATTTTAACGATTAAACTGAATTATGGGTTATGATTACTTGTGAAATTCTTCTTGCAGTGTTGTTTCTACATTATAAACTCAGTAATTACTTGGAAAATGGTGATTTACATACCTTAGATTTGATTACGGCATATTTTCATAATATGCAAAAGTATGCCATGCAAACCAATACAACAAATTGTCTTTACTGCGAATAATTTATACAACGAAACATAATCGAAAACCTGCAACTCACTTTAGATTATTTCAATCGTTTTTCCTGTCCAATTGGAACGGTTTATAGAATACTACTCACCCGATGCTATATCAAACCGGTCCAAATCCGGAATAACGGATGAGTTCACGTGGCACCTTTCGTTGCACGCATGTACCGTTCTCCAGACGTTTCTATCGTGGAAGTCATAGCAACCCGTAATCTCCACACATACACCCAGTTTCTCACTGTGCGTGTACACAGATACCTTCTGGCTGTCAAGACAACGGCCGGGAGAAGGTACCAATTTGCATTCTGTAAATAGTAGTCATGGTCATTTATTTATTTCAGTTCTTTAGCCCATAGTAAAGTACATGTATAATTATCTTGACACTCTTACTACTTCTTTATCTACTGATTTGATAAATGTTCAACAGTGGTGTTTAGACAATCGTATGATTCTCAATACTTCTAAGACCAAAATCATGTATATTTCCTCTAAATCAAAAGCTCATAGTATCAGTGAGTCTGCTCTTGAAGTGAAAGTGAACAACACCGTCATACATCCGAGTTCTGCTGAACGACTACTCGGAGTTATGATTGACAACACACTATCCTGGGATAAGCATACTGACAATGTTCTCAAAAAATGTAACTCTTATTTATATTTATTGTCTCGTATAAAAAGGTATCTCTCTATTCCCAATCGCAACCTCTTCTACAATGCTTACATATTGCCTCACTTAGACTTTTGTTGTGTGATTTGGGGTAACTGCAACTCATCTTTAGAAGATAAAATAGTTCGGTTACAAAAGAGAGCAGCTAGACTAATTCTAGATCAGGACTTTGACACTCCATCGCAATTATTATTCTCCCAACTAAAATGGATGACCTTTCCAGAACGAGTCATATATCAGAAGGCTATACAAATATATAAAACATTACATGGAGCTGCTCCAGACTATTTAAAATCGTCCTTCACTTTTACTGCTGATATACATCCTAGAATTCTTAGATCAACCTCAGAATATCAATTATACACACCAAAACCAAATTGTGAATTATATACATTTGAATTTTCAGGATCATCTATTTGGAATTCATTGCCTCACTCAGTTCAAAATGCTCCAACTATCCAACAGTTCAAAATTCTCTACTTAAGGTGGAACTATAACAATTCAAACTAATCGCGTACTTCTACTGTTATTAGAATCGGAAAATTGCTGTCTTTAAGTTGATTTCATACATATTTTGAAGATTAACTACAAGTCAAATCTGCACATTGTTAGATAGATCTAGTGTCATTAATTGTCTCATTCCCATTTTCTACTCTGCTAGCCAATTCCATATATCATCATATTCCATTACATATTAAATATAGTTTCTCTATTTTTCAGCTTTTACATTACTATATTATTCCAATGTGCAGTTCTCACTTATAGTACTATCTTTTGATTGCATTTGATTGTATATATGTTGAGGGCCTCATGGTAGATTAACTTTTGTTAAATGAGTACTCTCGTTAAATAAAGTCTTTATTATTATTATTATAATTATATAGAATGAATGCAAACATCTATGATTAAGCTAAACTAAACATAGTAAAGTGTTAAGAGGCTCACACTAGCAGCATTTAGTAGCGTGTACTATATCATACTGTAGTGATATAGATGTGTGCATGAAAACTAAAAGCTAAACAAGCCTAAAGCCGACCGTGAAGACTGTCCCAGAATAGTACTAGAGTCTCCCGACCGGAACCGGGCGAGAACATGTATTGATAATGGGTCTCCTTCCCACACAATTCAAACATACTGACATAGCTCCCTATACTTAATCGGGGTGTCTCTCTCTAGCCGGTGACGTCGCTCCTGAGGAGACGCAATTGACTCTCGCTATCATCAGCTGCTCGCATTTCCGTAACGTTCGAGGATTGCAACGCATCGATGCAACAGGGACGATTTCAATGCAGTGTGAACTCAATAAAGACGCATTCAGTGCAGTGAGGGCGCAATAGGGACATGTTCAGTGCAGTGTGGACACAACAGGGGCGCTTTCAGTGCAGTGTCGATGCAACATGGACGCGTTCGGTGCAATGTGAACGCAATAGACACGTTCCGTGTAGTGTCGACGCAACATGGACGCCTTCAGTCCAGTGTCAAACCAACATGGACGCGTTCGGTGCAATATGGACGCAATAGACACTTTCAGTGCAGTTGCGACCCAACAGGGACGCTTTCGGTGCCATGTCGAAACAACAGGGACGCGTTCAGTGAAGTGTCAACGCGACATGGACGCTTTCAGTACAGTGTGGAGGCAACAGGGACGTTTTCAGTACTAGCTGTGAAATCCGTTCTCCGATAAAGTATGACCAATATTTGCGTGGGTGGGGGTGGCCCAACAGGCCTCGTTTTAGAATGAAATAATATCCGCTCAGTATTTGTCGCCATGTAAAGGAAGATGCCTCGACCGTTAGCAATGTTTTTATTGCACCACCAGATACTTCAAGACCACCGTTCTACAAGACACTCTACATCGACTCTACCTTACTACACGAATTAATCAATGATGCCTTGCACGAGCATTAATCAACTTGGAACGCTCACCCATATGTTGGCGAGGATAAACACATACGTAAATAACACCAACTCAAATGAAACTTCGGAATTCTGATTTGCATTGTGATGTGTTATGGCATCATTACATTTACTTACCCAACGGTTTTGCAAACAATATGTCTGTTCCGTTTACGTAACAACTGTTTCTGCACTCCGCACGTGATCGCCACGTGTTCCTGTCCCGGATGTTGTAACATCCCGTGATCCTAGTGCACGCGCTTGTTTTACTGCTGAACGTCCAAAATGTTCGCTGCTGACTCTCACGACATTGACCAGGGGATGGGTTGATGTGGCATTCTGGGTAAAAACACCGTAAACATGTGTGTATTAGACTTGCAATAAATCATACTCGAGTATAACTGTACATGGCGCTTTTATTTCTACTTTATACTGCGGAGCCATCAATATCTGATTATGACTGACAGGTCCCTTTCCAGTTGGGGGGGGGGGGCACACTCAATCCCGATGAAACCCATACAGAAAGAGAGAATGTGGAATCTAGGTGCCTTTTCGTAACAGCTACAGCTGGGCGCGAACTCCGGGCCGCTCAAACCTGAAGTGAACGCGCTACTAAAACCACTGAGCTGTCACGGCCTCCGTTTTTATGGACGTTGGCTCTCAGTGTGCATCATACAAATACTGTCCAATGTTAGTGCATGATATTTACATCGCTATTGCATTTCTTTCGTTGTACGTAAGTGCCCTGATTGTATACAATTTCGTATGAGTGTTCCCAACTAATGATATGCAGCTGACATGCGCACTCGCAGTGTTAAGCAGCGTTCGTCGTGAGAAAAGGCGTGTCTTATAGATTACGCTGTTCCAGTGATGATTTATTTACCTGTTCCGGCACACGATAAGTTGCAAATGTGGACTAAAACATTTTAAAAGTGTGCTATATTTTCCTGTCATATATAATTTTAATTATACAATGTATATTCTTTAATTGTTACATTTTCACTAGTGTACCTAGCAATACAAGTAGCACACGCCATAGTAAACATATGTAGTGTTGTCTATACAGGTATACACCAATACTCACCTGGATGAATGCGCAGCCCTTTAACATCCTGCGGCATTTCCGGTGCTATGATAGACGAGCTCACCCGGCACTTGGTACGACATCTTGCACGTGACGACCACACGTTCCTATCGTGATAGTCGTAGCAACCTGTGATCAGTGTACAGGCCCCCAGCTTTGTGTTGTACACCCATACCGAATGCTCGTCGCTAGAGAGACATCGACCAGGCGTTGGGTTAAGTTGGCATTCTAAATTTAAATGATTAACTGTCAAGCTATTATCAGCGTAACTCTCACTCGATTACAAACAATCAACAATACAGGATACAGGTGCTGGGTATTTTTTAATATTATACCTCACGTGACTACCCAGTGCAATAGTCCCATATATTATTTATTATTACCTAATGCTCTATATAACTTGTAATTCGTTATTTTTGCCTGTTTCATTGCATTTTTTATCCTTCGCTCAGGTCTGGGCAACAGTTCGAACTGTTGACCGGGCAATAGTTTGAACTGTTTCATACTAGACTTTTGAACCAATCATACTCTGAGTATGCTTTCACTGTGCGCAGTAGGATGCGCAATAGGGTGTTATGGACGTCAAAGTAAAAAATACGTCCCGAATACATTTTAGCTCTGACTGCGCTTGAAGTCATCGATATACATTATGTGAAGCCCTCCTTTCCGTTCATTAATTCCTTTCCGTATTTTATTGCATACTTACCGGCGTACCGGTTTTTAGACCAAAACCAAGCGTTTACAAATGATGATTGATTAGTCATCAGCCGACAACTGGGAAAAACAGAAATTTATCTTGAATTATGGCCCAGGTTATATAGAGCATTAGGGATTGAATTAGGTAGTAAAACAGTTATTTCATGGGTGTTTGGGGAACAGTCAAAACTATTGTCCCTCGGTATCAGGGAAGACATTTCGAACTGTTGCCCGAGGCCGTTAAAAAGTTCGAAAGTCTTCACTGATACCTCGGGACAATAGTTTTGGCTGTTCCCCCAAACACCCATGAAATAACTGTATACTGTTCACCTCCGAGATAATGCTTTTGATTGATGACACTTCTTTGATTGCTAGTTATGCTTGTGAGAAGTAATACATCGGAGGCGTGGGTAATGTCTACAAAAGTGTTATGCCCAAGTGTACAGTCTACTAGCTGTGATAATCGAGAGTTAGAACAACAATAACTAGCTAGAGTTTAACTTGCTACTAACAATAGCTAGAGTTTGTACACAGCTGTATATTAAAGTATCCTTGCTACTAACAATAGCTAGAGTTTGTACACAGCTGTATATTAAAGTATTGTCTTGTACAGAGCAACACAAAAACTCTTTTGTAACTATTCAAACTGCAACTAAACACGTATGACTGTTTACATGTATTATTTATTTATTATTAGGGATGGCAAGAGAAGTTAATCGTATATTCGATAGAATTCTATCAAAAATTCAAAAGCACTCAAACTCTCATTACATGTGTCAAATTAACCTAATTGCTTCCTGTAAGGCCATGTAAATATGGGGACGACTCATTCAGTTATTGTTATCAGCCACTGTAATTTCATGGGCGTTTTCACAAATGAAGCTATTGTCACTTGAACTGCTTTCCGATGAAAGGTGTTTTCTCAAATGGTTATTCAGATTGTTGTTATACCCGAATATGTTAAATGAAATTATTATATAAGTTAATCTCCATACATAGGGTGAATAAAAGGAGATATATATCTAACGTGATAGCGCAGTGGATGCGCGTTCGCTTCAGGTGCGAAAGGTCCGGAGTTCGAGCCCCACTGGAGCCGTTACGATTGTGCCCTTAGGCAAGGCATTTAAATTCCACGTTGCATCTCCCTCCCTCGTGGCGATGGATTCCATCAGGAATGAGGTCTCGAGAGTGATTTATATAAGTTGAAATAACTTGTTTCGCAATCGAGCTAAAATAAATTTGTATAAACTAATATATATCTAACAACATACATGTAGTAATGCTAATGGACTATTTTATATTAGTAATAAGTTTTCCAATGCTTCGAACGATATAGTATAATGTCTGAATTAAATATGACTGAATGTTCGACTAACCCAATGGTAGTGCTCCGCTGGTATCAACTACACTGTCATTTTTGAAGCAGTTTGTTCTACACCCCTGTAACGTAAACCACGTATTTCTGTCGTGGATGTCAAAGCAGCCCATGATTCGCGTGCAGCTGTTGGTCTTTGTGCTGAACGTCCAAAATGTCTTCCGCTGATTCTCGAGACAGAAGCCAGGAGTCGGGTTAATTAAGCACTCTGTATTTAGAAGAAATAAAGCAACTCTGCCTAATAGTACTTACATGTCATACGTTAAAGCAGCATTACATCGTAATAAAGGATGTTTTGGGAAAATATAAATACTAATGTGTGTGTGTTTACAAAAATCGAAACAGTCGCTCAGAAACGACGAAATTCCAATAAATATAAACAGTCGTATACGCGAATTTGTTTATCAACACACGAACTGTAAGCACGCACAGCGCACATGCGCGAAACAACAGAGGATGTAGAAAACAACGTATATATGTTGAACATGAAAGACTATCTATCTATCTTCCTCTAATGTTGAACCCCTCGCGGGGATGTAGAAATGTCCCTAAAGACTTAGCTAACAGAGGTATGAATCAACATATCAAGTAATTTATTTACAAAAGACAACCTGGGGGAAATGGGGACGATGCATTCCGAATGTAAACAAGTGCAGACGCTGCGTTCCGGTTGTAAACAAGTTCGTAACCGACCGACTCGGAAAGTCCTACTTTCGGTTTTGAGTTTGTTTTATCGCAAGAAAACACTGTTTACCAAATGAACATATGCATACACAGTATATTGTTAGATTGTGTAGCAGCATTGCTACCCATATGTAAACATTGAATTTTTCAAATATATTTTATTTCATGCGATGTAATGCTGCTTTAATGATACTCACAGAAAAATCAATTAATAATATAATTTAAAATATAAGTTTCAGAGTGAATCGTGTACTGTCTAATAATGTCACACCAACATAGCAAAGGACCACATGTAGGGGTACAATTCTGTAAATCAATCAAATTGTCACTAATAAAACACACACTGAAATTAAAATACAAACTAAGAAACATAGAAATCACAACTTGCCATTTTAGGGAACCGAAGAACGGATTCGTTTGTTCCGCCATTACATGAACATTTGAATTGCGTAAATCCTAAATAATCAAAGTTGGGCACCTGTGTTATAACTAGTGACGATTAGTCTCATCGTGACATGATTTGTGATGACAGTGCGGATGATTGTGGTACATTATTATAATCTTCTTTTTTTTGGTGAAGATTAAAAGCTTCATTGAAGCTAAAAAGATTCATTTATTTTCATATACTTTACCTTAAGCCCCAGTCCCATCGAGATACCGGTATATAACGGTAGACTGCGGTAGAAGGTACCGTGGTCAATCTGCATCAACCGTGAGCTAACCTATCTCTACTTATCTCAGCCGCGATGAACCTTGTTCAACCTTGGTGTAACGGTATCAACCGTAATTCTACCGGAGACCTATTTTTTATTTTAAGGAGGGACTTAAAAAATTCCTTCAACCGCAGTCAACCGCGTCTACCGTGTTCAACCGCCATTCTAACCCAAGTCTGCCGCAGTGAGCCGTAAGTCCGCCGCATGTACCGTAACTCAACCGTAACTCAACCATGATGTACCGTGATGTACCGGGAGCTAACATATCTATAATTTTGACCCCCGTTAGACCGCGGTAGAGATAACTAAGGTCAGGGTTGACTTACGGTAGACTGAAGCTGACTTACGGTTCACCGCGTGAAAGACACGGTACACCATGCTTGTAAGCGGCAGACCGCGGTACCGATACGGTAGATACGATAGAGATATGTTGAGATGACGGTATAGATATGGTTGAGCGCGGTAAGATCCGTAAGAGCAAGGCAGATATACGGTTGAACGTGTTAGAGATACGGTTGGACACGGTTGATTTACGGTATTCCCGGTTAAGATACGGTATTGACCGGTAGACACCGTTGTACAAAAGGTAGACACCGGTAGGACCCACAGCACACTATAAATGAAGGTGCATTTTGCATTTCTAATCATTATTCTTTTTTATTCTTTTCTTTAATGACAACTTGAATATCATAAAATAAACATAAACACATAACAAGGGGAGGGATGTGGGTTCTTAAAAGAACCTTTGTTTTGTTTTCTTGTCTTCACAGCGTCGGATTGTTCAGAAGCATGTCAGTCAGAGTCCCACCAGAGATGTTTCCGATAGTACCGGATATGTTGCCGAAGGATCCCAGTGACATGTTCGGATGGACGAGACGCTTCTGGTTGCCCTGCAGCTGGTCCGGGCGTATTCCACTGCGGCCATTGAGTTGGAGCTTCTTGCCTATGCTGGTAGCGAACGTCCTGGATCACCAACGGTTGAAAGGTAGACTGTTGACCATCTTGAGGCAGCTGGGGACCCTATTGACCATCTTGTGGGGGCTGTTGAGGGAGCTGTTGAGGGAGCTGTTGAGTCGTTTGCTGAGTTATCTCCAGGGCTTGACCGGGGACATGTGGAGGCAATTTAGAGCTGGCCTCTATGAAGGAGATCATCATCTCTGTTGCCTGGCGATAGAGGGTAGGGTGTAATCGGATGTCTATTTGCTGTGCCAATGTCTCCATCCACGTTCCCCAGGCTGAGGCAGACGATTGCTGATCTCGTGTCAGTAAACCCTCAATACGTCCCTGGATTTGAGCGGCTGTCTTCTGCTGCTGTGACAGTTGTTGCAGCATTCCCGTCATTTCCTCGTCATTGCTACCGTCATCTATCGGCCTCTTGCTCCTGCCCTTCACAACTCCTCTTCCTCCCTTCTTCACCTTCCGATGCAGAGGTGGAACGTCAGCTTCTGCTTCTGCTTCGTCTTCTTCTTCCGATCTTTCTTCCACGACCTCCTCGACATCCATCTCAGATCCGGAGAGCTCTGGTGCTGGTGCTGACTTCATCTTCAGCTGGACGGCTGTACGACCTTCTTTTCGGACAATGTAGCCCTGCAGGAACCCAAAGTTAGTTTGTATGAACTTGTCTCTGTCAGTTCTGTGTATAACTCCCGAACCAGATTTGTCTTTCATCATCTTGCTGATTCTGGTGCGGATGCTTTTGTACCATGTCTCCAGCATTTCTCCCGATTCAACGTCCAACTCCTCGGCCTTCTCTTTCCACAGCGTCTTCTTCTTCGCCGCATCTTTGAAGGGGGACATTGTACGGATGTACAACATGGGATGCGATCGCAGCCACTCTCCCATCTCGACCTCTTGTTCACCCGTCAGAATGATGCCAAAGTTTCGTTTCCGCTTCGGCTTCTGGGATGATTGTGACGACTCTTCCTTCTCGAATGCCTTCTTCTGTGACGACTCTGCCTTCTCGGACGCCTTCTTCTCAGAGACCCTCTCGGTCGATTGGTTTCGGGACGTGGCATCGTCTTCTGAACTAGGAGGTGGGGATGGAGACCTCACTGGTTCTTCAGCTTCAGAATGGTAGGACTCGTCATCTTCCGACACTTCTTTTTCTTCTCGAACCTTCTTCCTGGCGACCTTGACCACCATCTTCTTCTTGGCAGCTGTCTTTCTTGGCGGCATCTTGGCTTCTTCTTATACTTTATAGCGATGTGAACTGTCGGAGCTCTGTATCTGGAATGATGGAGATCCAGAAAAGCGATTTCTTATATAATAGGTCACCATTCTACCGCGGTCTACCGGTCATACCGTATGTCTACCGTATGTCTACCGCTCTGAACCGCGCATGTCAGCCGCCATCAACCGTATATCTACCTCTGTCAACCGCGGTCAACCGCGGACTAGTGCATGTCTACCGGGGTGTACCGCATGTCTACCGTATAGCAACCGCTGTCAACCGTAAATCTACCGCTGTGTACCGTAACTAAACTGGATACCAACCGGACATTAACCTATCTCTACCGTATCTCTACCCTTTTCAACCGCAACTCTACCTTATGTTAACCGGTATGTACCGGTATGTACCGTATTTCTGTCGGTGTCAACCGCCATGAACTGCTAAATTTCATTGCAGTCCCATCGAAAACACCATTTTTCTATCCGTTTGACATACGGTAGAACGCGTTCTAGTGCGATCCACCGTGATCAACCGTTCCCTGCCGTACCTATACTATCTCGATGGGACTGGGGCTTAACGTTACATAACAATGCAGACTAAATGAAAAGCATATACGTCTTACAATGGGATTTCTATACATATATCAATTGACATTTGAAAATATATATTGTTGCCATATATATATATATATGCGTATATACACCATCAACACGTGCATATACGTGCATGCACAAATATACACACATGTGCACACGCACGCACGCACGCACATACACACACACACACACACACAGTTGAGAACTTTGTCACAGTTATTTGGAAATCATGTTGGTACAGTTTTGTCTTGATAAATATACGGGGACAGTTTTGTCTTGATGAATATACGGGGACAGTTTTGTCTTGATGAATATACGGGTACAGTTTTGTCTTGATGAATATACGGGGACAGTTTTGTCTTGATAAATATACGGGCACAGTTTTGTCTTGATAAATATACGGGCTCAGTTTTGTCTTGATAAATATACGGGCACAGTTTTGTCTTGATAAATATACGGGCACAGTTTTGTCTTGATAAATATACGGGGACAGTTTTGTCTTGATAAATATACGGGCACGATTTTGTCTTGATAAATATACGGGTCTTTAGCTGTGACATAGCACACACATGAACGGGTGACATTGTTGATGCCTTTTCATTATACATAAACAATCGATATATGTACTGTAAACTGTTTAACCTACCTCTGGAAATTCTTATTCCTGGTTCCAAGTTCATAATGGGTAGATCTGTCAAAGACTGGGGATCAAAAGGGTCCACTTGAGGTCTGGTATTAGTTGTTGCAGATCCGGACCCTGTCCTTATGTCAGTCATATTCCGCTCATTTCTGATATCAACCAAATTAGAACCAGTTTGTCCTCCACGAATATCTAACATGGTGGAACCAGTCTGTCCACCGCGGATGTCAACCATTCTGGAACCAGTCTGTCCTCCGCGGATGTCAACCATACTGGAGCCAGTCTGGCCTCCACGGACGTCAACCATTTTGGAGCCAGTCTGTCCTCCGCGGACGTCAACCATACTGGAGCCAGTCTGTCCTCCGCGGATGTCAACCATACTGGAGCCAGTCTGGCCTCCACGGACGTCAACCATTCTGGAGCCAGTCTGTCCTCCGCGGACGTCAACCATACTGGAGCCGTTCTGTCCACCGCGGATGTCAACCATTCTGGAGCCAGTCTGTCCTCCGCGGATGTCAACCATACTGGAGCCAGTCTGGCCTCCACGGACGTCAACCATTCTGGAGCCAGTCTGTCCTCCGCGGACGTCAACCATGCTGGAGCCAGGCTGTCCTCCACGGATGTCAACCATGTTGGAACCAGTCTGTCCTCCGCGGACGTCAACAATGCTGGAGCCAGGCTGTCCTCCGCGGATGTCAACCATTCTGGAACCAGGCTGTCTTCCGCGGACGTCAACCATACTGGAGCCAGCCTGTCCTCCGCGGACGTCAACCATACTGGAGCCAGTCTGGCCTCCGCGTATGTCAACCATGTTGGAACCAGTCTGTCCTCCGCGTATATCAACCATTCTGGAACCAGTCTGTCCTCCGCGGATGTCAACCATATTGGAGCCAGTCTGGCCTCCTCGGACGTCAACCATTCTGGAGCCAGTCTGTCCTCCGCGGACGTCAACCATACTGGAGCCAGTCTGGCCTCCGCGTATGTCAACCATGTTGGAACCAGTCTGTCCTCCGCGGATGTCAACCATGTTGGAACCAGTCTGTCCTCTGCGGATGTCAACCAAGTTGGAACCAGTCTGTCCCCCGCGGATGTCAACCAATCTGGAACCAGTCTGTTCTCCGCGGATGTCAACCAAGTTGGAACCAGCAGTCTGTCCCCCGCGGATGTCAACCAATCTGGAACCAGTCTGTCCTCTGCGGATGTCAACCAAGTTGGAACCAGTCTGTCTCCCGCGGATGTCAACCAATCTGGAACCAGTCTGTTCTCCGCGGATGTCAACCAAGTTGGAACCAGCAGTCTGTCCCCCGCGGATGTCAACCAAGTTGGAACCAGTCTGTCCCCCGCGGATGTCAACCAATCTGGAACCAGTCTGTTCTCCGCGGATGTCAACCAAGTTGGAACCAGCAGTCTGTCCCCCGCGGATGTCAACCAATCTGGAACCAGTCTGTCCTCTGCGGATGTCAACCAAGTTGGAACCAGCAGTCTGTCCCCCGCGGATGTCAACCAATCTGGAACCAGTCTGTTCTCCGCGGATGTCAACCAAGTTGGAACCAGCAGTCTGTCCCCCGCGGATGTCAACCAATCTGGAACCAGTCTGTGCTCTGCGGATGTCAACCAAGTTGGAACCAGCAGTCTGTCCCCCGCGGATGTCAACCAATCTGGAACCAGTATGTCCTCCGCGGATGTCAACCATGTTTGAACCAGTCTGTCCTCCACGGATGTCAACCAAGTTGGAACCAGTCTGTCCTCCGCGGATGTCAACCAATCTGGAACCAGTCTGTCCTTCGCGGATGTCAACCATGTTTGAACCAGTCTGTCCTCCACGGATGTCAACCAAGTTGGAGCCAGTCTGTCCTCCGCGGATATCAACCAGGTTGGAGCCGGTCTGCCCTCCTCCAATGTCAACCATTCCAGCGCCAGTTTGTTGTCCTCGAATGTCAGCCATTGTGTTACCAGTCTGTCCTCCGCGAGGGTCAACAATGTTGGAACCAGTCTGTCCTCCGCGGATGTCAACCATTGCGGAGGCACTCCGTCCTCCGCGGATATCAACCATGTTGGAGCCGGTCTGTCCTCTGATGTCAACCAATCCGGCACCAGTCTGTCCTCTGCGGATGTCACCCATATTTGACCGAGTCTGTACTCCGCGGACGTCAGCAAAAGTAGAACCAGTTTTTCCTCGAATGTCAGACAATTTAGTATTAGTCTGGTCTGTGCCTGTGTTTCGTACGTCCACCATGGAAGTTCTCAAGTTCATGCCTCTCACATCTACCATATTTGATGTTCCAGGTGTTCCTTTATCCACCAAATTCGAAGACCCAACCTTCCTCATGTCGACCATGGAAGAACCAGTGTTTGCGCGGGAAGCAGTACTTGATCTAACGTCAATCATATTAGATGCGGGACGGTGTCTGACATCAGCCATATGTGTGCCCACATTTCTACGAATATCAATCATGTTTGATGAACCCTTACTAATTCCAGACGCGCCAATACCACCTTCTCTTATGTCAACCATGCTTCTTTCAGAATTTCTAACATCAACCATATTTGGGATACCCTTTCTCATTCGGACATCCGCCATATTTGTGGAAGCTCTTCCTCTGATATCGACTGTAGCATTTGTCCGTCCGGAATTTCTTACATCAACCATAGCTTTTCTCTTTCTAATATCAGTCAAGGTTAACCCACCCCCTCTCCTGATATCACTAAACTGTGACCCGGTTCCAGTAGTGCGAGCATCAACCATATTCTTTCTCCTGCCATTTCTAACATCTATCATATTAGCGCTACCGACGTTTCGGGTGTCCACTAAATTTCTATCCACAGTTGACCGCGCACGAATGCCCACAGGCGGGTCTACCGCTGGTCTTGTGAAATCTGGAATAACACACCGCTTTCGACACCCTGCGCGTGTTATGAACACATTCCTATCTCGGACACTGTAACATCCGTATATCTGTACACAAGCGGAGGTCTTCGAGCTGAAACTGTAGTACGTTTTCCTTTGGTGTGCCGCGCAGTTTCCGGGGGAAGGGTTCATTGCACATTCTGAAAGTTTACAATGAAAACGATATAATATTATGCGGAAAACAGACGGCAACAGTAATTGTTTCAACATACAAGTCTCGTATTTAACATGGCGTTCGTTTCAGGTGCGAAAGGCCCGGCGTTCGCACCCAGCATTACATAGCCATTATGATTGTGCCATTGGGCAAGGTATTTATATTCCACATTGCCTCTTCTCTCCCTTCTCTCCCATGGCGATGTCCATCAGAAATGAGGTCCTCGAGAGTGATTGATATAAGTTGTAGGGACTCGTTTGTATATAAATGTGTATAAACTAAGATGGATCTGTAGTCCAGTGGTAATACGTTGTACTGGTAATCCAGGGATCTCAGGTTCGATCCCCATCTGACCCTAAATAAATTAACAGTCTTTCAGATGGGACTTTAAACCGAGGTATCGTGTCAGTGCTGTACACCGTGCACGTAAACGAACAAGAGGAGACTCTGGAGTGCCTATCTGTCTGTATCATTGCACTATCCTCCAAAACTCTAAAATGACTAATCTCTTCAGGAGGCGTCGCTTATATGAGCAAACGGTAGCGACGGTAAATAAACGTAAAACACACACACAGATGGACAATCAACACAAGTTCCTACATGAAAAGGATAATTTCCAGAAGAGGCAAAGGCAGCTCTGGAATCCAGGCTAATAGAAGTTGTACCAGTCCACACGGTGGCCAACTTTCATACAAATTGGATGAAAATTGCAGGAAATAGAATCATATGTAAATGGTTCAATGCATTGGATAGTAAACGGACGGACATATGTAACTGTCAATGACCCATTGCCGTAAATGGAGAGGGGCATAAATATATATGTCTCATCATCAGCAGTAGCATCTGTAGCAAGTGTCTCACTTTGTCAGGAGTATGTTCGCAATTTGTTCTGGAAGTTCGGAAGTCGTGATAGCGCAGTGGATGCGCGTTCGCTTCAGGTGCTAAAGGTCCGGAGTTCGAGCCCCGCAAGGCATTTAAATTCCACGTTGCCTCTTCTCTCTCCCTCGTGGCGATGGATTCCATCAGGAATGAGGTCTCGAGAGTGATTTATATAAGTTAAAATAACTTGTTTCGCAATCGAGCTAAAATAAATTTGTATAAACTAATTTGTTCTGGAAATAGCTTACTGTTACACACACACTACTAAATACGTGTACATACGGGGATCAGCACCCTGCGGTCGTTCCCCTTTGAAACAGCCCTGACGACAGCGAACTCTTGTAAGAAATACGTTACGGTCTCGGATGCTGTAACATCCGTATATTTCTGTACATCTGTGCGTTTTGGTACTGTAACTATAGTATGTCCGACGGTCTTGCTCGCGACACCGTCCCGGCGACGGATTTAGACGACATTCTGTAAAACAAAACACATATTAATGTACACAAATTAAACAGTTTAGAATCATCTGCATATCAGATATTTAACGAAACCAAATCTGGGATCTCATAGATGTACATAATGAACAGTAAGGTACCAAGACTGATCCGTGGGGAACGCCATTGAGACCAACAAATAATGGCGTGGGGAACGCCATTGAGACCAACAAATAATGCCGTGGGGAACGCCATTGAGACCAACAAATAATGCCGTGGGGAACGCCATTGAGACCAACAAATAATGCCGACTAACAAATTCCTGGACACGAGCACACAGACACGCATTAATCCAATTGAGTAGATTACCTTGTATTCCATAGTTTTCAATTTGATGAGTAGACGGGATATAGGAACTCTATAAAAAATTATCGAATTGTCAAGATATATGCCATCAACACTATGGCTTGATGTATAGTCTTTGTGAGTTCATTTTATCTGGCAGATTCGTTAAACAGGACTTACCCTTCATAAGTTAATGCTGATTTTCATTGATCAACTTTTGAGAGTTTAAATAAGTCACTAGACAATAGTTTATGATGGAGACACAATAAGTATTGCATTGCGCATAGTCCAACCGTATGCGCAGCATTCGTTCTTACTAATCATGAGGCACGCACATGTATTTTATATGGTAGTACGTATATACACTGACAAGCCCAGAACAATCACATTATATTTACGGCAAGGTGATCCAATCAAAATTCTGGAAACTGCATTGAAGCGAAATAAAGAACCATATTCTCGTCAATGTAATTAACACTTAATAAGTTAATATACGTACTTTAAATATATTTCGGGGGGAAGTTTTCCAAAACTATCAATAACCCCAAGCTAAAGCGTGTGGGCATTTGCACAATACATTGACATTATAAAATGCTGATCACAAGGTTTGAACTGGATAATAAACTGGATATATCATGCATACAGCAGGTCACAGGCAGCAGATGATAGCGTTCTTACAAGCTGATAGTTCACGTCAGGGAATAATTAGCCTAGTGAATTCTGAATTCTTATGGAGCGCCAATCTAATTATCATGGTGATTTATTGGCTAATCCTTTCGTTAAGGTGTATAAAATAACGATCCTCTTGTAATGATATAGAACAAACGGATCTGTAGTCCAGTGGTAACACGCTGGACTGATAACCCAGGGGTCGCATGTTCGATCCCCCGTCTGACCTTAATAAAATTAACAGTCTTTCAGATGGGACTTTAAGCCGAGGTCTCGTGTCGGTGCTGTACACAGTGCACGTAAATGAACCAGAGGAGACTCTTGAATGGGCCTATGTCTGTATCATTACACTATCCTCCAAAATTCTAAAATGACTAATCTCTTCAGGAGGCATCGCTCATATGGGCAACTTGCGTTAGCGACGATAAATAAACGTAAAACACACAATAGTGATATAGAGGCCCTTGCTGGTTACTATCGAGACATCATATGCTGGTTAAGAACGCTACAGAACCGATGCATACTAACAGTAATACTTAGCTGAACGTTTGATTTCGTAATATTGTAATATAACTTTTCCAACTAACGATCACGGAGAGCCAAGTCATACAGGGTCACATTGGTCGTTACGTTTTCTGATGTTTACAAGTACAATCTAATAGTACACATACCGAGGTTAATGTCTGAGATGGGCACAGGTGGCAGAGTGGACGTCTCGGGTGTCACCCCTGGTGTACACGCCCTCGCACAGTTCTCCAATCTGATAAAAACATTGCGGTCCCGTATACTGTAGCAGCCATACAATCTGGTACAAGACATGGTCTTGGCGCTGTAGCTCCAGTATGAACGTTTCTCGTTCTCTCTACATCGTCCTGGGGCTGGGTTCAGGTAGCATTCTACAGAATACAAGAGGACAGAGTGGCATAAGACGCTCACTTCAGCGAACCATGCATATTTCAGTCCATCACCTTTAATTTGATCTAGTTTGTATATAAATGGTAGATTATAAATTGGAGCTCACAAGTTTTCATAAGATTGTAAATTTCACAAAATGTGAACAGAATTAAGTCAAACATAGAGCTGCTACAGTGTTTACAAGGACATTCCTTAATTTGACCTAGTGACCTATTATTGAATGAAACAAAGCTTTCGTCAATATGCAATGCATGACATGTTTAAAAAGAATCTCGTCAATGTTGTTTGTATGGATGTTATTTTTCTTGATCTATTGACTTGGTGTGATTGATTATCAAAACAAACCAAGCTAGCTAACATAATAGCTAAGCTGTCAACGATTTATGTTCTGAACTATATTTTTACGTACGTGAATCCATGACACCAGAGGGCGTCGCAGAACCGGAAATGAAACAGTTTCGTCTGCAACCGTCCCTACGTATGAACACATTTCTATCGCGGATGTTATAACAGCCATATATCTGAACACATGTTGAAGATTTGCTGCTGAACGTATAAAACTGCCGTTGCTGGTTCTCACGGCAAACGCCAGGCGACGGATTGATTCTGCATTCTACAACAGATAATTATCGGATGTAATTTGACACAATTCATTTCCGCCACATGTTGACCAAATTGGCGAGATGGTAGAGTGGTAGTGGTCGTGATTTCAAATTACTAGCCACCTCACAGCTGTATGTTCCAGTCCCACTAGGGGTGTCGAATTCTTTCATGTGAGGAAGCTAGTTAGCTGACTTGCGGAAGGTCGCTGGTTCTACCAGGGTTTCCGTCCGTGCCTGAAATACTGATCGAAGGCAGCCGGGATCTTCCTCCACCAATAACAGCTGGAGAGTCTATGACCTAAGCTGTCGGTGAAACGTTAAACCCTGAAAACAAACAAACATGGCCATATGCATGTAGGCGACGCCCCTGGAGAAGTGTTGGTTGTCGCGGGTTAGTGCTAGATACAGTGGAGTCTAGCTCCTTTATTCTGGGTAATGTGTATAATAATAAAGACTTTATTGTATATGAGATGGCCGCAAGATCGAACAGGTGGGTTTTCTCTGGGTATTCCGGTTTCCTCCCTCACGAATGACCACATTATGCTTTCATCGGCGCCAACGAGAGTAATTCATATAAATTGTTAAATCTTGTTTCGCAATCATTGTAAAACAAATAAATATGAAACTTAGTGGTTCTAATTTAAAGGAGCTTCATACTTCAAGCTAGGTCTGAAAACCTTAAATATTAAATTCTAACACATCTATATACTTGGTCTGAAAACCTTTAATATTAAATTCTAACACATCTATATACTTGGTCTGAAAACCTTTAATATTAAATTCTAACACATCTATATACTTGGTCTGAAAACCTTTAATATTAAATTCTAACACATCTATATACTTGGTCTGAAAACCTTTAATATTAAATTCTAACACATCTATATACTTGGTCTGAAAACCTTTAATATTAAACTCTAACACATCTATATACTTGGTCTGAAAACATTTACTATTAAATTCTAACACATCTATATACTTGGTCTGAAAACCTTTAATATTAAATTCTAACACATCTATATACTTGGTCTGAAAACCTTTAATATTCTAACATATCTATATACTTACCAGGAGCAACGGTGTAATCTGTGTTTACAGGGAGAGGGACACCGTCCACTTTGCCAAAGCTCCCACCAGGTGTCACAGGCTGCACGGGAATATTACCGGAACATGACTGTGTACAACCATGCTGAGTAAGAAACACGTTTCGGTCTCGTATCCCATAGCAACCAAAGATGCGCACGCATGTGTTCGTTTTTGTAGAGTACATGAAATATGTTCTCTTCTCCTCCAGTCGACACACACCTTGTGATGGAACGATGTAACACTCTAAACAGAAAAGAGATAGATCGGTCAGTTACTTCCCCTGAATACTCTTCTATGGAGGATATGTATTCTTATATGGTGACCTCCCTTTTTATCGGTGTTTTCTTTGCACCACATGCTATCAATTTGAATCCGTTTTCTCATCTTATGATTATTAAATTATTAAATCTCGACAGTATTATCATCAAATGGGTAGGCCTACTTTACTGTAAAATTCAATTAATGGACATGATTTTGATTAAATCACATATATTATACCGTAACATCTGGCTAGAGTAGAACAGTAATAACGAAGATTCCAACAAACAGGGCCAATATACATTTCGGGATAAATCGGACATTATCTGCCATGGGATGTAATAGAGAAACCAGCCATGTCGCTCATTAACCTTGTAATGGTTGCCATGTAGAATTAGCCTCGGTTCCAGTCTATCTAACGCCAAGAAATGTTATTTAATGAGTATCAACAGCAAATCATCAAATTTCTACAGTTTAAACAACCAGATACTTCAACAAGTTCAAGAAAATCCATACTTAGGAGCCACTATCTCCGAAGATCTGAAGTGGGACTCGCATATCACTAAATTAGTCAAAAAAGCAAACTCTTCACTTGGTTTCCTGAGAAGAAACTTGAAATACTGCCCTCAATCATGCAGAAGATCAGCATATTTGGCACTGGTACGCTCCACACTAGAGTACAGTTCAACAGTCTGGGACCCCTATTATGCAAAGGACATCGATAGGATAGAAAGAGTGCAACGCCAAGCTGCAAGATTCATCTCTGGCGACTACAAGAGTAGAGATGAAGGTTGCGTCACCAAGATGCTAAGCGACTTGAAACTCCCCTCATTACAAGACCGACGGAAGATGAATCGCCTAGTATTCTTCTACAAGGTGGTCGAGGGCTGGTGCCAGCCTTCCCGTGCCAAGATTTTCTTACATCAGAAAGACCTAAACGCAGAATCAAGCCAAAACAATATAAAGACTGTGTCGTAAAAAATGTGTTAGAAAACTATGTGAACAATAATTCAAAGTGTTTCGTTATTGAGCAGGGTAGAACAGACAAATATACAAACTCTTACTTCCTCAAAACTATAAAAGACTGGAACAAACTTGAAGATAGTTTTGTGTGCGCCAAATCAACTGAGAGCTTTAGGTCAGCTCTTTCAGCCAAATTATTATAGACTCTCTCTCTCTCCGACGTGTACATGCCGAAAGGATTCTACGTCGTATCCATTCAGATTCAGATTCAGATCGATTTTTCACTTTTTAACTTCTGGCAAAACTCAATACGGCACAATTAATAGTCTCAGTGTTAAAATATATGTATTTGACTGACCAGCCAGGCAAAATATATCGACGCCTGTTCCCAGGCTAGTGATATTTGTGTTGTTATTTCGCCTGTTCCCAGGCTAATGTAGAATATATGGAACTGTATAGCTAAAGCCCAAATGCGATAAAGCAAATCATGATTTTCATACAATCAGGAGTGGTCAGGATCACAGCTTTACAGCACTGTTTTAACCCCGAATAAAGACACACATTCCAGGAATATGATCTTATTTCCGGTAACGCATGCGCAGTGTGACTTCCGGACAAGAAAATGGTTACAATGATTAAATTCAATCGGAATGATTAATATGATAACAAAATGCAACCGTGGTGTAATGGATACGGTGCATCGTAACCGAATGGGTGTATGTTCGAATCCCGTAAGAACCACGGGGAGTGGTATCTTTGGTTAAAACATTTAACTCGAATCCCGTAAGAACCACGGGGAGTGGTATCTTTGGTTTTTTCGAATCCCGTAAGAACCACGGGGAGTGGTATCTTTGGTTAAAACATTTAACTCGAATCCCGTAAGAACCACGGGGAGTGGTATCTTTGGTTAAAACATTTAACTCGAATCCCGTAAGAACCACGGGGAGTGGTATCTTTGGTTAAAACATTTAACTCGAATCCCGTAAGAACCACGGGGAGTGGTATCTTTGGTTAAAACATTTAACTCGAATCCCGTAAGAATCACGGGGAGTGGTATCCTTGGTTAAAACATTTAACTCCACATTGCCTTTTCTCAAGAATGAATTCTCTTGAGCGATTAAAGCGACACTACATCAGTGAAAACGCAAATTTCTACAGAATGTAATTGCCTATTATATTGTGTAATATTTTTCCAAATATTTGCCTCAAATACTGAGTATTTCAACTAATAAACAAACGTCGTATACGCGATTTGTTGACATAACAAAATAATGTAAATTCATGGGTAATACAACTCGTATATCCTGAATAGCACGATTTATTGTACAGATTTACCGTTATATCTCACATTTGTGCCTATGCATATTTATTTGTAGACTAGTCTTAGATCAATTATCTTTAAACAACGTTATCTCACGTTTAGTATTGACTCTGTCTGATGACAAAGAAACATCAATTCAGGAGCGTGGATTATCGTTATATGAAATCCTACTTTCAATTTTGAAAGTGTGTAGATCACAAACACACTGTTTATTAATTCAATGTTAGTGTTCGAATGTATTAAGAATAATTTGTAGCAGCAACGCATTTATACGTGAAAAAAATGCATTTTATTTGCTTTTTGCGATGTAATGTCGCTTTAATATAATGTTGTAAGTAGATCTATATGTTTCTCAATAAGGCTAAACGAATGTTGTACAAACTATTAATGTTTTATTACACGTACGTGACTCCATAACTCCAGACGATGAACTGTCGTTGCTTAGGAAACAGTTGCGACGACATCCAGCCTGTGTGAGATATATGTTGCGGTCTCTGGTGGAGTAACAACCGTAGATATGGTTGCAGTCACCAGTTTTACTGGAGTAACTATAGAACGCTCTCTTTTCTCGATCCGAACACACGCCAGGAGACGGGTTAATCCGACACTCTGTTGGCAATTCCAACAATATTTTTAATGGTCAATATTTCACTACAGAATGTGATGAACAATAAAAGCATACTGGTTGTTTGTTAATAGTAATAACTAGATTATTAAGTATCAATTAAAACACTGTTGTGACGTCATACCATTGTACTTATTAATATTGGACTGGTGTCAAATCGCCAGCGTGTTATATTAAATCCTACGCGTAAATGTACAAAATTAACAATTTTAATTAGTAAGATCTTGTTATATAAGTGTGTGTTTTAAGTAAGAGATCAACAATACAGACGGATGTGTAGTCCAGTGGTAACACGCTGGACTGGTAAACCAGGGATCGCAGGTTCGATCCCCCGTCTGACCCTAATACAATTAACAGTCTTTCAGATGGGACGTTAAACCGAGGTCTCGTGTCGGTGCTTTACATCGTGCACGTAAAAGAACCAGAGGAGACTCTGGAATGGGTCTCTCTCCGTATCATTGCACTACCCTCCAACAATCTAAAATGACTAATCTCTTCAGGAGGCGTCGCTCATATGGGCAACCGGTAGCGACGATAAATAAACGTAAAACACACAACATATATAAGCTTCAAACGGATACAATATGTAAACTATTGGTACTGACTTGGAGCTACGCGCCTCACACAGTCCAATATTTTACATATTGGATTGTTTTCGGCTTATATACTATACATAGCACGTGTACGTTCATGCGTTAGTAATCAGTAACTGTAGTATATTCTCACCCAGTATTTTACATGTACATGTAACCGTGTAAATAATAAGTAACTCACCTAACGATATTTTGATGTTAAGGTGTATAGGTGGAGGGGCAACATCAGCACCGCTACCAACACAATGCCGCCTGCAACTGGGCAACGTTCTAAATACGTTCCTATCACGGATGCTGTAACAGCCAAATATCTGCTGGCAATCACTTGTCTTTGAACTGTAGCTCCACAATGAATGTTTCTCATTCGCCTTGCAACGTCCTGGAGACGCATTTATGTAACATTCTGTAAATAAAAACAAGCGTTCCGTCAGATTGACTGATATCTTCTCTCTTGTTGGTAGTATCAACAGGTGGGGTTTTATGTTATATCTTGTCGGTAGCACCAACAGGTGGGGTTTTATGTTATATCTTGTCGGTAGCATCAACTGGTGGGGTTTTATGTTATATCTCGTCGGTAGCACCAACTAGTGGGGTTTTATGTTATATATTGTGGGTAGCATCAACTGGTGGGGTTTTATGTTATATTTGTTGGTGTGGTGGGGTTTTATGTTATATCTTGTGGGTAGTACTAACTAGTGGGGTTTTATGTTATATCTCGTCGGTAGCACCAACTGGTGGGGTTTTATGTTATATCTCGTCGGTATCACCAACTGGTGGGGTTTTATGTTATATCTTGTCGGTAGTACTAACTAGTGGGGTTTATGTTATATCTTGTGGGTAGCACCAACTGGTGGGGTTTTATGTTATATCTTGTGGGTAGCATCAACTGGTGGGGTTTTATGTTATATCTTGTGGGTAGCACCAACTGGTGGGGTTTTATGTTATATCTTGTGGGTAGCATCAACTGGTGGGGTTTTATGTTATATCGTGTCGGTAGCACCAACTGGTGGGGTTTATGTTATATCGTGTCGGTAGCACCAACTTGTGGGGTTTTATGTTATATCTTGTCGGTAGCATCAACTGGTGGGGTTTTATGTTATATATTGTCGGTAGCACCAACTGGTGGGGGTTTATGTTATAGCTTGTCGGTAGCACCAACTGGTGGGGTTTTATGTTATATCTCGTCGGTAGCACCAACTGGTGGGGTTTTATGTTATATCTCGTCGGTAGCACCAACTGGTGGGGGTTTATGTTATATCTTGTGGGTAGCACCAACTGGTGGGGTTTTATGTTATATCTTGTGGGTAGCATCAACTGGTGGGGTTTTATGTTATATCTTGTGGGTAGCATCAACTGGTGGGGTTTTATGTTATATATTGTGGGTAGCATCAACTGGTGGGGGTTTATGTTATATCTCGTCGGTAGCACCAACTGGTGGGGTTTTATGTTATATCTTGTGGGTAGCACCAACTGGTGGGGTTTTGTTATATCTTGTGGGTAGCATCAACTGGTGGGGTTTTATGTTATATCTTGTCGGTAGCACCAACTGGTGGGGTTTTATGTTATATCTTGTGGGTAGCACACACTGGTGGGGGTTTATGTTATATATTGTGGGTAGCACCAACTGGTGGGGTTTTATGTTATATCTTGTGGGTAGCACCAACTTGTGGGGTTTTATGTTATATCTTGTGGGTAGCACCAACTGGTGGGGTTTTATGTTATATCTTGTGGGTAGCACCAACTGGTGGGGTTTTATGTTATATCTCGTCGGTAGCACCAACTTGTGGGGTTTTATGTTATATCTCGTCGGTAGCACCAACTTGTGGGGTTTTATGTTATATCTTGTGGGTAGCACCAACTTGTGGGGTTTTATGTTATATCTTGTGGGTAGCACCAACTGGTGGGGTTTTATGTTATATCTCGTTGGTAGCATCAACTAGTGGGGTTTTATGTTATATTTTGTGGGTAGCACCAACTGGTGGGGTTTTCTGTTATATCTTGTGGGTAGCACAAACTGGTGAGGTTTTAAGTTATAGTATAGTTTTTATCTTAAGGGGCTATGGCTTCTATGACGTGCTAAAAATAAATAATTTGAAAAAAATAAACAATTACAAAAGATCTTTCATCACACTTCATTTGTTTTTATTACGTTAATTGATTCAGCTTACGTGTGTATAGAACTACAAGAAGTGTATTGACAAAGTAAAGCATACAGACGGATCTGTTGTCCAGTGGTAACACGCTGGACTGGTAATCCAGGGATCGCAGGTTCGATCCCCCGTCTGACCCTAATAAAATTAACAGTCTTTCAGATGGAACGTTAAACCGAGGTCTCGTGTCGGTTCTGTACACCGTGCACGTAAAAGACCCAGAGGAGACTCTGGAATGGGTCTCTGTCTGTATCATTGCATTAATTCTCCAAAATCTAAAATGACTAATCTCTGCATGAGGCGTCGCTCATATGGGCAACCGGTAGCGACGATAAATAAACGTAAAACACACAGGCTATCAAACGATCACAACAACAATCAAACAAATGTTTGATGTTTTTATGAAGCAGAATAGAAGAAATAAGAAACATAAACAATTAATATCTATAATACATTAGTATAGTGTTACCCCTATTGAATGAGACACAGTTTACGGGCATCAGTACTTCCCGAATCCTATCCGTGAAGGACTGGCTGATGGGCCTGGCTGATGGGCCTGGCTGATGGGCCTGGCTGATGGGCCTGGCTGATGGGCCTGGCTGATGGGCCTGGCTGATGGGCCTGGCTGATGAGCCTGAATAATGGGCATGGCTGGTAGGTCTGGCTGATGGGCCTGGATGATGGGCCTGGCTGGTAGGTCTGGCTGATGGGCCTGGCTGATGGGCTTGGATGATGGGCCTGGCTGGTAGGTCTGGTTGATAGGCCTGGCTGATGGGCCTGGATAATGGGCCTGGCTGATGGGCCTGGCTGGTAGGCCTGGCTGATGGGCCTGGATGATGGGCCTGGCTGATGGGCCTGGCTGGTAGGTCTGGCTGGTAGGCCTGGCTGATGGGCCTGGATGATGGGCCTGGCTGATGGGCCTGGATGATGGGCCTGGCTGATGGGCCTGGCTGGTAGGTCTGGCTGATGGGCCTGGCTGCTGGGCCTGGCTGATAGACCTGGCTGATGGGCCTGGCTTGTAGGCCTGGCTGATGGGCCTGGTTGCTGGGCCTGGCTGATAGGCCTGGCTAATGGGCCTGGCTGGTAGGTCTGGCTGATGGGCCTGGCTGATAGGCCTGGCTGGTAGGCCTGGCTGATGGGCCTGGCTGATGGGCCTGGCTGATAGGCAATCGATAACCATTATTTAACTAGCTGGCGGCTCACCAACCGGCCATATCACAATGAACCCATGGCGAGGTTCGAACCTTCCACGTCCCGCTCCGTAGCCGGACACTTTCATCACTAGGCCACGGAGATGGTACATGTATATGTTTTCAATCACCAAGTTTCATGAAAACTGGATCATATGAGAACCCAATGCACAAATAGGCAACAAACTCCAAACAATGCGGCTGTGACGAGATATTGTCTGTTTGATATCGCATTAACAAACAACGTGCACGTCATAACTGGACCGCAAAATGAGGGCTATCGTTGAGTAATGGATTAATTATTTATTTATGTACAGTTTGTCCAAAGTCAATGAATGTCCGCAAACGATGTACACCAATCGCTTACAGATGACAGTCGCATAATAATCACAGGTCGATTATTAATTTGTAATTAGCCACATATAATATAATATGTTTATGTTTATTTTATGTATATTTGATCGTCTGCTTATGAATGTACAATGACACAAGTACGATGAATCATTATATATGTGTTAGCAAGATTTAGAAAATAATGTTTTTAGTCAACTAGTTGTGTTATTGAGATCTAGTCATGCCAGTGCTCTGTCCAAACCGGCGTTTCCTTTATTTTAAACAAAATGGTCACAGAAAACAAACACGTTCTAAGCTTATGGTGACTCCTTATTGTCATGTCCTCCATCTTTCTTCTTTTTCTTTTGTTTTATCAATGATGACACATCCGTATCTGCTAGACGAGTCAGTGGTCCTGTGATTCACACGATGGACTATAACACTATGTCTGACCCTAATAATACTATCAATTTTGTTTAATCATATTTTATTGCAAATCAATAGTAAATATGTCATACACATAAAGATACAAATCAAATACTAGCAGGAACAAAATAAAAATACAAATTGTTTGGTCCACAAGTTTTAACAACATTAGACAAAGGCCCAACAATTCTTTCAGATGGGACTATAAACCGAGGTAACCTGTATCGGTGCTATACACCGGGCATGTAAAAGGGCCACGGACTACGGACTTAGAGCGTCTTCTTTATCTTGCACTATCCTCCAAATTAATAAAATGCTTGGCATACCTCTGGAGGCATAGATCCGATTAACCAATGGGAGACGGTAAATAAACGTAGGCCCTATCCAAACTAAACAGATCGTATCGAGTTGTGTCCGACTGATCGACATACGGATCTGTAGTCCAGTGGCAACACACTGGACTGGTAATCCAGGGATCGCAGGTTCGATCCCCCATTTGACCCTAATAAAATTAACAGTCTTTCAGATGGGACATTAAACCGAGGTCTCGTGTCAGTGCTATACACCGTGCACGTAAAAAAACCAGAGGAGATTCTGGAATGGGGCTCTGTCTGTATCACTGCACTATCCTCCAAACATCTAAAATGACTAATCTCTTCGGGAGGCGTCGCTCATATGGGCAACCGGTAGCGACGATAAATACACGTAAAACACACACCGACTGATCGAGTAATGGGTAATTGCACTTGCCCACGAGTTTTATTTAATTTAATTATTACCTATATTTTAATTGTTATAATTTTAGATCCGAATATTTTATAGCATATTTAGAATCCATTGTAATTGTGTTTGCTATTTTTGTCTTGTTTTATCTCATTGTATGTGGAAGTTTTTATCAATATTTGTGATATTTAGGCTGTAAAGCGCTTTTGAGCGTTTTATTTTTAGATGAAAAGAGCGCTATATAAGTTTGGTATATAATAATAATAATATAATGTTAATTAAGTTTCTGAGAATGGAGTCCGTAAATCGTAACAATCCGGCATGTCTACTGATTGACTATAGCATGTATCTTAAGTTCAGTTCAACTCGAAAGGCAAAAAGTATTATACCAGTTGATATTAGTTGAAACTTGCTACAATACATAGTATGTACTGTGAACACTGTTATTAAACTGTAACACCCTGCTACAACGGAACACGAAATTCTAGTGAAATAACTGAATGTTTGCAGAGTTTCATCGGGTGTTTTTTAAAATAGTTTAACCACTTCTAAGACCAATTCATTTTTTCGTCGTCATATGTGACCTGTGGATCGAGGGCATCCCACATTCACCTTACCATAATGGGCATATATAACGTGCAATTGAACATGAGAAGAAAATGTACAGACGGATCTGTAGCCCAGTGATAAAACACTGGACTGGTAATCCAAGGATCGCAGGTTCGATCCCCCGTCTGACCCTAATACAATTAACAGTATTTCAGATGGGACGTTAAACCGAGGTCTCGTGTCGGTAATTTACACCGTGTACGTAAAAGAACCAGAAGAGACTCTGGAATGTGTCTCTGTCTGTATCATTGCACTATCCTCCAAAATCTAACATGACTAATCTCTTCATGAGGCGTCGCTCATATGGGCAACCGGTAGCGACGATAAATAAACGTAAAACACACACAGAGAAGAAAATACCAACACCATGAATAATATATACAATGTTTGCAGTTTGATATACATGTAGAACTTAATTTACTCACGTGGCTCTCTTCTCCAACCTTTCGTGGAGTTCGTAGTGTCACTTATAATACAGTTAGAGCGACACGAATTACGTGTCAGGAATACGTTACGGTCGCGGACACTATAACAGCCGAATATTTGGACACACGACCCGGATTTACTCGAGAAAGTGAAGAAATTGCGCTTCTGGCTTTGCAAGCACACACCAGACGAGGGATTGATGGAACACTCTGTAAAGAAAAGACGAGAATAGATAGATTAGGATATATGTGCCATGAACGTGATATGTAGGCATATTATATATATATCAGATATTCCAAGCACACACCAGACGAAGGATTGATAGAGACGATAATTCTGGAAAGAAGAGAATAGATAGACTAGGATATATGTACCATTAACGTGATATGTAGGCATATTATATATATATATCAGACATTCCAAATACACACAAGACGAAGGATTGATAGAGACGATAATTCTGGAAAGAAGTGAATAGATAGACTATGATATATGTGCAATGAACGTGATATGATGGCATATTATATATATAATATATACATCAGACATTCCAAATACACACCAGACGAAGGATTGATAGAGACGATAATTGATAGACTAGGATATATGTGCCATGAACGTGATATGTAGACATACTAATAGTATGTATCGAATGCGTCTTCCTAACTGTTCGGAACATTCTTATGGAAATGATATTTCATATACAGGTAATTTTAGAAATATATGATGTCTTGACTTGATTGCATAATTGTATCCGTAGAAACACGTGTGTGTTTTTAATGTGTGTCTTAAAGTCAAAATTCGTTTGATTCTGAGTGAATATATATTCATGATCTGAATCTACAATTTTTGTAAGCCTATTTAGTGGTATGTAGTGTTGAAAGGGCTAACGGCCGTGCAATACCGTTGTCAATAATACCGTTCCGTGCATTAGTAACGTTTTTAAACTTTATTTATTTTACAATGATTGCGAAGCACATTTTAACAACTTATATTAATCACTCTCGTTGGCGTAAATGTGGTCATTCGTGTGGGAGGAAACCGGAGTACCCGGAGAAAACCCACCTGTCCGATCTGGCGACCATCGCACCATCTCACATACTTCCCGGTCCGTGGATCGAACCCGGGTTACATTGGTAAGAAACGAGTGCGCTAACCACTGCGCTAATCGGACAGCCACGTTGCTGAACAGAACAGTTTCTGTATTTAGGGACAAAGATTACAACATGACATTTTGTAATAACATGACTGTGAACAAATAATAATTTGAAAATAACGTGCATGTGTAATGGAAATATGATAAACATGTGAAATTGGAATATTCAATCAAATGAAAGGTGGCTTTATGGTATGCTGTTACATTTATTGGAAGGAAACGAGGTACACGTGTGTTTTACGTTTATTTATCGTCGCTACCGGTTGCCCATATGAGCGACGCCTCCTGAAGAGATTAGTCATTTTAGATTTTTGGAGGATAGTGCATGATACAGACAGAGACCCATTCCAGAGTCTCCTCTGGTTCTTTTACGTGCACGGTGTAAAGCACCGACACGAGGCCTCGGTTTAAAGTTCCATCTGAAAGACTGTTAATTTTATTAGGGTCAGACGGGGGATCGAACCTGCGATCCCTGGATTACCAGTCTAGCGTGTTACCACTGGACTACAAATACGTCTGTAACGAGGTACACATACGTTTAACATACCTTTTATACTACTTATGGTCATATACAGTCGTGAAATGTTCAGGAATTTAATCAATCTGTGTGTGGTATATTAGGTTATGCAATCAATGCACGTGTGCTGTTTAAGGTGCTTCGGCCACACACCTTGCCTTCAGCCACACACACTTTAAACAGTATATATGTATTGTATGCCCCCAATAAACGGCACATAGGTTATTGATAGTGTTCCTCATTAAGTAGAACAGCGCAGTTACGTGATTTACAACTGGTCGTAATGTAAGCCGACATAAAGTGCAAATACAAATTGCGAGATTTGCATTGGGTGGAGATTTTTATTAGTCGAGACACCTGAAATATACATAAGATTGGCCTAATAGCAATACAATATACATGTCTACAATTATATTGACTGTGTGTGCGTGTATGTTTCGAGTTTATAAAGGTGTGTCCTACCGAAGGCACTGTAAGTGAGAGAAAAAGTAATCTCCCTTTGAGATTTGATCCCCACTTGTACCATTCAGATCTTAGAGATATCAGTTTGAAAGTAAATCAAAGCTACATCGTATCTTTCGTTATTCTGTATCTTCAATATTTTATTTCGAAAATCATGTTACAGTCTTAAAATAAATGTTGCTTACCTACTGACACGTGGTATCCCGTTTCCGCCGGAAGTGTGGAGACAGTGTTTTTAATTTTAATGGCGGGTAGTGTTTCCGGTATTATAATACTGGGTAATGACCCGTCTGTTGGGCGGTTAAGGATGCAATGTCTTCTACAAGCGACATGTGTCAAAAATATGTTTTTATCTCTGATGCTGTAACATCCGTTAATCTGAAAAATAATTAATAGCTTATAGAATAAAGCCTGCTGTGGACAGTATATGGTACAATAAGACATAAACTGAATATACGGGTCTGTTCTATCGGTTGGATAGGCCATGCAATCAAAATATAGCCTAGTCTTCGTTTACAATAGTATGTTAGATGGGTTTTTCTAAATGGCGCTAGATAAATGACTTGTAACTGAATATACGGGTCTGTTCTATCGGTTGGATAGGCTATGCAATCAAAATATAGCCTAGTCTTCGTTTACAATAGTATGTTAGATGGGGTTTTTTCTAAATGGCGCTAGATAAATGACTTGTAACTGAATATACGGGTCTGTTCTATCGGTTGGATAGGCTATGCAATCAAAATATAGCCTAGTTTTCGTTTACAATAGTATGTTAGATGGGGTTTTTTCTAAATGGCGCTAGATAAATGACTTGTAACTGAATATACGGGTCTGTTCTATCGGTTGGATAGGCTATGCAATCAAAATATAGCCTAGTCTTCGTTTACAATAGTATGTTAGATGGGGTTTTTTCTAAATGGCGCTAGATAAATGACTTGTAACTGAATATACGGGTCTGTTCTATCGGTTGGATAGGCTATGCAATCAAAATATAGCCTAGTCTTCGTTTACAATAGTATGTTAGATGGGGTTTTTTCTAAATGGCGCTAGATAAATGACTTGTAACTGAATATACGGGTCTGTTCTATCGGTTGGATAGGCTATGCAATCAAAATATAGCCTAGTCTTCGTTTACAATAGTATGTTAGATGGGGTTTTTTCTAAATGGCGCTAGATAAATGACTTGTGCGGGCCGTTAATGTTGTCAAAACGTGTGGCCCAAACCATTTGCATTTTCATACTATGCATTGTATCGTTCTGTGCATGACATTAATTATTGATTTGCAATAAAATATGATTAGACTAAATAAATGACGTTACGAAAGACGTTACTGACAGCTTGAGTCCGAACAAATTCTCGTTGACAACATTTCAACATGCAACAGCTCGATACCACACGTACAAAGCAGTGGAATAACACATTTTATTTCACTTATAAGTTTCTATATTTCATTGAAAACCTTAATATAAAAGTCTAGACATTGTATTAATTGAAGCACAACCTGTGTGTGTAATTTACAACGTATTGAGAGACATTAGTCAGTTACTGCCCCTGAATAGTCCTAAAAGTAGTTAGGTCCTCTTAGTTGGTTTCCTCTGTTTTTATCGCTGTTTCATTTGCACCACATGCTATTCATTTTTCATCCGTTTTCTCATCTGGTTAGTATTACATTATTAAATCTCCACAGATATCCATAAGTATAACCAATAGATACTTTACCGTAATATTTGTAATCAATTAATTATCTCGATTTTGAGAAAATCACATGTATTATACCGCAATATCTGGTAAGAGAACAACAGTAAAAACAAAGGACTTAAACTAAAAGGACCAATATAGAGTTCGGGATAAATCGGACTTTATCGGCCAAGGGAGGTAACAGAAAATCCAGTAATGTATCTCATTGTATATGCATGTATGGAGCTGCTAGTTTCACAACGTAATTGTATATGCATGTATGGAGCTGCTAGTTTCACAACGTAATTGTATATACATGTATGCAGCTGCTAGTTTCACAACGTAATTGTAAATACATGTATACAGCTGCTAGTTTCACAACGTAATTGTATATACATGTATACAGCTGCTAGTTTCACAACATAATAGTATATACATGTATACAGCTGCTAGTTTCACAACGTAATTGTATATACATGTATACAGCTGCTAGTTTCACAACATAATCGTATATACATGTATGCAGCTGCTAGTTTCACAACATAATTGTATATACATGTTTGCAGCTGCTAGTTTCACAACATAATTGTATATACATGTATGCAGCTTCTAGTTTCACAACATAATTGTATATACATGTATACAGCTGCTAGTTTCACAACATAATCGTATATACATGTATGCAGCTGCTAGTTTCACAACGTAATTGTATATACATGTTTGCAGCTGCTAGTTTCACAACGTAATTGTATATACATGTATGCAGCTGCTAGTTTCACAACATAATTGTATATACATGTATGCAGCTGCTAGTTTCACAACATAATTGTATATACATGTATGCAGCTGCTAGTTTCACAACATAATTGTATATACATGTATACAGCTGCTAGTTTCACAACATAATTGTATATGCATGTATACAGCTGCTAGTTTCACAACGTAATTGTATATACATGTATACAGCTGCTAGTTTCACAACGTAATTGTACTTTACCAGCATACAGCTGCTAGTTTCACAACGTAATTGTACTTTACCTGCATACAGCTGCTAGTTTCACAACGTAATTGTATATACATGTATGCAGCTGCTAGTTTCACAACATAATTGTATATACATGTATGCAGCTGCTAGTTTCACAACGTAATTGTATATACATGTATACAGCTGCTAGTTTCACAACGTAATTGTATATACATGTATACAGCTGCTAGTTTCACAACATAATTGTATATACATGTATGCAGCTGCTAGTTTCACAACATAATTGTATATACATGTATACAGCTGCTAGTTTCACAACATAATTGTATATACATGTATGCAGCTGCTAGTTTCACAACGTAATTGTATATGCATGTATGGAGCTGCTAGTTTCACAATGTAAGTGTACTACCTGAATACAGCTGCTAGTTTCACAACGTAATTGTACTTTACCTGCATACAACTGCTGGTTTTACTGCTGTAGCTGTAGTATGAACTCTTGGCACTCTGTCGGCACTGTCCCGGGGACGGATTCACTTCACAGTCTGCAGACAATCGTGGTTAAAAACAATCAAAAGAAACTACACATAGATTGACCACATGTTTGCAGTAAGATAGTATGTTTGCTAGTATCAGATTGATGACAATTCCAAGACATGATTAAAGGTTAGTGCAGTGGAAGTCGTGATAGCGCAGTGGTAGCGCGTTCGCTTCAGGTGCGAAATGCCCGGAGTTCGCGCCCCTCTGGAGCCGTTACAAGTGTGCCCTTAGGCAAGGCATTTAAATTACACATGCCTCTTCTCTCTCTCCCTCGTGGTGATGGATTCCAGGAAATCCAAGAAGTAAGGAGAGCGATTAATATAAGTTGTAAGAACTTGTTTCGCAATCGAGCTTAAATAAATTTGCATAAACTGTTGTTTAGAATTAGAACATCTGAGAATTAACATACAACGGAAACTTCTACAACTATATAGATGTACTAGAATGTACCATGTACATACGCACAGACACGTGGTGACTTGAGCAGTAGCATATTTTGTCATTTAGCTTTTCGGATGCTTACAATTTATTTACTGGCGGTATCCCCATCCAAGCTGCAACCACAGTACAGCAGTTATGCAAACTATAAGAATACCTTCTATTATCCAGGCCATAATACAGACGGATCTATAGTCCAGTGGTAGCACGCTGGATTAGTAATCCAGGGATCGCAGGTTCGATCCCCCGTCTGACACTAATAAAATTAACAGTCTTTCAGATGGGACGTTAAACCGAGGTCTCGTGTCGGTGCTTTACACCGTGCACGTAAAAGAACCAGAGGAGATTCTGGAATGGGTCTCTGTCTGTATCATTACACTATCCTCCAAAAATCTAAAATGACTAATCTCTTCAGGAGGCGTCGCTCATATGGGCAACCGGTAGCGACGATAAATAAACGTAAAACACACACAGGCCATAATACATAATATTGTCCAATAGTATGTGTATATTTTTATTGTCTAATAGTATGTGTATATTTTTAGTGTCCAATAGTATGTGTATATTTTTAGTGTCCAATAGTATGTGTATATTTTTATTATCCAATAGTATGTGTATACATATTTTTATTGTCCAATAGTATGTGTATATTTTTATTATCCAATAGTATGTGTATATTTTTATTATCCAATAGTATGTGTATATTTTTATTATCCAATAGTATGTGTATATTTTTATTGTCCAATAGTATGTGTATATTTTTATTGTCCAATAGTATGTGTATATTTTTAAAATACAAATAAATAACCGGTATACATACCTAAGTATGACCTCGCAGAAGGGTCATTCGCGTCTGTGATGTAACAGTTGCGCTCGCAGCCCGTCCTTGTTTTAAACACGTTTCGGTCCCGGATTCCGTAACATCCATACAGTTCGGTACACGACCCTATCTTGGTACTGTAGCTCCATGACCTACTCTTCTCCATATCACGACACCGCCCAGGTGAGGGAACTATCCGACATTCTGATTGGTGAATAAAATATGCAAGCTGAATTCTGATTTGATGAAATAAATGAGACAAAAGAGTGTAATTCTGGCATGCATAACAATATGCTAAGTATTCGTGTTCGTAGATATAACATTCGGTAAAGGTTTTAGCTAGCATTCCGGTAAATTGACTTAAATGCGACAGAAATAAGGACATTTAGCATTCAGACCCTCCGATTCGTGCACGTGGCATGAGTGGCACTGCGAAGATAATGGGGACTTACTTATAACAACATACCTTCTGGTATCACCTGACTTCATTTCCTTCGAAGACATATATGTGGGTGGGCTACTAGAATTTTGCTAGCGATGAGGGTTATTGAATTCTAAGCTACACTTGGCAGAGAACTACATTTATCATGAAACAACTACGATGTAACGTAATGGACACACTACCACAGCAGACGATACAACGTAATGGACAAGCTACCACAGCAGACGATACAACTTAATGGACAAGCTACCACAGCATACGATATAACGTAATGGACAAGCTGCCACAGCAGACGTGAGATGAAGGGCGTGCTTGGCTTGGTATAAGCAAGCAGAGTCCATGCCAGTTGGGGGCTTTTACTTTCACGGGGTTTCATAGAGCAGCCCATCAAGTCCGTTTTTAGAGAAAACTGTGTTTGTTTTATTGTTTTGGGGGTTTAAGGTCGCATCAACAGCTCAGGTCATATGGTGACACTCCAGCTGTCATTGATGGAGGAAGACCCCGGGTCTTTCAGGCACGGACCGGGCACCAAAGTAAAAACACCGACCGTCCGCAAGCCAGCTGGATAGCTTCCTCACATGAAATAATTCGACACCCCAGTGCGATTTGAACCTACAGCGGTGATGGTCAAATGATTTGAAGTCAACGACCGTTACCACTCGACCACGGAGGCACCATTATTGAAAAGTATCCACTTTGATGGGTACACTTACCTTTTTGAGCTAAAAGAAACATTCCTTAAGTCGCGCGGGCCACATGAATGACTTGGTCAAACCTATGTTGTTTCTAACGAATATTTACATTGGTTTTCGACGTGCAAACCTTATACACTCGGAAACAAAAAGACACGTATCACCATTAGCCGCATGTGATTGGATCCACGTGAAATGATATTAACATTTATATGTGTGCATAATCATAAGAACTTACGGAGTGCTACATTTCTACGAGTCTGTGCGGCTGTCTGTACGACGAACACCAACAGCACACAAACTGATACGACCGCTAACCGTCTCATACTGGAAAATATACAACATTTCAATTATGTATTTTCTTTAATATTAATATCGTCGTGCATATTCTTTTTTTATCAGTGTAATTTTAGAGTAAATCATAAATTGTAACTCTATACATACATTTACATAAACACTGTAATGGTGTAGATATTATGATATATACTGAGTCAAAAAAGAAACGATACCTGGTGTTTATGTGTCTATAATTTCAACATTTATTAAGACAATTCTTTTAAAATTCATAAGATGATAGTCCAACATGTTTGAAAGAGGAGCACATAAAGCATAATGAGCCTCCGAAACTGTCTGATGCGTGATGACGTAATTCGTCGGACAGGGGTCTAATGGAGTTTTCACACAGACGTCAATACCGAGTATGGGCACCATTTGCGTCTCTCACTGCAATGCACCGCCGTCGCATCGAACGGAAGAGTGTCTGAATCTCTTGCGGGTCAATATTTGTCCACTCCTGACGCAAAACATCCCTCAGTTGGTTTAATGTTACCGGCTGACGTCGTCTGACGCGGCGGTCTAACGTATCCCACAAATGTTCTATGGGTGACAGGTCTGGTGACAAAGCAGGCCACGGCAGGGTTTCAATATTGTTCTGCTCCAATAATGTGGTGGAAATCCGAGCAGTATGACACCTGGCGTTGTCCTGTTGGAACAGTGTGACGTTTCTGTTGGCGTTAAAGAACGGCACAACAACTGGCGCAAGGATCTCATCACAGTACCGCTGGGCGTTTAGGTTCCCGTCCACCACTAACAGTTCAGTGCGACTGCCGAAGGTGATACCGCCCCACGCCATAACGCTTCCGCCCCCGAACAGATCGACCTGACGTACACATGCGTCGGCGTAACGTTCACCGCGTCTGCGATATACCCGCTCTCTGCCATCCGCTCGACGCAAACAGAACCGCGATTCATCGCTAAACATCACCGAATTCCACTGTAACCGAGTCCAGCGAGCACGTTCCGTCGTCCATTCCCGCCGTACGTCACGGTGACGTCGTGTCAGGATGGGTCCAACGTATGGCCGATAGGCACGAATGCCACGTTCACCGAGCCGGTTCCTGACTGTGTGTGCACTGATGCGATTGTTGGTCATCCCAGGAGTAACGGCAGCTGTGTGCGTAGCAGGTAGGAACCGGTCACGTAAATGTGACGTCCGAATGTGACGGTCCTGTTCACGCGTCGTCACACGTGATGGACCAGATCTTGGACGGTCGTCCACCGATCCATGTGTTCGATAACGTCGAAGTAGACGTGTTATCGTGATCCGCGTAACCCCGAGTCGATTTGCGACGTCACGCTGACGTAAACCGCCGTCAATCATGACAATGGCACGCATTCTCTGATTGCGGTTTAGCCTAGGCATTTTGTTAGAGGTAACAATGGGTATGTACGGTGTTTTTCCTCGATGGTAATGCAATACCAGTACAATAAACCGGTTTTCCGATGTGTACATGTGCAGGAAGTTGTCTTTGTTGAGGAGCACGTGCAAATCGGAAATTCGGCGTTCCAGGATTATCGGGTGTTTATTTACCTGTGTTTATGGTTGGCTGACGTTGCAATAAGATACCCGGTACTGATACGTAATAATATATTAAACCTTTCTATGGTTTTATCCGTTTTACGTCATTTTTAGTTTGGTATCGTTTCTTTTTTGACTCAGTATATGTTCTTAACCAATTACTAGAATCCTAGTTATATATATGTATACATTTTTATTTATATTTACATATATTATTGTCATATGTAAATGTTTAAAATTGCGTCTGTAATTGTGAAGCGCAATAGAATAATTTTTAATTGCGCTATATAAATGCTATGTATTTGTATAAAACAAAATTCAAGAATTGTATTAAATTATGCTGATGGAATTTATGAACCACATAAACACAACACAACTTTTTGCTTAATGGTTGCATTTTACTTGACATTAATCATAGTGTTTTCAAATGTTCAACATTCCACATTTATGTATTATGTTCCATTAATGTCAAACCCCTTGCTGGGACGTAGACATGTTTTCCTGGGCAAGCTTGGCCGACCTAAGTGGTTAACCAGTACTAAGCAATGTGTGTGCGGTGCCTTGCTCAATGACACTACATACGTGGCCTGATCGAGTATCGAACCCGGGACGATATATTCCAGATCCGACGCTCTACCACTGGACCACGGATGTCACACATTTATAACGATTTCTCTTATGTGTTTGCACTCATGAAATGTATGTGCATGTGATTGTATAGTAACAGTTAGCAATAGTCCATATGTACACATTTTAAGTTATACGGTGACGACGTATAAACTTATGGGGTTTCTTCATATGAACTATTTTAGTAATATCCAAATTTCCATAACCCCATATTTCGCAACCGTATTGATAACATAGGGTTTTAAGTTTTGGAAAATAATTTTATTTGAACATCAAGTGGTAAATATATGGCCGATTTAATTAATTTGATTAGATAAAACGGTAGTCTAACTTTACTCGTTGATGTACAAGGCATACACACGCACTACATCAGTTTGAGTCATTGACAATAATTTAAATATACATGTTCATTTAATCCCCGATTGCAAGTCCTTTGTTGTTTAGTTTAATCATATTTTATTGCTTATTTATATACAATACAATTACAAATATAAAAATGGTAAATATATAGTGAGTGGTCAATCGAATAACACTTGTATGAATAACACAAACAGTGACGACAGCGAACAAAACAAACGATTTCACCCTCAATCACCAGAGTATTTTGTATTTAATCCGAATTAATATCCAAATAACAATATGAGCTTTACACAGCCGTTCAGTAGTCAATATATGCAGTCGCCTCCAGGATTTGCACCGCAGTTTGCGGCTACCCAATCATTGAATAATACACAGCCGCCTCCATGGGCTACTTGTATCATTGATGACATTAAAAGTATAAAGCTAGCAGTTAGCAAAATTGAAAATGTTGAAAAAACTGTCAATAACATTTCAACGAAACTGAGCGATCTTGAAAACAAAGTGGGTTCGATAGACAAATGTGTTGCAGAAGCTGAAGCAGCCACTACATTCATAAGTAGTCAATATTACATCCAATCAAAAGAGTTAAGATCTGCCAGTGACAGTGTAAATCTACTTCAAAAATCGTGCTCAGATCTTAACAGCAATATAAAATCTATCGAAAGAGACAGGGATTCTGTGACTAATAGACTTTCTGATTTAGAATTTCGTTCGATGAAGGAGAATCTCATCTTCTATGGAATACCAGAAACACGGCAAGGGTCGATGGAAAGTGAAAATTGTGAACTCTTAGTCAAGAATATGATCAACAACTATTTGAGCATAGAAACGGACGCAATAAATTTCGACAGGTCACATCGATTGGGCAATACGCCATATACATCTGGGAAGCCACGCCCGATCGTGGTTAAATTCCATGCATTTAGCGATCGTGAAAAGGTTCGAACCGCAGGTTACGCCAAGAAGGACGAGATGAAAGCGAAAGAGCTGGGTATCGGTGTCCATCTTCCGAAGGAATGGCGTGACGCTCGCAAAGAACTGTATCCTATAATGCAGAAGGAAAGAATGAACGGAAAAACAGTACAATTCATTGGTAACAAACTGTACATCAATGGAACTCTACATACGCCAGCATCCTCCACTGCTTAACGGGGTCGTGAAGAAAATTTGGACATATTGTGTTGGAACATAAATGGTTTAACAAGAAAATTATCAGATTTAGAATTTTTAGATATTATAAATGTTCACGATGTTGTAATCTTGTCTGAGACATGGATATCACCTAAAACATGTTATAACTTAAATATACCAGGATACTGTGCTGATCATTTATTCGGAAATAAATCAGTTAACACTAGAAAAGGCAGATACAGTGGTGGTATATCTATTTACTATAAATCGAACCTCAGAGACAAAATTCATATAATAGAAAAGCAGCAATGTGGTATCGTATGGGTCAAGTTTTGTAGAAGTTTGTTTGATTTTGATACTGATGTTTACCTCTGTAATGTATATGTAAAACCGATTGTTTCTAAGGTTATAAATCAGGACGATGTTGATATATTTGAACAAATCGAATTAGGTATTGAAAAATATAATATATGTGGGAAAATATTCATAAATGGAGATTTAAATGGTAGAACTTCTAACGAAGCAGATTTTTCAATACACGATCGTTTTTTAGATACTCATACTGAATCATTATCAAAGGTTTACACTATTCCGAGGGCAAATAAAGATAAAATCCTAGACGCATACGGTAAGCGTATTATACATTTATGTAAATCTACAAACTTATTAATTGGTAATGGTAGATTATATAAAGATGCCGATGTAGGGGAATTCACATATCTTTGTACAAATGGAGCAAGCGTTGTAGATTATTTCTTACTCAAATATGAAGACATTATTAATATACACAATTTTCAGGTCATGCCACCAAATGAATTTTCGGACCACTGCGCACTTAATATTTGTATAAAACGTGTACGCCCACAATCCGAAAGCGAATCATGTGATGATAGCACCGCCCCAAAAGTAGTCCTAGTATGGGATGTCACGCGCATTGATACATTCCGAATTAATCTACTCGATAATAGTACAACATTGCAACGGATTACTGATAACTTAAATAATAGTAGCATTGATGAGTCAGTAAATTCCTTTACAGATTATATGCGAAATCATGCATTTAGCGTGTTTGGGAAACCCCACAATACAAATATAAAAAAATCAAGAAAGCGTAATGGTAAAAAACAGTGGTTTAATCAGAACTGCTATGAGACACTTCCGGTAAAATGGCGTCAAGTTTGTTTTTCTTTTCGCTCTCATTCGTTTCTGTGTTTTCGATGTTTTCTTAGAACATTGGAATTAATATCAATATGGAGGAGATCGACCGCTCCCATCGCATAGGAAAACCTAGACCCAATAGCAAGCCACGTGATATTATTGTAAAATTCTCAACATATCGATCCCGCCAAAAGCTCTACTTGAATAGGACAAAACTGAAATCATCTGGCCACGAAGGTGTATACATGAATGAAGACCTTACCAAACATAGATCAGATCTTCTATTTCGGGCTCGCCAGATGGTGAAGGCGCGCGTACTAGCTGGCGCATGGTCATCCGATGGTGTTGTGCTAATCAAAGCACATAAGGACAACAAAATGACGGTACACCGCATCCTGACAGTTGGGGATCTAGATGCATTCAAAAATTACACAGCACCTGTGCCGTATTCAAAACAGGTGACTGTTCATATCTGAAGATACTCGTTATTATGGCGGTGTCTCCGTCACTTTGTATTGCAGTATAACTTTATAATGACCATTTATTGATCTCCACGTGTTTTTCGTTCAGTCGCCCGTGTCTTTTAGACTTCTCATATCTGTGTCAAATAACGGTTATTTGTGACTTATCTCAATGTGATTCGTTCATTCTGGATCAATATGAATTTGAAGTGCGATCGACCGTAACTGTACATTACATAGACAATTGCGGAACCGCTTGAATGACATTGTTACTTGACCTACGGAACGGGTAAATTGCTCTTGGTGTATATTTGCTGTATACTACACATATATGAACTTATATAGAGCCTGTGGTGTTGTGCGACAGTGTGTACCTGGCATTCATGAACATTTGGTATAACCCAGTATCTACTAATGTTCAATAATAGGCAAAAATAGCAAAATGGTCTCATTTATCTACCAGGAGGCTGTCAACTATTGCTATGAAAGACATAATGTTCTCTACACATGTTTCATGGATGCCATGAAGGCCTTTGATCGCACGTGGATCTCAGGCGTTCTCTTCAAGTTATATGAACTTGGTCTAAATGGCAAAACTCTACGATTATTCGATAGTATGCTGAGGGAGGGTTCCAGCCGCGTACTCTCTTATGGTCACCTGTCAGAGAGCTTTCCATTACAACAGGGAACAAGACAAGGTAGTATTTGTGCTCCGTTCCTATACACCGTCCTTCTGGATGAACTGCTCAAGACTCTAGATAACTCCGGATACGGGCTGAAAATTAACGACATCTCGCTTTGTGCCCCGACTCAAGCAGACGATATTGTGTTGCTATCGTTAAGCAAGTCTGGTCTCTCCGAACTAATTGATATATGTCGTAAATACGCCAACAAATGGCGCTATACGTACAACCCTTCTAAATGCGCCGTGCTAATACACAACGAAGACCAGAGATTTAAAAAAGAAAAATGTGTCTTGTATTACTCAAATATTGAATTACGCCAAACAAACAAATACAAACATCTTGGAATTATGCAGGACAAATCGAGCAGGAAACCGGAAAATGTCGACGACGTGCGTCAGACTGCACGTGGTACTCTGTTTTCCATAGCTACCAGTGGTCTCCATAGTACCGGAATAAACCCGATAATAGTGTCAAAACTATACATTTCAACAGTACTACCTAAAGCATTTTTCGGTTGTGAACTGTGGAACAACATTAGCAAAACCGACCAAATACGACTTGAAACAATCCACCACTTCTGCCTGAAGAAAATACAATGCCTGCCGCTTCGCACTAGGTCCGATATGGTACTTGGCCTGCTAGGATTTACTACACTACAAGCGTACTTCGATTTGCAAAAGTTAAACTTTGTTGGTGTATTATGCCGATTAAATACAAGTGAGTTGTCGCTTCAGTTTCCAATATAAAAGTAACTGTACTGTAAGAAATCGTGGTTTTGTTGTTGATATCGTTAAAATAGCACAGAAATATAATTTAGTACGATATATCGAAAGCTTTATCGAGTCAGGGACTTTCCCGGGAAAATATCAATGGAAAAGCATCTGTAAAACGACCATATTTAACCATGAACAGTCTGCCTGGCTACAACGCATGTCTGTTTGTTCCGACTTCGACAGGTTTAAACGTCTGCACAGTTCCCTGACAGTAGCCAACATTTGGCGAGTTGCTATGCAACAACCGCGTGATATAGAAAACATGATGTTCATGGCAAAATTGTGCTGTAAAACCAATCTTATAACCACCGTTGAATGTCAGAACTGCTTAACCCCTATAAATGACCCTTTGTTTCATAATGTTTTCGATTGCACTACTTTGGCAACACCTAGGTCACAGTACTGGCACTCGGTCAGAGAACAATTCTGTGCTGACTTGTTTATATACATGAAAAGTGTGAGCTTAGAGGAACAACTATTGTTTATGTTAGGCTTTATTGACTTGAATATATCACACTTTATTGAACTAAACAGATATGTTGAATTTATGAATTTAAGCGGAACATTTCTGAGAGCTGTGATCATCTAAAGCATAAATCTGGCTCCTAAACATGATCTACAGAATGCAGCGCTTTTAGAATAACTTTCTTATATTCACTTTTCGTTTCGGTGAAATAGTATGTTCTTAAATTTCTGCCAACCTTTGTAAACATTTAAATATGCTGCTTATTGGATTTCTCTTTGTTTCTAAGAGGCTTCCTAGTATAAGACTAAATATGCATAACCAAACGTGCATTATGTAAGCATTACTGCTAGCTTAGTGCTTAATGTTTGCACAATGCGATGTTCTCTTGTATGTATATTGTTTGTTGTTCTTGTTTGTTTCATAACGTTTGATATTGTTTGTATGCTTAAAATAATGGATGTCTTCCGAAACTCCAATCTTTGCAATACGTTTGATGTCCTTTGTATGTTCTCACTATGAAATGTCTTTATGTTTGCATCATTTTATGTCCTTTGTATGTTTGTAATATCCTATGTGTTTCTTTTTGAATGTTATATACTCTTCAGAAATGGAGGAAATAAAGATGATATAATTGGATTTCTCTTTGTTTCTAAGAGGCTTCCTAGTATAAGACTAAATATGCATAACCAAACGTGCATTATGTAAGCATTACTGCTAGCTTAGTGCTTAATGTTTGCACAATGCGATGTTCTCTTGTATGTATATTGTTTGTTGTTCTTGTTTGTTTCATAACGTTTGATATTGTTTGTATGCTTAAAATAATGGATGTCTTCCGAAACTCCAATCTTTGCAATACGTTTGATGTCCTTTGTATGTTCTCACTATGAAATGTCTTTATGTTTGCATCATTTTATGTCCTTTGTATGTTTGTAATATCCTATGTGTTTCTTTTTGAATGTTATATACTCTTCAGAAATGGAGGAAATAAAGATGATATATAGTAAGATAGTTTCATTAATTAAATGGGTCCATTAAATTAATGTTAGCTATATAAATCAGCCAGAACAAAGAACCGTTATAAAATACAAGAAGAATGATTTCAAATCCAGCTATGCCCCAATAACCGTGCTCTTAATAATAATCCGCCGTAACCATATTCATTTAGCTGAACTTATTTTCCTAGCAACGAACTACATGTACATCATTGTTGCCATAATCAAAAACATAATTGTTGCTACTGTTCTATTTGTTCTTGTAAAAACTTTTGTACAAAATGTGTCTCAGTAGTAAAGATTTCGTATAGTGTTATGAATATAGTATTGCCCGTGAAAACCTTGTATCAAATTGTAACAAATACGTATACAGTTTCTACCAGTTTCTGTTTCAAAATTTGAAATGTTTGAAACACCTACATGTAATTGGCATATTACTCCTACTTTAACTGTTATGAAAGTTTTCATCACATTTCTTACTATTATACCGAATTTGCAAAATTGTATTTTGTTGAATATTTGTTCATGCATGCGTATTAATTCAGGCTGTCCTTTCATAATATTTTATCTTATTTAGAAATGTGTTGCTAACTTTAAAGCATCCCAGTTACTTCCCATTTGTAGAGTATGTTTTCCCTTACGAAGCCTTGAAGTGTTATTCATCTTTGCTAAGGGGAATAACTATTCACGCAACTATTAATTTAATTGAATATTCTAGTTAAAGTTAAATGTCGCGGTATGTCTATTTATCTCCTGCAACACTTCTCTTTAGTTATCCATCATGTTTTTTCATATCTTCTCTACCCCTTTGTCTACTTTTTCTTTCTTTCCTATATCTAGGGAATGTGAAGCTGGTAAGTCCTTCAGATATCGACTTATGCTAGTTACAATGTGCTTTGTTAGGTTGCTGGGTATGACATCGGTCTACATGTTCTTGCTCTCATTACTTGGTATTTCGTAGTTTCAAGCAGATCTTCTAGAACCTATGTCATCCCCACCTATCGAACTCAGTGCCATTTCCCCATGTTGCTACATACATTATTCCTACTTACATTGCAACGCAACTCATTGGACATGCACTCACTCAACACGCACTTACTGGTAGCATGCAATTGTGCTCTACATATTACGTTTCCTCACAGATTGTACTTGGTGAATGCTAGACTCTTCCTCAACTCACTGTTCGTAACACGTGTGTGTGTAAATCTCACAGTCGCTGTATTAATATCCTGGCTTATTGTGCTCCTTACATCTTCTGGAGATATTCATCCCAATCCCGGACCAAATCCACTAAACATGTCGTCAACTTCAAGTATGTCCAATGACTCACGGCTAAGTATATCAAATTTTCTTAATGTGCCTAATCACTTGTCTATCGTTCATTACAATGTCCAAAGTCTATTTCCAAAGATTGATTCTTTGATTACAGAATTGAGCTCTTTTGATATTGTCTCATTTTCGGAAACTTGGTTAAGTGAATCTATTTCTTCTGACGACATCTTATTTCCGGGCTTTCACAAACCAATAAGGAAGGACCGAGATGGTGACAACCACGGAGAAGTCATAGCTTATGTCAGAGACACTGTTAACTTTATCAGAAGACCAGACCTAGAGGTTAACAATATTGAGTGTATCTGGGTGGAATTACAGCTGTGTAAAAATAAAAAAGTATTGTTTGGCCTATTCTATCGCCCACCAAATTCAGGTGCCAATTACCAAATGTGTATTGAAGATTCAATCGGTCTTGCTACTGACACTGGAATTCTGGATATACTCATTACGGGCGACTTCAATCAAAACACACTTATGGACAACTCACGCCGGAAAATTGATTCAATATGTCAGCAGAATGCTCTAAGGCAATGCATAGTAGATCCAACTAACTTCACTGAGCACTCGTCTTCTATTATTGACCTTCTCTTTGTGTCCAATGACTCTTCGTTAGCCCTCTCTGGTGTTGGAGAACCTTTCTTGCTGCAGAATATACGATATCACTGCCCGATATATGGTTTGTTTAAATATTGTAAACCAGTTTTCAAGCACTTTAAAAGGCGGATATGGCGTTACAACGATGCTGATTTTGATAGCTTTCGCGAGAAGTTAGCAGCTGTCGACTGGAACCTCCTCAAGAATGAAGATGTCAATGTCTACACCACAAATATAACAACAATTATATCTGATTTTTCTAAACAGTGTATCCCTAATAAAGATGTATCAATCAACCCTCGAGAACCGCCTTGGATGAGATCGGAAATTAAACGGAAAATTAGACAGAGAAATAGGGCATACAGGAAAGCAAAGTCATCCAATTATCCGCTCCTATGGACTAAATTTCGCCAATTGCGTAACGATGTTGTCGCCCTCATCCGTCAACATAAAACTGCATACTATGACTATCTGGCTTCAAAATTGAAATCAAGTGATCTGTCCTCGAAAGATTGGTGGCGTCTCCTCAAATCGTTCATTACACCCTCTATTTCATCAACAATCCCATCTATCCTCGATTCATCAACCGGCAAGCTTGTTTCGGATGATGTTTCTAAAGCTACTGTTATGAATGACTTCTTTGTACAGCAAACTTTCATTGACGATTCAAACTATATCTTACCCCCTGTTGTTGTTGATGAAGGAAAACCAACACTTGAGTCAATCATAATTAGTCCTACTGAGATATCTGATGCAATTAAATGCCTAGCTGTTGGGAAAGCTTCTGGACCAGATGGAATTAGCAATCGGGTATTAATTGAAAATTTAAGTCAACTATCTACACCTTTGTGCGACCTCTTTCAATCTTCTCTTCGTTCCTGCGAAATGCCATTGGCATGGAAGTCTTCAAATGTATCTGCTATCCTTAAAAAGGGAGACCCTTCTCTCCCATCTAACTATCGTCCTATTTCGCTTCTGAACACAATGGAGAAAGTCTTCGAGAGAATAATATTCAAACATATCTTTAACTTCTTTCGTGATACCAATTTCTTTACCTGTTACCAATCAGGTTTTATGCCAGGAGATTCAACTGTTAATCAACTTACATATCTCTATAATACGTTCTGTCGTGCTCTTGATAATGGTCTAGAGGTAAGGGTTATTTTCTTTGACATTAGCAAAGCTTTCGATAAGGTATGGCATCGTGGTCTCCTTCACAAGCTTGAACAAGCCGGTATTCGAGGCAATCTATTATCCTGGTTCGCTAATTACCTTACAAACAGATGCCAACGAGTAGTTGTCCCTGGTGCATCATCTAGTTTTTCAGAAATAAAAGCCGGTATTCCCCAAGGGTCAATACTCGGTCCATTGCTATTTCTAATATATATAAATGATATTGTTGCCGATATTGGGTCAAATATTAATCTATTTGCTGATGATATAAGTCTGTTTATTATTGTTGATACACCAACTGTTGCATCTATTCAACTCCAATCGGACATTGACAGAATTTCCTCATGGGCTGAAAAATGGCTTGTCACTTTCAATCCGGCTAAAACAGAATCTCTCGTCATCTCTCGGAAACGGTCAAAACCACTGCACCAAGCTCTTCATATGTCAAATTCCATTATTCCCTCTGTTGATTTCCATAAACACCTTGGTGTAATGATCTCTGACGACTGTAGTTGGCACCATCAGATAAATCATATGAAAACCAAAGCCTGGGCTAGAATAAACATCATGAGACGCCTGAAATTTAAACTGGACAGGAAGTCGCTGGAAGTAATCTACTTTTCCTTTGTAAGGCCTATTATTGAATACGCTGATGTTATCTGGGATAATTGCACTCAATATGAAAAAGATGAATTGGATAAAATTCAGAACGAGGCTGCTCGTATCGTTACAGGCTGTACAAAACTTGTTTCAATCCGTCAACTCTATCTTGAGTGTGGATGGGAATCTCTAGGTAATCGGCGTCGCAAGCACAAATTAGTATTATTCTACAAGATGATAAATGGACTAGTGCCAGATTACTTATCCGCTCTGGTTCCAGTTTCAGCTGGTCAGGCAACTTCTCGATCGTTGAGAAATAGTGCAAATCTACTTAATGTCCGTGGCAGAACGTCTCAGTATGTAAATTCCTTTCTTCCATCTGTTGTTAACGCTTGGAATGCTCTGCCACAGGAAGCTAAGGATATTGGTACTGTTGACTCTTTCAAATACTACTTGAACTCAAACAAACCTAAACCTAATCCACTTTTCTATCATGGCGTCCGCCGTGCTCAGGTCCTCCATACCCGCATTCGAACCGATTGCAGTGCTTTAAATCAACATTTATTTTCGAGAAACATTATTAACTCTCCATTCTGTAAATGCGGCGCTGTTGAATCCAGCTACCACTATTTTTTCCAATGTCATTATTACTCAGACTTTAGAGTAACCCTTTTCAATACCATTAGCGCGCACATAAACATTTCTCTCAGAATTCTCTTGTATGGAGATGATAACCTGAGCGAAGAGATAAACAATGCGATAATTGATGCAATTCAACAGTTTATTACCGCAACAAAGAGATTTGATAACGACTAGTGCAAATTGTGTGCTTTTGTTCTTCCAGCTTCGTCAAATCCATTCCCATTCTAAAATCAGTCTTTTCCTTTATTTCTCTTCTATTCTGAACCTTATTTTGATCTCTGTTCTTATTATCTAATCTAATCTTCGTTTTATCTAGGTTAAATCTTATCGAATCTAATTTAGCTATCATAAAATAACAACTTACATATCACTGTTCTTCCACACTTAAGACAAAGTGGAGTGATTTTCTTACTATTATCTATGACTATTCTTATACATTTAGTTGTCAATGATAGTTATATATTCGCCAACTTGTGCACAGTTGTATACCATTGGAGAGGATTTTTAATAAGTTTTTAACTTTCAATCCAATCCACCTAAATACTTTGTATGTTACACTATGTCGAATGTTTGATTCTTGAAATAAAATATGTTTAAACTAAACTGCTATGAGGCACGCAAATCGTACAATAAAGTTAGAAATACATATATCCGAAATAAAACTTCAGAAAATAAAGTTAGTTTTCTTGATAATAAACGCAAGTATATAAAAATTAAAAGCAAATATAAATCAAATTTTAAAAAAATAGAGGGCACGCGTATTTCTGAGTTGGCAAAATCAAGCCCAAAATCGTTCTGGAAGCATGTAAAAACACAATATAAAAATCCTTCATTGTCTTCAGATTTAAATATAAATGATTTATATGCCCATTTCAATAACCTGTGTGGTTCTCAGTCACAGGGGGACGCAGATGTTTTACCTGATGAAAATATTACAATGGATGAAGATTTAGATGCCGAGTTTTTATTATCCGAACTAAAAGCAGCAGTTTATTCTCAAAATAACTCAAAAAGTCCAGGAACTGACATACTTATCGCAGAAGTATTTAAACATTCATTTGACATTATCTCACCATTTATATTAAATCTTTATAACAAAATATTATCCGATGGAATGTTTCCTGAAAGTTGGAGCGAAGGTATTATTGTGCCCATATTTAAAGGTGGTAACTGTAATGAGGCCAACAATTATAGGGGAATAACATTGAGTAATATTTTGGCAAAAATATATTCGAAACTTTTAGTCAATCGTCTTACAAATTGGTCTGAGAAACACAATAAGTTAATCGATAATCAATTCGGTTTTCAGAAAGGTAAATCTACAACAGACTGTATTTTTATTTTGCACGCCCTAATTTCTAAAACATTAAGTAGTAAGAAAAAACTGTATGTCGCATTTTTAGACTGGGAAAAGATGTTTGACCGAATAAACAGAGTATATCTATGGCAAAAGTTAATGAACGAAAATATTAGTTCAAAGTTTATAAATGCGATTAAATCAATGTATAGTGTTGTTAAGTCGTACATTCGGTATAACTCTCTTAAATCCGAAAATATTAATTCTAACATCGAGGTGAAACAGGGGGACCCGGCCAGCAGCTTACTATGTTTATTTTTCTTAAATGATATTATAGATAGTATAAACAGCAATATAAATGATATATTAGCAATTGAAGAGCTACACATATTCTTATTACTATTTGCAGACGATGCAGTCGTATTTGCTCACGATCCCGCTTCGCTTCAATCAATGTTGACCGATATTGAAACATATTGCAACGTATGGGGTTTACGTCTTAATATAAACAAAACTAAAATCGTGATATTCGCAAATGGACGTCACACGTCTTATGATTTCTATATTAATAATTCACTTATAGAAGTTGTTACGTCATTTAAGTATCTTGGAGTTCATTTATTTAAAAACGGTAACTGGAATCGTACGCAAAAACGAGTAGCACAACATGCCTCGTATTCCATGCATAATCTGTTTATTGTTTACAATCAGTTAGATTTACCAGTTTCAAAGCAAACGTAATTATTTGACACTCTTGTCGCACCGATATTAAACTATTCTGCTGAAATATGGCGGTATCACTTGGGTCCAGATGTTGAATCCTTACACTCTAAATTCTGTAGAAAAGTTTTACATGTAAGACGCTCAACAAATCTGGATGCATTATACGGTGAACTTGGAAGAACTCCCATGTTTGTACGTCGTAAACTTTTAATGATTAAATATTGGATTAAACTATTAACTCTCAGTGATAGATCATTATTATTCAAAACATATAAAATGTTAAAAACAGATACTGATACTGGACTTACCTATAATAAAAACAACTGGGCTTATCAAATTAAAATTATTCTAGATCAATGTGGTCTAACATATCTTTGGCAGCATCAGTTTAATATGTTACTAAATTTTAATCAAATCAAACAAAGACTACTAGATATATATCAACAAAACTGATATTCAACATTAAATAACTCAACACGACTAGAAACATATTGTTTATTTAAACATTCTTTTAAATTTGAATCATATCTGGATATCATAACTGAAAGTAAATATAGAACAGCACTAACTAAATTTAGAACATCATCACATGATCTTTTTATAGAAAAGGGACGTTACTTAAATTTACCTAGGCACCAACGAATATGTACTCAATGCAATATGAATATGATAGAAAGTGAATTTCATTTTCTCCTAATATGCCCTAAATATACTGACTTAAGACACAAGTATTTTAAAAGATATTACTATACCTGGCCTACGTTACAAAAATTGACCAACATTTTAACAGCCGAATCAAAAGAATTATTATTAAAACTGTCCAAATTTATTTACTTTGCAAATTTACTAAGAAAGTAACTTCATTACACAATTAAAATTATTTGTATTTGTTAAGCACTTCTCTGAAAATCCATGACTGTCTACTCATATATATTGTGTATTTGCTATAAGCATATGACTATGTTTTATGCAATACATTATTGTTGTTGTTGTTGTATATAAGCAAACTGATACAACTGCAATGCTATGCTTATACTTGCACAGTGCACGAATACAATCTAGAAGCAAATGGGTTGGGCAACAGGTTTTACCAACATTAGTGAGTGCCCTCCTTTGTTGAGTAGGCGGTCATAACAATGTCATTTGCATCTAGTAGAAATTTAAACAGATTTACAAACCTCGTGAACACAGTATGTTCATATTGTCCCTATTCCAAGAAAATTTTATTTATTTCATAAACAATGGCTTTTTAAATTGAATTTCCGATATACGTAACAAAAATCAATAATAACTGTACTTACTTTCAATACGTTTCTGTATCCAACTGTCAGTCTGTCATCTGGAATCCGTGTTGACTACATCATTGTTTCTCTTGTTTTATTGCGAGTTTTACGATGCGTGATTATCACGTATACATTTACGCGGACATTGTTGTATTGTTTTATGTCTCGCTTCTGACATATATTGTTTAACCTTTTAGTAATAAGTCCGTAGCCTCAACCAATGGTCCTCCGTGGCCGAGTGGTCACTTGCCCTCGCCGCTGCAGGTTCGAATCAAACTGGGGTATCGAATTCCTTCAAGTTAAGATGCTATCCAGCAGACCTGTGTAAAATGTCACATTTTTCAAGTCTAAATATTTGGACTGGCCTGTGGTAGGTCTGTGGTTCTACCCGGGTACATACCAATGTCTGACATACTGTTCGGAGGGGCACCCAGGGTCTTCCTCCACCATAAATGTCTGCAGAATCGCGAAATTATATAAACTGTTGGTACGACTTTGAACCAAAGAACAAAGCTTCTATTAGTGATAAACCGATTATCGCTAAGTCGCCGACAATCGTTCGCCGGCATCGGCGATAATCGATTGTGAAAATGTGTAATCGATTATAATCGACGAGTCTTTATTTTGTCTCTTACTTTTATGTTTGTTTATAGCTCAAATAAAACCACGATTTATTATTGGCTGTATTTTATTAGCATTGCACGTTTGCAACAACAATTCTAACTGTATCTAGTACTAGACTGTTCACTAGTATGTCACTAAGCGTTCTGTCCTCTATTAACTTAAAAACTAATTGTATATCAGGTGGCAGTCTACTAACTTAAAGTCTAGTACTCAGATGTAACTGAGTAACTAATTTGTCGAAACTAGTAACTTGTAAGTAATTTATTAATACTAAATAGATTGTTAAACTCACAAATTAGATTGAATGATTTTGATCACCAATTGCCCGATTAATAATCAATTATCTAATCGGTTTACCCGTCCGATTTTCCCGATTAAACGAGAATGGATTTTGAAACCGATGCACATCACTAGCTTCAATCCACTTAGAAATGTATACTTGAGTTACTTCCCGTGCGGCGAATTGTGACAACACAATTTAAAAGTACTTAAACCGGTTTAAATCTAAGAAACATATTTGTCACCGTCAGTACCGTAGCCAGAGGCAAATTTCAACCGAGGAAATCTAGGGGGTCCGGGGGCATGTTCCCCGTAATATTATTGGGGTATAGAAGCGATTTCTTGCGTTTTCTGATTTTAGACGTATAATATAATATACAGCAAAGGGATATTTTAGGCATTTTAAATATTTATATATTTTTTGCTTTGGAAATTTTAACTGAGGCAGCAGCTGCAGTTTGGCGACGGGCCTGACCGTGCTATATTTGTTATATACTCAAAGCAACCATGATTTTGTTCATAAAGTGTATACAACGTACTTATAGAAACAATAACGTTTCATCAACACTCATCAACATCCATCAACATGCATCAACACTCATCAACATGCACCAACATGCATCAACATGCATCAACACTCATCAACACTCATCAACATGCATCAACATGCATCAACACTCATCAACATGCATCAACATCCACCAACATGCATCAACATGCATCAACATGCATCAACATCCACCAACATCCACCAACATGCATCAACATGCATCAACATGCATCAACATCCATCAACATGCATCAACATGCATCAACATGCATCATCACTCATCAACACTCATCAACATCCATCAACATGCATCAACACTCATCAACATGCATCAACATTCATCAACATGCATCAACACTCATCAACACTCATCAACACTCATCAACATCCATCAACATGCATCAACACTCATCAACATGCATCAACATTCATCAACATGCATCAACATCCATCAACATGCATCAACATGCATCAACATGCATCAACACTCATCAACACTCATCAACATCCATCAACATGCATCAACACTCATCAACATGCATCACCATCCATCAACATTCATCAACATTCATCGATATGCATCACCATCCATCAACATTCATCAACATTCATCAACATGCATCAACATTCATCAGCACTCATCAACATGCATCAACATTCATCAACATGCATCAACACTCATCAACATGCACCAACATCCATCAACACTCATCAACATGCATCAACACTCATCATCATGCACCAACATCCATCAACATGCATCAACACTCATCAACACTCATCAACATGCATCAACACTCATCAACATCCACCAACATCCATCAACATGCATCAACACTCATCAACACTCATCAACATGCATCAACATGCATCAACACTCATCAACATGCATCAACATGCACCAACATCCATCAACATGCATCTACACTCATCAACACTCATCAACATGCATCAACACTCATCAACATGCATCAACACTCATCAACATGCATCAACACTCATCAACATGCATCAACATCCACCAACATTCATCAACACTCATCAACACTCATCAACACTCATCAACACTCATCAACATGCATCAACACTCATCAACATGCATCAACATTCATCAACATGCATCAGCATCCATCAACACTCATCAACATTCATCAACATGCATCAACATCCATCAACATTCACCAACATCCATCAACATGCATCAACATTCATCAACATTCATCAACACTCATCAACATCCACCAACATTCATCAACATCCATCAACATCCACCAACATGCATCAACACTCATTAACATTCATCAACATCCACCAACATTCATCAACATGCATCAACATCCATCAACATGCATCAACATCCATCAACATGCATCGATACTCATCAACATTCATCAACATGCATCAACATGCATCAACACTCATCAACATGCATCAACATGCACCAACATCCATCAACATGCATCAACACTCATCAACATGCATCAACACTCATCAACATGCACCAACATCCATCAACATGCATCAACATGCATCAACATTCATCAACATGCATCAACACTCATCAACATGCATCAACATGCATCAACATTCATCAACATGCATCAACACTCATCAACATCCATCAACATGCATCAACACTCATCAACATGCATCAACATCCATCAACATGCATCAACATTCATCGATATGCATCACCATCCATCAACATTCATCACCATTCATCAACATGCATCAACATTCATCAACACTCATCAACATGCATCAACATTCATCAACATGCACCAACATCCATCAACACTCATCAACATGCATCAACACTCATCAACATGCACCAACATCCATCAACATGCATCAACACTCATCAACACTCATCAACATGCATCAACACTCATCAACATGCACCAACATCCATCAACACTCATCAACACTCATCAACATGCATCAACATGCATCAACACTCATCAACATGCATCAACATGCACCAACATCCATCAACATGCATCTACACTCATCAACACTCATCAACATGCATCAACACTCATCAACATGCATCAACATTCATCAACATGCATCAACACTCATCAACATGCATCAACATCCACCAACATTCATCAACACTCATCAACACTCATCAACACTCATCAACACTCATCAACATGCATCAACACTCATCAACATGTATCAACATTCATCAACATGCATCAGCATCCATCAACACTCATCAACATTCATCAACATGCATCAACATCCATCAACATTCACCAACATCCATCAACATGCATCAACATTCATCAACATTCATCAACACTCATCAACATCCACCAACATTCATCAACATCCACCAACATGCATCAACACTCATCAACATTCATCAACATCCACCAACATTCATCAACATGCATCAACATCCATCAACATGCATCAACATCCATCAACATGCATCGATACTCATCAACATTCATCAACAAGCATCAACATGCATCAACACTCATCAACATGCATCAACATGCACCAACATACATCAACATGCATCAACACTCATCAACATGCATCAACACTCATCAACATGCACCAACATCCATCAACATACATCAACATGCATCAACATGCATCAACATTCATCAACATGCATCAACACTCATCAACATGCATCAACATGCATCAACATTCATCAACATGCATCAACACTCATCAACACTCATCAACATGCATCAACATGCATCAACACTCATCAACATTCATCAACATTCATCAACATCCATCAACATTCATCAACATCCACCAACATGCATCAACATCCATCAACATGCATCAACATTCATCAACATGCATCAACACTCATCAACATCCATCAACATCCATCAACATGCATCAACACCCATCAACATGCATCAACACTCATCAACATCCATCAACATTCATCAACATGCATCAACATCCATCAACACTCATCAACACTCATCAACATTCATCAACATCCACCAACATGCATCTACATGCATCAACATGCATCAACATGCATCAACACTCATCAACATTCATCAACATTCATCAACATCCATCAACATTCATCAACATCCACCAACATGCATCAACACTCATCAACATCCAACAACACTCATCAACATGCATCAACACTCATCAACATTCATCAACATCCATCAACATGCATCAACATGCATCAACACTCATCAACATGCATCAACATGCATCCACATGCATCAACACTCATCAACATGCATCAACACTCATCAACACTCATCAACATTCATCAACATCCACCAACATGCATCTACATGCATCAACATCCATCAACATGCATCAACACTCATCCACACTCATCAACACTCATCAACATCCATCACCATCCATCAACATCCATCAACATGCATCAACAACCATCAACACTCATCAACATGCATCAACACTCATCAACACTCATCAACATCCATCAACATCCATCAACATGCATCAACATCCATCAACATTCATCAACATCCATCAACACTCATCAACATGCATCAACACTCAGCAACACTCATCAACATTCATCAACATCCATCAACATGCATCAACATGCATCAACGCTCATCAACACTCATCAACATCCATCAACATGCATCAACATGCATCAACATGCATCAACATTCATCATCATGCATCAACATGCATCAACATTCATCAACATGCATCAACATGCATCAACATTCATCAACATGCATCAACATCCGTCAACATGCATCAACATGCATCAACATCCACCAATATGCATCAACATGCATCAACATCCATCAACATGCATCAACATGCATCAACACTCATCAACATGCATCAACATGCACCAACATGCATCAACATGCATCAACACTCATCAACATGCACCAACATCCATCAACATGCATCAACACTCATCAACATGCATCAACATGCATCAACATTTATCAACATGCATCAACACTCATCAACATGCACCAACATCCATCAACATGCATCAACACTAATCAACACTCATCAACATGCATCAACATTCATCAACATTCATCAACATGCATCAACATGCATCAACACTCATCAACACTCATCAACATGCATCAACATGCATCAACACTCATCAACATGCATCAACATGCATCAACATGCATCAACATTCATCAACATGCATCAACACTCATCAACACTCATCAACATGCATCAACACTCATCAACATGCATCAACACTCATCAACATTCATCAACATCCATCAACATTCATCAACATCCATCAACATGCATCAACACTCATCAACATCCATCAACACTCATCAACATGCATCAACACTCATCAACACTCATCAACATGCATCAACATGCATCAACATGCATCAACATTCATCAACATTCATCAACATGCATCAACACTCATCAACATGCATCAACATTCATCAACATGCATCAACACTCATCAACACTCATCAACATGCATCAACATGCATCAACATGCATCAACACTCATCAACATGCATCAACACTCATCAACATCAACATGCATCAACACTCATCAACACTCATCAACATTCATCAACATCCACCAACATGCATCTACATGCATCAACATCCATCAACATGCATCAACACTCATCAACACTCATCAACACTCATCAACATCCATCACCATCCATCAACATCCATCAACATGCATCAACAACCATCAACACTCATCAACATGCATCAACACTCATCAACACTCATCAACATCCATCAACACCATCAACATGCATCACTCCATCAACATTCATCAACATCCATCAACACTCATCAACATGCATCAACACTCAGCAACACTCATCAACATTCATCAACATCCATCAACATGCATCAACATGCATCAACGCTCATCAACACTCATCAACATCCATCAACATGCATCAACATGCATCAACATCATCAACATTCATCATCATGCATCAACATGCATCAACATTCATCAACATGCATCAACATGCATCAACATTCATCAACATGCATCAACATCCGTCAACATGCATCAACATGCATCAACATCCACCAATATGCATCAACATGCATCAACATCCATCAACATGCATCAACATGCATCAACACTCATCAACATGCATCAACATGCACCAACATGCATCAACATGCATCAACACTCATCAACATGCACCAACATCCATCAACATGCATCAACACTCATCAACATGCATCAACATGCATCAACATTTATCAACATGCATCAACACTCATCAACATGCACCAACATCCATCAACATGCATCAACACTAATCAACACTCATCAACATGCATCAACACTCATCAACATGCACCAACATCCATCAACATCATCAACACTCATCAACACTCATCAACACTCATCAACATGCATCAACATGCATCAACACTCATCAACATGCATCAACATGCACCAACATCCATCAACATGCATTTACACTCATCAACACTCATCAACATGCATCAACACTCATCAACATGCATCAACACTCATCAACATGCATCAACATCCACCAACATTCATCAACACTCATCAACACTCATCAACACTCATCAACATGCATCAACACTCATCAACATGCATCAACATTCATCAACATGCATCAGCATCCATCAACACTCATCAACATTCATCAACATGCATCAACATCCATTAACATTCACCAACATCCATCAACATGCATCAACACTCATCAACATGCATCAACATTCATCAACATGCATCAGCATCCATCAACACTCATCAACATTCATCAACATGCATCAACATCCATCAACATTCACCAACATCCATCAACATGCATCAACATCCATCAACATGCATCAACATCCATCAATATGCATCAACATGCATCAACATCCATCAACATGCATCAACCTGCATCAACATTCATCAACATGCATCAACATGCATCAACATGCACCAACATGCATCAACATGCATCAACACTCATCAACATTCACCAACATCCATCAACATGCATCAGCATGCATCAACATGCATCAACATGCATCAACATGCATCAACATGCATCAACACTCATCAACATGCATCAACACTCATCAACATTCATCAACATTCATCAACATCCATCAACATCCACCAACATGCATCAACACTCATCAACCCTCATCAACATGCATCAACATGCATCAACACTCATCAACATGCATCAACATGCATCAACACTCATCAACACTCATCAACATGCAGCAACATGCATCAACACTCATCAACATGCATCAACATCCATCAACATGCATCAACATTCATCAACATGCATCAACACTCATCAACACTCATCAACATGCATCAACACTCATCAACATGCATCAACACTCATCAACATCCACCAACATCCATCAACATGCATCAACATGCATCAACATGCATCAACATGCATCAACATCCATCAACACTCATCAACATGCATCAACACTCATCAACACTCATCAACATGCATCAACATGCATCAACATGCATCAACATGCATCAACATTCATCAACATGCATCAACACTCATCAACATGCACCAACATCCATCAACATGCATCAACACTCATCAACACTCATCAACATGCATCAACATGCATCAACATGCATCAACACTCATCAACATGCATCAACACTCATCAACGCTCATCAACATGCATCAACACTCATCAACATTCATCAACACTCATCAACACTCATCAACATGCATCAACACTCATCAACACTCATCAACATGCATCAACACTCATCAACATGCATCAACACTCATCAACATTCATCAACACTCATCAACACTCATCAACATGTATCAACACTCATCAACACTCATCAACACTCATCAACAGTCATCAACATGCATCAACACTCATCAACATTCATCAACACTCATCAACATGCATCAACATGCATCAACATGCATCAACATGCATCAACATGCATCGACATTCATCAACATCCATCAACATTCACCAACATTCATCAACATGCATCAACACTCATCAACATCCATCAACACTCATCAACACTCATCAACACTCATCAACATACATCAACATCCATCAACACTCATCAACATCCATCAACATGCATCAACAATCATCAACATCCATCAACACTCATCAACATTCATCAACATGCACCAACATGCATCAACAATCATCAACATGCATCAACACTCATCAACATCCACCAACATCCATCAACATGCATCAACATGCATCAACATGCATCAACATGCATCAACATTCATCAACATTCATCAACATCCACCAACATTCATCAACATCCACCGCCATTCATCAACATCCACCAACATTCATCAACATATATGAACATTCATCAACATCCACAACATCCACCAACATTCATCAACATTCATCAACATGTATGAACATTCATCACATCCACCGACATTCATCAACATCCACCAACATTCATCAACATGCATCAACATTCATCAACATGCACCAACATGCATCAACACTCATCAACATGCATCAACATCCACCAACATTCATCAACATTCATCAACATGTATGAACATTAATCAACATCCACCAACATTCATCAACATCCACCAACATTCATCAACATCCACCAACATTCATCAACATCCACCAACATGTATGAACATTCATCAACATCCACCGACATTCATCAACATCCACCAACACTCATCAACATCCACCAACACTCATCAACATCCACCGACATTCATCAACATCCACCAACACTCATCAACATCCACCAACATGCATCAACACTCATCAACATGCATCAACATCCACCAACATGCATCAACATGCATCAACATGCATCAACATCCACCAACATCCACCAACATGCATCAACATGCATCAACATGCATCAACATCCATCAACATGCATCAACATGCATCAACATGCATCAACACTCATCAACACTCATCAACATCCATCAACATGCATCAACACTCATCAACATGCATCAACATTCATCAACATGCATCAACACTCATCAACACTCATCAACACTCATCAACATCCATCAACATGCATCAACACTCATCAACATGCATCAACATTCATCAACATGCATCAACATCCATCAACATGCATCAACATGCATCAACATGCATCAACACTCATCAACACTCATCAACATCCATCAACATGCATCAACACTCATCAACATGCATCACCATCCATCAACATTCATCAACATTCATCGATATGCATCACCATCCATCAACATTCATCAACATTCATCAACATGCATCAACATTCATCAGCACTCATCAACATGCATCAACATTCATCAACATGCATCAACACTCATCAACATGCACCAACATCCATCAACACTCATCAACATGCATCAACACTCATCATCATGCACCAACATCCATCAACATGCATCAACACTCATCAACACTCATCAACATGCATCAACACTCATCAACATCCACCAACATCCATCAACATGCATCAACACTCATCAACACTCATCAACATGCATCAACATGCATCAACACTCATCAACATGCATCAACATGCACCAACATCCATCAACATGCATCTACACTCATCAACACTCATCAACATGCATCAACACTCATCAACATGCATCAACACTCATCAACATGCATCAACACTCATCAACATGCATCAACATCCACCAACATTCATCAACACTCATCAACACTCATCAACACTCATCAACACTCATCAACATGCATCAACACTCATCAACATGCATCAACATTCATCAACATGCATCAGCATCCATCAACACTCATCAACATTCATCAACATGCATCAACATCCATCAACATTCACCAACATCCATCAACATGCATCAACATTCATCAACATTCATCAACACTCATCAACATCCACCAACATTCATCAACATCCATCAACATCCACCAACATGCATCAACACTCATTAACATTCATCAACATCCACCAACATTCATCAACATGCATCAACATCCATCAACATGCATCAACATCCATCAACATGCATCGATACTCATCAACATTCATCAACATGCATCAACATGCATCAACACTCATCAACATGCATCAACATGCACCAACATCCATCAACATGCATCAACACTCATCAACATGCATCAACACTCATCAACATTCACAACATCCATCAACATCCATCAACATGCATCAACATTCATCAACATGCATCAACATTCATCAACATGCATCAACATTCATCAACATGCATCAACATGCATCAACATGCATCAACATTCATCAACACTCATCAACATCCATCAACATGCATCAACACTCATCAACATGCATCAACATCCATCAACATGCATCAACATTCATCGATATGCATCACCATCCATCAACATTCATCACCATTCATCAACATGCATCAACATTCATCAACACTCATCAACATGCATCAACATTCATCAACATGCACAACACCAACATCCATCAACACTCATCAACATGCATCAACACTCATCATGCACCAACATCATCAACATGCATCAACACTCATCAACACTCATCAACATGCATCAACACTCATCAACATCACAACATCCATCAACATGCATCAACACTCATCAACACTCATCAACATGCATCAACATGCATCAACACTCATCAACATGCATCAACATGCACCAACATCCATCAACATGCATCAACACTCATCAACACTCATCAACATGCATCAACACTCATCAACATGCATCAACATTCATCAACATGCATCAACACTCATCAACATGCATCAACATCCACCAACATTCATCAACACTCATCAACACTCATCAACACTCATCAACACTCATCAACATGCATCAACACTCATCAACATGCATCAACATTCATCAACATGCATCAGCATCCATCAACACTCATCAACATTCATCAACATGCATCAACATCCATCAACATTCACCAACATCCATCAACATGCATCAACATTCATCAACATTCATCAACACTCATCAACATCCATCAACATTCATCAACATCCATCAACATCCACCAACATGCATCAACACTCATAACATTCATCAACATCCACCAACATTCATCAACATGCATCAACATCCATCAACATGCATCAACATCCATCAACATGCATCGATACTCATCAACATTCATCAACATGCATCAACATGCATCAACACTCATCAACATGCATCAACATGCACCAACATACATCAACATGCATCAACACTCATCAACATGCATCAACACTCATCAACATGCACCAACATCCATCAACATGCATCAACATGCATCAACATTCATCAACATGCATCAACACTCATCAACATGCATCAACATGCATCAACATTCATCAACATGCATCAACACTCATCAACATCCATCAACATGCATCAACACTCATCAACATCATCAACATCATCATCATCAACATTGCATCACACATCAACATTCATCACATTCATCAACATGCATCAACATTCATCAACACCATCAACATGCATCAACATCATCAACATGCATCAACATTCATCAACATGCATCAACACTCATCAACATCATCAACATCATCAACATGCATCAACACTCTCATCAACATGCATCAACATCATCAACATCTCATCAACATGCATCAACATTCATCAACATGCATCAACATTCATCAACACTCATCAACATCATCAACATGCATCAACATTCATCAACATGCATCAACATGCATCAACATCATCAACATGCATCAACACTCATCAACATTCATCAACATCCATCAACATCACCAACATGCATCAACACTCATCAACATCATCAACATGCATCAACATTCATCAACATGCATCAACACTCATCAACATGCATCAACACTCATCAACATGCATCAACATCCATCAACATGCATCAACATGCATCAACATGCATCAACATTCATCAACATGCATCAACACTCATCAACATGCATCAACATGCATCAACATTCATCAACATGCATCAACACTCATCAACACTCATCAACATGCATCAACATGCATCAACACTCATCAACATTCATCAACATTCATCAACATCCATCAACATTCATCAACATCCACCAACATGCATCAACATCCATCAACATGCATCAACATTCATCAACATGCATCAACACTCATCAACATCCATCAACATCCATCAACATGCATCAACACCCATCAACATGCATCAACACTCATCAACATCCATCAACATTCATCAACATGCATCAACATCCATCAACACTCATCAACACTCATCAACATTCATCAACATCCATCAACATGCATCTACATGCATCAACATGCATCAACATGCATCAACACTCATCAACATTCATCAACATTCATCAACATCCATCAACATTCATCAACATCCATCAACATGCATCAACACTCATCAACATGCACCAACATGCATCAACACTCATCAACATGCATCAACACTCATCAACACTCATCAACATGCATGCATCAACAATCATCAACATGCATCAACACTCATCAATCATCAACATGCACAACATGCATCAACATCATCAACATGCATCAACACTCATCAACATCATCAACATGCATCAACATGCATCAACATTCATCAACATCCATCAACACTCATCAACATTCATCAACATGCATCAACATGCATCAACATTCATCAACATGCATCAACACTCATCAACATTCATCAACATCCATCAACATCCACCAACATGCATCAACACTCATCAACATGCATCAACATGCATCAACACTCATCAACATGCATCAACATGCATCAACATGCATCAACATTCATCAACACTCATCAACATGCATCAACACTCATCAACATGCATCAACACTCATCAACATGCATCAACATTCATCAACATGCATCAACACTCATCAACATGCATCAACACTCATCAACACTCATCAACATTCATCAACATGCATCAACATGCATCAACATTCATCAACATTCATCAACATGCATCAACATTCATCAACACTCATCAACACTCATCAACATGCATCAACATTCATCAACATGCATCAACACTCATCAACATGCATCAACACTCATCAACATGCATCAACATTCATCAACATGCATCAACACTCATCAACATGCATCAACACTCATCAACATGCATCAACACTCATCAACATGCATCAACATGCATCAACATGCATCAACATTCATCAACATGCATCAACATGCATCAACATGCATCAACATTCATCAATACTCATCAACATTCATCAACATGCATCAACATTCATCAACATGCACCAACATGCATCAACACTCATCAACATGCATCAACACTCATCAACACTCATCAACATGCACCAACATGCATCAACAATCATCAACATGCATCAACACTCATCAACATCCATCAACACTCATCAACATCCATCAACATGCACCAACATGCATCAACAATCATCAACATCCATCAACACTCATCAACATTCATCAACATGCACCAACATGCATCAACAATCATCAACATGCATCAACACTCATCAACATTCATCAACATCCATCAACATCCACCAACATGCATCAACACTCATCAACACTCATCAACATGCATCAACATGCATCAACACTCATCAACATGCATCAACATGCATCAACATGCATCAACACTCATCAACACTCATCAACATGCATCAACACTCATCAACATGCATCAACACTCATCACATGCATCAACACTCATCAACATGCATCAACACTCATCAACATGCATCAACACTCATCAACATGCATCAACACTCATCAACATGCATCAACACTCATCAACATGCATCAACACTCATCAACATGCATCAACACTCATCAACATGCATCAACATTCATCAACTTGCATCAACACTCATCAACATGCATCAACATCCATCAACATGCATCAACATCCATCAACATGCATCAACACTCATCAACACTCATCAACATGCATCAACATGCATCAACATGCATCAACATGCATCAACACTCATCAACATGCATCAACACTCATCAACATCCACCAACATCCATCAACATGCATCAACATGCATCAACATGCATCAACATCCATCAACACTCATCAACACTCATCAACAGTCATCAATACTCATCAACATTCATCAACAGTCATCAACACTCATCAACACTCATCAACATCCATCAACATTCATCAACATGCATCAACACTCATCAACACTCATCAACATTCATCAATACTCATCAACATTCATCAACATGCATCAACATTCATCAACATGCACCAACATGCATCAACACTCATCAACATGCATCAACATGCATCAACATCCATCAACATGCATCAACATGCATCAACACTCATCAACATCCATCAACATGCATCAACATGCATCAACACTCATCAACACTCATCAACAATCATCAACATCCATCAACATTCACCAACATGCATCAACATTCATCAACATGCACCAACATGCATCAACACTCATCAACATGCATCAACATTCACCAACATGCATCAACACTCATCAACACTCATCAACATTCATCAACATCCATCAACATTCACCAACATGCATCAACATTCATCAACATGCATCAACACTCATCAACACTCATCAACATTCACCAACATGCATCAACACTCATCAACACTCATCAACATCCATCAACATCCATCAACATTCACCAACATGCATCAACATTCATCAACATGCACCAACATGCATCAACACTCACCAACATGCATCAACATTCATCAACATGCACCAACATGCATCAACACTCACCAACATGCATCAACATCCATCAACATGCATCAACATGCATCAACATGCATCAAACTCATCAACATGCATCAACATGCATCAACATCCATCAACATTCATCAACATCCATCAACATTCATCAACATTCATCAACATCCATCAACTTAAATCAACATGCATCAACATCCATCAACATGCATCAACATCCATCAACATGCATCAACATGCATCAACACTCATCAACATGCATCAACATCCATCAACATGCATCAACATTCATCAATACTCATCAACATGCATCAACATCCATCAACACTCATCAACATGCATCAACATCCATCAACATCCATCAACATGCATCAACATTCATCAATACTCATCAACATGCATCAACATCCATCAACATGCATCAACATGTATCAACATGCATCAACATGCATCAACATGCATCAACATGCATCAACATGCATCAACATGCATCAACACGCATCAACACTCATCAACATGCATCAACACTCATCAACATGCATCAACATGCATCAACATTCATCAATATTCACCAACACTCATCAACATTCATCAACATTCACCAACATCCACCAACATCCACCAACACTCATCAACATCCACCAACACTCATCAACATCCACCAACACTCATCAACATCCACCAACACTCATCAACATCCACCAACACTCATCAACATCCACCAACACTCATCAACATACACCAACACTCATCAACATGCATCAACACTCATCAACACTCATCAACATTCATCAACTTGCATCAACATGCATCAACATTCATCAACATGCATCAACACTCATCAACACTCATCAACATTCATCAACTTGCATCAACATGCATCAACACTCATCAACATTCATCAACATTCATCAACACTCATCAACATGCATCAACATCCATCAACACTCATCAACATTCATCAACATTCATCAACATTCATCAACATGCATCAAAAATCATCAACACTAATCAACATGCATCAACATTCATCAACAGTTATCAACATTCATCAAAATTCATCAACACTCATCAACATTCATCAGCATGCATCAACATTCAACGACATTCACCAACATTCATCAACATGCATCAACATTCATCAACACCATCACCATTCATCACCATTCATCAACATGCATCAACATTCATCAACACTCATCAACATTCACCAACAATCATCAACATTCATCAACATTCACCAACAATCATCAACACTGGTTAGCGTGCTCGTTTCTCACCAATGCAACCCGGGTTCGATTCTCGGACCGGTAAGTATGTGAGATGGTACGGTGGTCGCCAGATCGGACAGGTGGGTTTTCTCCTGGTACTCCGGTTTCCTCCCACACGAATGACCACATTTACGCTTTCATCCGAGCCAACGAGAGTGATTCATATAAGTTGTTAAAACTTGCTTCGCAATCGTTGTAAAATAAATAAAGTTTATATACATTTAGTTTAGCTCCATTGCGGAACAAGTTCTTACAACTTATATTAATCACTCTCGAGACCTCATTCCTGGTGGAATCCATCGCCACGAGAGAGAGAGAAGAGGCAACGTGAAATATAAATGTCTTGCCTAAGGACAGAATCGTAACGGCTCCAATGAGGCTCGAACTCCCGGACATTTCGCACATGAAGCGAACGCACTACCACTGCGCTATCACGACTTCAACTTATTTTGGAATCTACAGACATTGGCCAATGTGTGTGTGTGTCTGTACAATACAGGAAATCCGTTGCTTCGGCTGGTATTCCGTTTGTCACGGCATAGTCACTACGGATCTGATTGGTCGCATACTAAATGTGGATCGTCAACTGATCATGGTCAATATACCTGCCATTTGTCCAACCGAACTTCAATTAAACCGGAAACAACACGTGTGATGATGACGAAGCTCATGACGCCACAGACAACGACGCCGGACTATGAGAGCCCAAGTTGTCTGCCACGGTGTGCTAATCAGCCGACATATAACAGCATTGCCGTGTGTGTTTTACGTTTATTTATCGTCGCTACCGGTTGCCCATATGAGCGACGCCTCCTGAAGAGATTAGTCATTTTAGATTTTGGAGGATAGTGCATGATACAGACAGAGACCCATTCCAGAATCTCCTCTGGTTCTTTTGCGTGCACGGTGTAAAGCACCGACACGAGATCTCGGTTTAACGTCCCATCTGAAAGACTGTTAAATTTATTAGGGTCAGACGGGGGATCGAACCTGCGATCCCTGGATTACCAGTCCAGCGTGTTACCACTGGACTACATATCCGTCTGTAGCCTTGCCGTAATGTATGCCTAGCCAATTATATTCAACAACAACACAATATGATAGTTCGTTACTTCCTAGTGTGTCCGTACACTCTATTTTCTATTGACAGTTATGATCTGTCCACAGTGTTTGATCACTTGTTGATATAAACGGTAGGGTGTGGTATGCATACGATAGCGGTCAGAGTCCGGACATCGATCTCAACCAACTGTGATGTACGCCCATCTGGATCTACGTTGTGTAAGCCTATTTAGAGGTATGTGGTGTTGAAAGGGTTATGTGTTTTACGTTTATTTATCGTCGCTACCGGTTGCCCATATGAGCGACGCCTCCTGGAGAGATTAGTCATTTTAGGTTGTTGGAGGATAGTGCAATGATACAGACAGAGACCCATTCCAGAGTCCCCTCTGGGGTTTTTACGTGCACGGTGTAAAGCACCGACACGTGACCTCGGTTTAACGTCCCATCTGAAAGACTGTTAATTTTATTAGGGTCAGACGGGAGATCGAACCTGCGATCCCTGGATTACCAGTCCAGCTTGTTAACCACTGGACTACAGATCCGTCTGTGTTGAAAGGGTTAATACCTCTGTTTGGATCATGTACATTCTTTTTTTTTCTTTTTTTTGTTGAATATATTTATTTTGTTATTTAAACACATTTCACAAACATTATACATTTAACAGATTGATAATGACAGATAAGAACTTTTATGTAACATTGTACATATTTATCAAATGTGGTTAAGTTACAAAATAATTTAAATATATCATCTATAATCTATCATTCTCGCTTTCTCTCTCACATGTACATTCTAGTTGTTGCTCATTTACATAATGAAATGTCGAACTCTGAAAGACCAAACTCTTCAGAGCGAAAGTAGTCAACAGAATGGAACATTTGCGATATCAGCGAGAACATTGGTTTGGATATTGAAGGCGTTATTTTATTCACATTTATGGAGTTGTGTGAAATTCTACAACCTTGATTGATATGGCAACCAAAAGATCCCATTGACTTGCTATAGGAAAATGGAAACGTGCTATGAATTGTGTTAACACATGAGACATAGTATGTTTGGCTCTTTCATTCTAGAAATACAGACGAGTCTGTAGTCCAGTGGTTACCACGCTGTACTGGTAACCATGGCTGTACTTTAACAATCATCTACGCGACAATTCAAATTGCACATGTGTACTAAACGAAACGGAAGATGAAGAACACTATTTATTTCGATGTCCATTGTTTGTAAACCAGAGGCGTCAGCTATTCCTAAATACGCGTACTTACCATCCGCTAAGTACACACAAATTATTGTTTGGTTTCGAAAATAAAACATCTGAAGACAATGAATATATTTTCCAACAAGTCCAAATTTTCATCAAAAGCACTAAACGCTTTGAGCGTCATACTATCTACTAACACAATGCAAGTACATATCTGCTGTTCTCTCCGAGTCGATTCTCTATTTGGGGGTTGGGTCTGACTGGCTGGCTGGCTGGCTGGCTGGGGGTACGGTGCGTATGGCGCAGAAGCAGAGAGCTGTTACAGAATGCTTCTCTGTTTATTTATGTTTTCTATTTTATTTTCTTGTCCTTTCTAATCCTGCTCATTTATTTTCATCTAAAATAATATAGTTATTACAGTACACATCGCTACGGTCATTTTGTTAACAACAATCTGGTTTATTGGGGAGGGCACTCGCTAATGTTGGTAAAACTTGTTGCCCAACCCATTTGCTTCTAGATTGTATTCTTGCACTGTGCACGTATAAGCATAGCATTGCAGTTGTATCAGTTTGCTTATATAGTTACCATATTTATATTTGTAATTGTATTGTATATAAATAAGCAATAAAATATGATTAAACTAAGTGTAGTATAGTTTTAGTTATTTCCCTTGGACCAATAATTAAATTAGTTGACACGTACTCTTGACCTGACACGTGACCATATATAATCACGTGTTCATGTACTAGTACTATCCAGGGATCGCAGGTTCGATCCCCCGTCTGACCCTAATAAAATTAACAGTCTTTCAGATGGGACGTTAAACCGAGGTCTCGTGTCGGTGATTTACACCGTGCACGTAAAAGAACCAGAGGAGACTCTGGAATGGGTCTCTCTCTATGTATCATTGCACTGTCCTCCAACATCTAAAATGACTAATCTCTTCAGGAGGCGTCGCTCATATGGGTAACCGGTAGCGACGATAAATAAACGTAAAACACACACTAGTACTAAACAATCGCCCAAATGCATTTATGCAGTGACGACTTTAAATAAGTTTTAATAACTAACCAATCACTGCATGCCTGTTATGCATCCGCCATTTTTAACATCAACATGAAGCCATTATAATTATGTGCTTATAATATAATATATGTATGTTCCTTTAATGTCAAACCCCTCGCGGACTTAGACATGTTTCCTGGGCTGGCTCAGCCGACCTAAGCGATTAACCAGTACTAAGCAATGTGTGTGAGGTGCCTTGCTCAATGACACTACATACGTGACCTGACCGAGTATCGAACCCGGGACCGTTCGATTTCAAATCCGACGCTCTACCACTGGACCACGGACGCCACACATATAATCCATATTATATAGGAATATTTATATATACATTCAGGTAACTATTCGCACTGCCATCCAGCTAACATAGTATTCATGTACATTGACTGATAACATGTTAGCTTTTGAGAAATATCGATCAGGTGTAAAGACTTGATTTCTATTGTCTAACTTAAAACTACACCATCGTATAATTGTATATCTTGGCTGTCCGATTAGCACAGTGGTTAGTGCGCTCGCTTCTCATAAATGACACCTGGGTTTGATCCTCGGACAGGGAAGTATGTGAGGTGGTACTGTGGTCGCCAGATCGATCATGTAGGTTTTCTCCGGGTGCTCCGGTTTTCCTCCCACACGAATGACCACATTTACGCTTTCATCCGCGCCAACGAGAGTGATTAATATAAGATGTTAAAACTTGCTTCGCAATCGTTGTAAAATAAATAAAATTGAAATTGTCGTCATAATATACGTCTGATGATATGTTATAACTTATGTGATGTATATATGTTCCGTTAATGTCAAACCCCTTGCGCGGACCTAGACATGTTTTCCTTGGCAGGCTTAGCCGACCTAAGTGTTTAACCAGTATGTATGTTCCTTTAATGTCAAACCCCTCGCGGGGACTTAGACATGTACTAGACGTAGACAGTACTAAGCAATGTGTGTGAGGTGCCTTGCTCACTGATACTACATACGTGTCCCGACCGAGTATCGAACCCGGGACCGTTCGATTGTTAATTATGTGACGTATATTGTATGAAACTGTATATTTGTATATATTGGCTACAGGAAAGACTGGACAGGTTAGGGTAATAATATACGCAATACACACTTATAGAGAGTGTTCTTTCTGTGTCGATCTCGACCCCCCCCCCTCCAATAACCTTAGTGCTCGCCGGCGGGCTGGACACTTTCATCAGGGTACCGGGAACCCATACTTTTATTTTTAATAACTGACATGCATTATACAAGAACTAGATGGAATTCCGTCTGCTTGCATTGTACAATACGTCCAACATATTTCTTAAATAAAGTCATCCGTAATCCACACTAGTTACTGGTATGTAATCCGAGATGCACGTGAACTTCGTGCTTTTTACCTGTCTGTGTGTATATATACCTGTGTTAATCCTACCAAACAGACACGGATGGCGCCGCTGGTCATTGCAATGTTGAAGAAAAACACCCATACAATTCACACGTTTATGATCTGATGATAGCATGAGGGGGGATGACGGTAGCAAACACAGGGCATGTCGTGGGAAATGGGGTCCAGTGCGGAGTCTCTACAGACAGGTGTGCAAAACCACAATTATTTGCACGAAATGTTTATTATTGTTATATATAAATAGTAATGTATTATATAAATACTTTAAACTGTTTCTATATATGGCCAAGTGTTTACCATGTAATATATATATTTGTTTTATGCATAATCGTCTGCTATTATTTTCGCGCCTAAAATTATCAGTCTCGCTTCGCGCGGGAAATGACTTAAGATTTTAGGCCTAATCTCAGTTTATCGAGGCCGTGGTTGCAGGTGTCCAGTTATGTAATATAAAGGCGACGAACTGGTTTGATGGTGTAATATTAGATAACATAACAGATGTTTTAGGAATAACAGATGTTTTAGGAATTGTTATATCATATAGACACTGATTCAATCGTGTATATAAGAAATGAATTTTAGTAACTAAAATCAGAACACTAAAGCCTACCTCCAGGAGAGAGAGTGGCGTGATCTCATTCTATTATATAGAACAGATAAACTGTTCCTATGATACTTAGATATTATGGACATTATAAGAATTATAACTTATAAAGATTTGTCGAATAATTAAATAAAATCGTTCAGCCATAGAAGAAACATAGAGTTTCGGCGAACCATATCGAAGGTGATTAAAAGTTAATAAATCAGAAACCTTGATTAGATTATAGTGATATTGAGTAATGACGGATTAGAGAGACTGGAGTTAATTATACTGTGTAGCGCATAGTCGGCTCACACAATTGGATTGTTAAATAAGCGTTTAATGATACGATGTATATATATATAAATCACTGATTATATATATATGAAGATCTCTGATGCCAATTTAGACAAGATATTATATAGAAGAAATGTAAGACTGTGTTGAGTTATCGTTAATGCATATATCGAAGAAGAAACCCCCTAGACAACTCCAGCGAGTCTACAATAGGATAGACCCTGGTAAGAGCCGAAGCAACTGAGTCATATACATACAAGAAGAAAAAGGAGAGTTTGCGACAATGAGTTTGCGACACAGGTAAGTTATTCAAGTTGTTATTTTATTTAAGTTTATTTAACGTCGCTACCGGTTGTCCAATTCACTGTTTACCTAACAACACCTTTCCTGTGCAGGCTCCAGCGCTTAACAAGTACGTGGTGCACCAACAGCCGAAAGAAACTGCCAACTTCTTCATAATTATAAATGAGACACGGCCTGAACGGAGCTCTAACCCGTGACCATCAGTGATGGTAGGTGTGTGGCATCCGTGGTCCAGTGGTAGAGCGTCGGATTTGGAATCGATCGGTCCCGGGTTCGATACTCGGTTATACCACGTATGTATTGTCATTGAGCAAGTCACCTCACACACATTGCTTAGTACTGGTTAACCACTTAGGTCGGCTAAACTTGCCCAGGAAAACATGTCTACGTCCCCGCAAGGGGTTTGACATTAATGGAACATACACATATAGTTATACAAGTCAGCGACCGTAACCACTCGACCACGGAGGCGGACAGCTATTCAATATTGTAACGCCTAAAACACGTTCCATATCCTTTAATTTACGTCCATGAACGGTGTGTGTTTACCTTTATTTATCGTCGCTATCTGTTGCCCTTATGAGCGACGCCTCATGGAGATATAAGTAATTTTAGATTGTTGGAGGATAGTGCAATGATACAGACAGAGGACCATTCCAGAGTCTCCTCTGGTTCTTTTACGTGCACGACGTAAAGCACCGACACGAGACCTCTGTTTAAAGTCCCATCTGAAAGACTGTTAATTTTATTAATGCCACTCAGGGGATCGAACCTGCGACCCCTGCGATAGCGCGAAAAATAATAACAGAAGCATTATGTGCGTAGTCCAGTGGTAACACGCTAGACTGGTAATCCAG
>CM026394.1:7522407-7564705 GCA_014843695.1 Archivesica marissinica | reverse complement strand
GGCCTGCAGGTTGACCTATATTTGACCTTAAACACACGAGGAATAGCGGTACAAATCTGACGGTCGACGCACTAAACACACGAGGAATAGCGGTACAAATCTGACGGTCGACGCACATCGTATTTGCCACATGCGAGGCCCTGCATGGTATACATCTAATACATGAGCACCACTTATATCTATTATGACCCACGTACATATCAGAGGTTATAAATTGCTGAAATTGAAGTTCTGTATTTTTATAGTACTTACAACTGGTATAAACAATTCAACTCCACTTATGGCCCAAATAAGGCTGGTTGCGCGGGTTAGGCAGCCAGTTCCTGCATTGCTGTACCACACATTCAGGCATCAGTTCCCTCTTATGCCAAGTACAGTCTCCTCTTCTAGCCGCTACTTTTCTCTCTATATATCTGACATCTTTCCATGCGCCACAATTATATAGCATTGCCCAAAACCTCCTGTATAGAAGCTTTCTCTCATGTGAATTTAGATTATGCGGTGGACGATTATTAGCAGGCCACCAAAGTTGTTTGTTCTGTTCATTTATTATGCAAGGGGAACACAAGCACAGTGGACACTCAGCAACACCTTCAGCATGCTGAGGCATAGGGGGAGGTACGTAAGCAGCCTCTGCAACGGGCATGGCGGTGGCTGTTTCTTCTATTTCCATCTCTACGTCCCAGTTCTTATTTTGCAAGAAAGTCAGCAATTCTTTTCTCTGCTCATCAGTTACATACATTGTTATTTTACTCAATGGCATCTTGTAGAAATCGGCAGAATATGTGTAATACTCGTATGTTCAAGAGATTATAATTATAATATTATACATGTACTCATAGCATTCACTGTGATTATTATGTAGCATCAATATCGGTAAACACACACTGACACAGAGAAATATTTAAAATATAACAGAAAACTTGCGAATAATACTGTAGATATATAATTAAATGAAGTATGAAGGTTACCATATAACGAACACATATAGTTTATTCATATAAATACATACATATTATATACATGCATACAAATTATCAGTCTCAGTGATTACGCTACGGCTGATGAGGCACCTACATAACATGTAATCTGTCTGTCTGTCTGTCTGTCTGTCTGTCTGTCTGTCTGTCTGTCTGTCTGTCTGTCTGTCTGTCTGTCTGTCTGTCTGTCTGTCTGTCTGTCTGTCTGTCTGTCTGTCTGTCTGTCTGTCTGTCTGTCTGTCTGTCTGTCTGTCTGTCTGTCTGTCTGTCTGTCTGTCTGTCTGTCTGTCTGTCTGTCTGTCTGTCTGTCTGTCTGTCTGTCTGTCTGTCTGTCTGTCTGTCTGTCTGTCTGTCTGTCTGTCTGTCTGTCTGTCTGTCTGTCTGTCTGTCTGTCTGTCTTCTGTCCTGTCTGTCTGTCTGTCTGTCTGTCTGTCTGTCTGTCTGTCTGTCTGTCCTGTCTGTCCCTGTCTGTCTGTCTGTCTGTCTGTCTGTCTGTCTGTCTGTCTGTCTGTCTGTCTGTCTGTCTGTCTGTCTGTCTGTCTGTCTGTCTGTCTGTCTGTCTGTCTGTCTGTCTGTCTGTCTGTCTGTCTGTCTGTCTGTCTGTCTGTCTGTCTGTCTGTCTGTCTGTCTGTCTGTCTGTCTGTCTGTCCAGTAATGCGCATGTCACTATAGTAACATATTTACTAATCCACTAATGTCTCCCATTAACACCTTTATGCTTTATGTGGAACACAATTAGCCGAGTTCAGGTGCGTGTCTCAGAAAAGGTACACACAAGTTGTTTCACCTTTCTCTGAGTTGATTGCCTTCTCTTTTCATCGGTACACGCCTGTAATTTACACGTCGTGAAATTGGCAATTACTGTTCTATCGTTAATGATTTTCACTTATGGCGGCTTGTTTCGTATTTTAAATTGATGTAGATGCAATTACGTACAGAAAAACATGTGCAGTGAAGTACGTCATCCAACTCTGATTGATATAATAAACTCAAAGAATTTAATCGAGGAACAAGTAACGCTCAATATAAACCCTCAATATAAAAGTGCAGTTTCATTATGAAAAAATCTAAAATGACTAATCTCTTCAGGAGGCGTCGCTCATGTGGGCAACCGGTAGCGACGATAAATAAACGTAATACACACATGATAGTTACATACGGATATGTAGTCCAGTGGTAAAACACTGGACTGGTAATCCAGGGATCGCAGGTTCGATCCCTCGTCTGACCCCAATAAAATTAACAGTCTTTCAGATGTGACGTTAAACCGAGATATCATGTCGGTGCTGTACACCGTGCACATAAAAGAACCAGAGGAGACTCTGGAATGTGTCTCTGTCTGTATCATGGCACTATCCTCCAAAAATCTAAAATGACTAATCTCTTCAGGAGGCGTCGCTCATATGGGCAACCGGTAGCGACGATAAATAAACGTAAAACATACACAAACAAAATGGTGTCAGTATAATTATGTAATTCGTGTGTGACGGATCGGCAGTCCAGTGGTAACACGCTGGACTGGTAATCCAGGGATCGCATGTTCGATCCCCCGTCTGACCCTAATACAATTAACAGTCTTTCAGTCTCTGTCTGTATCATTGCACTACCCTCCAAAAATCTAAAATGTCTAATCTCTTCAGGAGGCGTCGCTCATATGGGCAACCGGTAGCGACGATAAATGAACGTAAAACACACACACATAGGAATAGTCTGGTATCTAGGCAAGTGAAAAATAATTACGTGCCCCCCCCCCCTAGTAGATAGATTTCTTTATTTATAGACGGGGACCTATTAAGTAATTAGATCTAAACTAATCTTCGTTAGGGCCCTCTTAAATTAACACTAATGCATTAATGCACATACACAATAATTATAACCAAAGTTCACAGTTACGCCATGCAATATACATGTATAATGTTGTACAATGTAACTTAAACAAATCAGGTAAAGTAATGTTATCGAAATACAAAACGACATAAGCATATTGAATGACAATCATTATATATATAACTTTCTAGTGTCTACCGATTAAAAGGTTGTTGCATCCATAATTTACATTTTGTCTTGGACGTCTTAATTTCCAATGGTAGACAATTCCATATCTTTGGACCAGAGTGTTTTAAAGATTTATTGTAAATTTCACATCTAGGTCTTGGAATATAGAGATCAATATTTGAAGCATATCTCAATGTCATATCTGAAGTAACTGTAACTTGCGATGTCTTAATTGAAAATTGTTCATTCAAATAAGTCGGTACACGATACATAAGGAAACATAATCCGTTGGTCAAAAGTCATGATATTAATTACAGACATTGATTAACACAAATAAATTAATCGTGGCCCAGAATGTATAGATATGCTCGTCTCTGCAATCTTAACAGTGTGTCAATAGCGGAGGTCAAATGTGCTATTTGCTATAACAAATACTACAATGTATATAGCATATATGCATGTGCATTGGATGCATAATGCCTGATCTTGTCATGTCTAACAAGTGCTGTGTGTTTTACGTTTATTTAGCGTCGCTACCGGTTGCCTATATGAGCGACGCCTCATTCAGAGATTAATCATTTTAGGAGGATAGTGCAATGATACAGAGAGAGACCCATTCCAGTGTCTCCTCTGTTTCATTTACGTGCACAATGTACAGCACCGACACGAGACCTCGGTTTAAAGTCCCACCTGAAAGACTGTTATTTTATTAGGGTCAGACGGGGGATCGAACCTGCGATCACTGGATTACCAGTCCAGCGTGTTACCACTGGACTAGTGTTTAAAGCAACACTACATTAGTGAAAACGAACATTTCTACAGAATGTATTTTCCTATTATATGGTATAAATCCCCCCCCCCCCAATATTTCCCTCAAATACTGAGTATTTCAACTAATAAACACACGTCGTATACGCGGTTTGTTGATATAACAAGGTAATGTAAATAGGATCGACATTCATGCGTAATACAAAGCGTTTATCCTGAATAACACGAGTCATGCTATATATTTACCGTGATATCTCACATGTGTGCCTATGCATATTTATTTGTAGACTAGTCTTAGTTAAATTATCTTTAAACAACATTATCTCGCGTTTAGTATTGACTCCGATGACAAACACACGTCAATTCAGGAGCGTGGATGATCATTATATGAAATCCTACTTTCAAGTTTGAAAGTTTGTAGATCACAAAAACACTGTTTATTGATTCAATGTTAGTGTTCGATGTATTCGGAAGAATTTGATATAGCAACGCGTTTATACGTGAAAAAGTGCATTTTAGTTGCCTTTTGCGATGTAATGTCGCTTTAATAAACTAGTTCTCTGGTTCACAATTTCCAAGCAAATGACTGAAGCGGCAACCGTGGTCCAGTGGTAGAGCGTCGGATTTGGAATCGAACGGTCCCGGGTTCGATACTCGGCCAGGCCACGTATGTAGTGCCATTGAACAAGGCACCTTACACACATTGCTTAGTACTGGTTAATCGCTTAGGTCGGCTAAGCCTGCCCAGGAAAACATGTCTAAGTCCCCGCGAGGGGTTTGACATTAAAGGAACATGCATACATACAACCGATATGTTGTATGGAACTGTGTACATACCTCCTGAATACTCGGAATATTCTGTAGAAGAAACATTCTTAGAAATACAGATCGAACTAAATATAGTTTTACAGAAATATTCTGTTAATTGTATTTTGGTGACTTCAACTCTAGGACTAGAAAACAAACTATTAAGGATGATTTTATTACGCTAGGTGAAGACTTTTTCAAGTCATAATTTAAACGAAATTTGTGATGAATATAGTCAGGAAATGTCATATTTTGAAAAATCACCTAACGTAAAATAAAACAGAAATGATTGTGACCATTCTGTGAATAATTATAGAATTTTACAATGCAATTAAATGGAAGGACATGTTACACGTAAAGAGGTTAATACAGTTGATTATTTCATGTCTACTTCATCTTTGTTTGAATATGTAAATTAATTGAACGTTTTAGAAGTGTGTAGTTTATATTCTGACGCACATACTCTATTACAGCTAAGCATTGATTTTCAGGCGTGTTGCACATATAACAATAACCGACATAACCCACCGAAGATTAAATTATGGGATAAAAATAAAGGAAACAACCACCCGAGACACAGATATATGATATGCTTGCAGGACTGGAGACACATGAACTTCCAGACACCGCAAGAGAAACACTTATGATAATATGTTTTAGGGCATTCTGGCAAATGCTCCAAACTTAAAGTTGTGGTAAATCAGTAATCTAAACATGTTTGCTTCTATTTAAATACCATTGTGTTGCTTTTAGGTACCTGAACCGTTTTCTTTATTGAGGAATGGTGTTCCGGTTATAAACACTGTATCAGCTTTTGTGTGCGCTACCATCATCTCTTTCCCTTGCATTTCGTTTCGGCAAGTAATGATGATCGGTATACACTAATTAATAGCTGCATGGTTATGTCAGTTCTTATGACCATTATTGTACACTTGTACTACTTTGTATATATGTATGTTTATATGTGTCCATGTAAAACGTGTAATTGTATATTATGTATGTTCACTTGTGCTCTTCATGTATATGGAGGTAATAAAAGGATTATTAGATTACTGAATAAGCTTAACTTTTTGGAATCTCAAAACAATTTTAACCAATTAAATGCTGATTATCATTGTTAATGATATTGCGTCGTTATTTTTGAAAACCTTTAAGGAATCTTTTGGCTATATTCCTGAAAACAAAAATATTGTATCTGACGATTCTCCAAATAATCAACCGTGACCATGGTTTGGGCATAACTGTAAAACATCTCGAAAATATTTCCATTTTTCCATAGAGCCAAATACTTATATAAGTTGGGCAATACCGATTCAAATAAGCAACAAAATGTAGCAAGGAATAAAACAACACAATGGGATTATACTTTAATAAATCAAAACGTACAAATATCACACAATTGCGTAATACCAAAAATAAAGACCCAAGAACGTACTGGAAAATTTGCAACGAAAAATTAAAAGTGATAATCAGGCCAGTTTAACTGATCATTATGATTTCTTTAAACATGTTAATAGTAATGTAGGCACTACTTATAGAGATGGTACAAATAATGATTTTGAAAATGATTACATAAATGAGCATATTAATATGAAAATTACTGATGATGTTATAGAAAAAGCAATTAGATTGTTGAAAAATAACAAGTCATGTGGATTCGACAAAATTGTAAATGAACACATTAATACATCTTACCCTGTTATGAAGAATATATAAATTAAGTTATGTAACATTGTACTGGACAGCGGTGCTATCCCCGAACCATGGACCATTGGTATAATAAATAATATACACACGAATAAAGGTGATGTTACAAACACAGAAAATTACAGACCAATTACACTTCTAACTTGTCTCGGAACAATTATTCACATAACAGAATTTGTGGAATCCAACAAGACCCTTCATAACTGCCAAGCCGGTTTTCGAAAAGGATATTCAACGCCTGATAATATGTTCATATTACAACACATGATTCTGTACTTGAATAATAACAAAAAGAAATTATTGTGTGCGCTTATTGATATAAAACAAGCTTTCGATACTTTTTGGGGAACATTCATTCAGCATTTCAGAGCTGTCAAATTTATTCACATGCAATATCGGCGTAAGACAGGAAGAGAACCTTTTGTCTTTACTTTTTTCTGCATTCCCCATAGACTTGCACACTGTTTTAGAAAATAGTAATAACATTCAAGGGGAAACATAGTAAGTATATGGTATACAAAACGTTTTAAAATTATTTTTACTATTGTATGCAGACGATACAGTTCTTATGTCAGAAATTGAAACTGATTTACAAAATGCACTTAATGATTACGAACAGTGATAACTGGAAGCCTAAAGTAAATTCAAAAAAAAAATGTACTTATAATTTTAAGTTTAAAAATGAACCACTTGAAACTGTCGCTGAATACAAATATCTCGGTATATACTTTAGCATATATGGAACGTTTAGGAAATGTAAAACACATATAGCATCACAAGCTTCAATGGCCATGTATGGTTTACTTAGAAACTCAAATAGATTAAATTTACCTATAGACATCCAAATTGACCGTTTTAGTAAACCAACCAAACAGATTCTGTTGTATGGGGCCGAAATATTGGGATTTGGCAATCTTGATGTTGTTGAGAGAGTACAGTTGAAATTGTTGAAATACATAATGAAATTGGTCAACCCGAATTATATGGTATATGGAGAAAGTGGATGCATACCATCATCAGTTAATATACAGGAGAAAACTATTTCTTTCTGGGCGCGATTACATTACAAAGTTGAAAATGAAACGACTGAAAAACTTTCTAATGTTATTTATCAAAGTATTAACGAAATGTCATATGGTCTTAATAGTGAATCACTAAAGAACAAATGTCCTTGGCTTTACAATATCCGATCCGTACTAACAAATGTCCGTGGCTTTACAATATCCGATCCGTACTAATAAATTGTTGACATATGGGAAAATCAAAATACTATTAATACAAAGTGGTTGAAACTATGCAAGGCAGAAAGTACAAGATTTACTTTTAGCCTAATGGTCTCCCTTACAGAAAATGTCAGTGGTAGTACATGCTACATAATATTTAAAAAAACGTTTGGTTTTGAAAATTATTTGAAATCAACACCTCTTTTAACATACTTCACTAAGTTTTGAACTAGAAACCATAGACTCCCAATTGAAACAGGAAACTGGAACAGAGTACCACGTAGCCGTAGATTTTGTAACAATTCTGTAAATGAAATAGGCGACGAATTTCATTATTTATTTGAATGCGATCATTTTGAAAACGAAAGAAAAACATTTATCAAACCTTACTATAATTACAGAAGACCAAATATGTATAAATTTGAGCAGCTAATGAATACGAATAATAAACTTAAGGTGGATTTTAAATGTATACTTAGAATATAGGAAACACCTGTCTATAATATATGTGCAAAGGTAAAAAAATAAATAAATAGAGTTTCATTTTTCTCAGTTAATACGCAGAATGTGGAAATAAAGTATACACACTTTACTTATACATCAGTTCGTTTAGAAATAGAACAGTTATATTATGTATGCAGGAATGGTACACATATTATAACGTAATGTAAAATGATGACGCTCCGGCATGTTTAGCTAGCTAACTTATATATTTGCAGTGAAGATATATTATTCTACACTGAACCGTAGTCATGCAAAGGTTTATCATTGTTATATATTTATAATTATGTTATTAATAGTAGAAGTCTCATGTATTGTATTGTTTGTAATACTGATTCTAATACCACATGTATTCATGTATGTCATGAAATGAGAGAATAAAAAATATATTTGACTTGAATTGACTAATGGTCTGTGGCTTACGCTATGGAGGAAGTATGTCCAGGTGGTTGAATAGAGATTGAACAAAACAGTAATCAATATAATTCAGTAAGAGATGATGGAGGAAGTATGTCCAGGTGGTTGAACAGAGATTGAACAAACCAGTAATCAATATAATGCAGTAGGAGATGATGGAGGAAGTATGTCCAGGTGGTTGAACAGAGATTGAACAAACCAGTAATCAATATAATGCAGTAGGAGATGATGGAGGAAGTATGCCCAGGTGGTTGAACAGAGATTGAACAAACCAGTAATCAATATAATGCAGTAGGAGATGATGGAGGAAGTATGTCCAGGTGGTTGAACAGAGATTGAACAAACCAGTAATCAATATAATGCAGTAGGAGATGATGGAGGAAGTATGTCCAGGTGGTTGAACAGAGATTGAACAAACCAGTAATCAATATAATGCAGTAGGAGATGATGGAGGAAGTATGTCCAGGTGGTTGAACAGAGATTGAACAAACCAGTAATCAATATAATGCAGTAGGAGATGATGGAGGAAGTATGTCCAGGTGGTTGAACAGAGATTGAACAAACCAGTAATCAATATAATGCAGTAGGAGATGATGGAGGAAGTATGTCCAGGTGGTTGAACAGAGATTGAACAAACCAGTAATCAATATAATGCAGTAGGAGATGATGGAGGAAGTATGTCCAGGTGGTTGAACAGAGATTGAACAAACCAGTAATCAATATAATGCAGTAGGAGATGATGGAGGAAGTATGTCCAGGTGGTTGAACAGAGATTGAACAAACCAGTAATCAATATAATGCAGTAGGAGATGATGGAGGAAGTATGTCCAGGTGGTTGAACAGAGATTGAACAAACCAGTAATCAATATAATGCAGTAGGAGATGATGGAGGAAGTATGTCCAGGTGGTTGAACAGAGATTGAACAAACCAGTAATCAATATAATGCAGTAGGAGATGATGGAGGAAGTATGTCCAGGTGGTTGAACAGAGATTGAACAAACCAGTAATCAATATAATGCAGTAGGAGATGATGGAGGAAGTATGTCCAGGTGGTTGAACAGAGATCAATATAATGCAGTAGGAGATGATGGAGGAAGTATGTCCAGGTGGTTGAACAGAGATCAATATAATGCAGTAGGAGATGATGGAGGAAGTATGTCCAGGTGGTTGAACAGAGATTGAACAAACCAGTAATCAATATAATGCAGTAGGAGATGATGGAGGAAGTATGTCCAGGTGGTTGAACAGAGATTGAACAAACCAGTAATCAATATAATGCAGTAGGAGATGATGGAGGAAGTATGTCCAGGTGGTTGAACAGAGATTGAACAAACCAGTAATCAATATAATGCAGTAGGAGATGATGGAGGAAGTATGTCCAGGTGGTTGAACAGAGATTGAACAAACCAGTAATCAATATAATGCAGTAGGAGATGATGGAGGAAGTATGTCCAGGTGGTTGAACAGAGATTGAACAAACCAGTAATCAATATAATGCAGTAGGAGATGATGGAGGAAGTATGTCCAGGTGGTTGAACAGAGATTGAACAAACCAGTAATCAATATAATGCAGTAGGAGATGATGGAGGAAGTATGTCCAGGTGGTTGAACAGAGATTGAACAAACCAGTAATCAATATAATGCAGTAGGAGATGATGGAGGAAGTATGTCCAGGTGGTTGAACAGAGATTGAACAAACCAGTAATCAATATAATGCAGTAGGAGATGATGGAGGAAGTATGTCCAGGTGGTTGAACAGAGATTGAACAAACCAGTAATCAATATAATGCAGTAGGAGATGATGGAGGAAGTATGTCCAGGTGGTTGAACAGAGATTGAACAAACCAGTAATCAATATAATGCAGTAGGAGATGATGGAGGAAGTATGTCCAGGTGGTTGAACAGAGATCAATATAATGCAGTAGGAGATGATGGAGGAAGTATGTCCAGGTGGTTGAACAGAGATCAATATAATGCAGTAGGAGATGATGGAGGAAGTATGTCCCAGGTGGTTGAACAGAGATCAATATAATGCAGTAGGAGATGATGGAGGAAGTATGTCCAGGTGGTTGAACAGAGATCAATATAATGCAGTAGGAGATGATGGAGGAAGTATGTCCAGGTGGTTGAACAGAGATCAATATAATGCAGTAGGAGATGATGGAGGAAGTATGTCCAGGTGGTTGAACAGAGATCAATATAATGCAGTAGGAGATGATGGAGGAAGTATGTCCAGGTGGTTGAACAGAGATCAATATAATGCAGTAGGAGATGATGGAGGAAGTATGTCCAGGTGGTTGAACAGAGAATGCAGTAGGAGATGTACTCAGCCTACGCTTGCATGATATAGATGGTGGATTACCATTTATTTTACTGGATTATTATCATAATTATTTTGTTTTGTCCACATATACTAGAGGACATAGAAAACGCACACCTATATTATATGATTCTTATTACATGAAAACGAAATACGAAGGGTTCCATCAAATATATATCACATCTTTTTTTACAAAACACAAACTGAACAACTAAAAATATTCCAAAATGTTTAAAACTATGTATTTATATAGTTATTGTATTTCGTGTAAAAACACACTTATCCGACGTGTGCGTTTTCTGTGTCCTCGAGTATACATACTTGAAACACCAAAGGGGATATAAAGGTGACGAACCTATACAGTACATTGTTAATGTATCATATCTGCTTAGAAATCTAATGTACCATATAAGTACGGACATCGTTAAATCAGTTAACAGTTTACAGACGGATATGTAGTCCAGTGGTAACACGCTGGACTGGTAATCCAGGGATCGCAGGTTCGATCCCCCGTCTGACCCTAATAAAATTAACAGTTTCAGATGGGACGTTAAACCGAGGTCTCGTGTCGGTGCTTTACATCGTGCACGTAAAAGAACCAGAGGAGATTCTGGAATGGGTCTCTATGTCTGTATCATGCACTATCCTCCAAAATCTAAAATAACTAATCTCTTCAGGAGGCGTCGCTCATATTGGCAACCGGTAGCGACGATAAATAAACGTAAAAACACACGCAGTACATTGTTAATGTATCATATCTGCTTAGAAATCTAACGTACCATATAAGTACGGACATGGGAAGGGATTCATATAAGCTTTAAGCTTGTTTCTCGACCCATATCGGTTCCAATGTATAAAATTGTGTTTATATATGTATATATGTATTTGATCCGAATAAAATATGTTTGAACTAAGTACGGACATCATTAAATCAGTTAATGACTTTTCGATTTTCTATCAACTATACTAATGAGAGAGCCGTTCTATGAACCTAGACACTTTTACATCGGCCCTTATTTCCAAAGACACTTTATTTTCTAAGACAGTTTTTAATGTTTATTTATCGTCGCTATAGGCTGCCCATATGTCCGACTGACAGCTTACCTAACAATACATTTCCTGGGCAGGCTCCAGTGGTTAGCCAGTACTTGGTGCACCAACTTCCGTAAGAAACGTCCAACGTTTTCATATAAAGATACACCGTCTGAGCGGGGCTTGAACCCGTGACCATCAGTGATGATAGGTTACAGTTGTATATTATCTAAGATTATTCGGTTTTATAACTGTATATATAATTAGAACGTTATAAATAAATACAAATACATAACATTCATATAGCGCAAAAATTAAAATTTATTCTATTGCGCTTCACAATTACAGATGCAATTTTAAACATTTACACATGATAATAATATACATTGTATGGAAATATAAATAAAAAATTATACATATATAGATATACCTAGGATTCTAGTAATTGGATAAGAACATATTTTATCATGATATCTACACCATTACAGTATATAAGTGAGTGATTGGATTAGCGATAAAAGTGGCAATATGAAACATAGACCCAAACACCGCCGTAAGAATGTCAATCGTGATGTGGCCAGTACAGTGATTGGGCCGGTACAGTGATCCGCCCATTACCACACGACAGAGCTCGAACCCAATAGAATGCCCATACAACACTTCACTCGTCAATCCAATACTTATAAAGTCGATCTTTGATCTTATTGAACACAACTATTGTATTATAACTACAATTATAATGCTATTGTGTGTAAACATTTATCATTATAAAAACAATAGACGTACAAATACGCTTATTGTACATTTATATTCTTACGACAGACTGGTGACTGCAAACACAGGAACTGTGTGTTCGATCCCCCGCCTGACCGTAATAATATTAATATTCTTTCAGATGTGGCACTAAGCCGACGTATCGTGTCGGTGCTTTATAATATGAATATGTTTTGTATCATTTCACAAATTTCGTATCAATTAAGAAATAATAAGTATCAACCGTGGTATATCGCAGAATAACCCGAGTTTGAAGTTCTTATGCGTAAGAACGACAAACGAAAGTTATTCTGCGATATACCACGGTTGATATTTATTATTTCGATTCTAACACGAGTTACTTCTAATAATTTTAGACGAGAATCAAAGGAGTATTTTCTTCAAACGCAGTGCTATACGCTGCATTTGGCTTTCGAAATGTCCTCCCGCGTAAGGGGTGATGACGTTATTTTTTTATGGAAAATATCAATCTAATGCATAAATGAACAAAAGTTGTAACTGATCAATAATTTTATTTATTTTGTCATATAAAACTGTATGGAATAGTTACTTAACAGAAAAACAAGACGGTTATCTGATTCTAAAAATAGCTCACTTCCGCGAATTCCCACGGTAGTATTTACAAACATCACGTGACTTTCATTCATAAAACTTTACACGCATTGTATAAATGGAATAGCCAAAACACGGTGCGCGCGCAGCATAGTTCAAGATAGGTATATCGCAGAATAACCCGAGGTAGATTTTACTCTACAAGTATGTATGGTATTAGCTGGGTCGTGTTAGAATAATGAATAAATAATGATTTACCTGTATATTAATAGTTCAACTATGAAAATAGACTTTCAAAAATAGGTGCAAGTTAAGTTCTTATAAATTATAATCTATACATCATTGCCAAAAAATGCACGTAAATGCACCAGGGGAGACGGATGCAGCCATTCACAGAACCACATTCACACAATCATAGCATTATATACTAAAACGGTATATTTGCCTTAGAGGTAAAAATTATATCATTTTAGAAAAAAATATAGCCAGGTTTGGTATCATATTGTTTGAAATATTGGGTAAATTAGTGCAATGTGTGAATGATTTTTTTCACTCATGATAGTAAAATCCATAATTCTAAAATGTTAACAAAAAGTAACGCTCAATATAAAAGTGCACAGTATTTTTTATTGTGTCAGTACAGACGGATCTGCAGTCCAGTGGTATCACGCTGGACTGGTAATTCAGGGATCGCAGGTTCGATCCCCCGTCTGACCCTAATAAAATTAACAGTCTTTCAGATGGGACGTTAAACCGAGGTCTCGTGTCGGTGCTTTACACCGTGCACGTAAAAGAACCAGAGGAGTCTCTGGAATGGATCTCTGTCCGTATCATTGCACTATCCTCCAAAATCTAAAATTACTAATCTCTTCAGGAGGCGTCGCTCATATGGGCAACCGGTAGCGACGATAAATAAACGGAAAATACACACTAAAATATTGTGTCAGTATATATTTATCAATTCAATCTAAGAAACGTATTCATAGTGGCCTTGGCTCTGAGTTATTATGTGCGACTGTAGCGTCTAAGATGATTTATTTGTGCCAAGCACCACCAATTAGTGTAGTGGAAGTCGTGATAGCGCAGTGGACGAGCGTTCGCTTCAGGTGCGAAAGGTCCGGAGTTCGAGCCCCACTGGAGCCGTTACGATTGTGCCCTTAGGCAAGGCATTTAAATTCCACGTTGCCTCTTCTCTCTCCCTCGTGGCGATGGATTCCATCAGGAATGAGGTCTCGAGAGTGATTTATATAAGTTGAAATAACTTGTTTCGCAATCGAGCTAAAATAAATGTGTATAATAATTTTTTTTTAGTGTAGTAGTGTAGCTGTAGATTTGATGAAATAGAGTAGTTTTATTCACATTTATTTTAGCTCGATCGCGAAACAAGTTCTTACAACTTATATCAATCACTCTTGAGACCTCATTCCTGATGAAATCCATCGCCACGAGGGAGAGAGAAGAGCAACTTGGAATTTAAATGCCTTGGCTAAGGACACACTCGTAACCTGAAGCGAACGCGCTCCCAACTGCGATATCACGACGTCCACTTATGAAATGAAATAGAGTAATGTAGTGTGTTGCTCATTGTAGTAGAAGGTGATCGTGCGTTAAAAGATGACGACAGCTGGAGCATGTTTCTCCCTTTTCGGGGTAACAAGTTCTTGACACTTCCTTCGAAAACGGCCCCTTGTTATGGCCACACCCATCAATGTTTTTTTTTATACTTTATTTATTTTACAACGATTGCGAAGCAAGTTTTAACAATTTATATTAATCACTCTCGTTGGCTCGGATGAAAGCGTATATGTGGTCATTCATGTGGGAGGAAACCGGAGTACCCGGAGAGAACCCACCTGTCCGATCTGGCGACCATCGTACCATCTCACATACATCCCTGTCCCTGTCATCCCGCAGCAGCATGAAACGTGACCCGGTGTCACAGGAAATCTCCCCCCTGGAAATCTCCCCCCACCGGGGGGGTAAATATCCTAGGAAATATACCCCCCGGGGGAGTATTTCCTAGGATATATACCCCCCGGGGGGAAGATTTCCTAGGAAAAAATACCCCCACCCTTGGAAATTTACCCCCCACTACACATTGAAATACGTTTTTTTAAAAACAAATACAACAAATCAATGTCAGTAAATCTTTATTGCAAAAATGGTCAATTTGTTATATATTTCACACACAAACATAATTTGGTTAAATGATACTAGTTAGGTGCAATTGATCTTACTAATTTATTAGTGCTAAAAACCAAACAATCAAATCTATATTTTGTTGTTAACAAATATATTTTAATATGAGGTAAAACAGTAATATATATTATACTCAAATCATCATACCTAAAATAAAGAACTATATTAACAAAAACAAAATTGAGGGGAGGGGGAAATTTTTCAGGGGGGGGGGTAAATTTCCTGTTACACCGGCAGTTGGCATCTTGTCGTCTAGGTAGCTACAGTATCCTATCATACGGCAACCACTGTAGGAATGCGTCTACATATTTTCTTTAAAAATTGAAAATATGAAAATGCGAAAAATGCAATAAAAATGAAGCGTTCGGGGGCGTAGCTGTATGATATGCAGCGAGCCAATCGAATATAAAAACTAGTCTGCATGTCATTACCTTTTAATTGATAAATAATATTTTCGGAACTGCATAACTATGTACCTTATTTCTGGCCAGAACATGTCTTAAAATGCATCAGAATGCAGCTACGGCCATACATGCTTTCAAAATCTTCCAGGGGACATATCCCCTGATCCCCATGTTCTAATGGCGTATACACATATCTCAATCTACGCCCATGACCACTTCTCTAAAATAGCGATACTGAAGACTAACAGAACATGTTCTTCACCATCTTTCATGTGCACAGTCGTTAAATAATCTACTGTACGGTGACGATCGACTTACCTTCGGGAAAGGCCGTAACTAATGTTGCTAGAACGTGTGGCCCAACCCGTTTGTCTTTATTTAAGTTGTCATGTTTTGTATTCACATGTATATGTAAAACGAATCGAGCAATAAAATATGATTAAACTAGACGGACTTACCCTTGGAGTCAACAAACGCATCTGTCCAGGGATTCATAGCAGCAACTAAGCGTTTCGACGGATACGTAGTCCAGTGGTTAACACGGTGGACTGGGAATCCAATGATCTCAGATTCGATCCCCCGTCTGATCCTAATAAAATTAACAGTCTTTCAGATGGGTCTTTAAACCGAGGTCTCGTGTCGGTGCTTTACACCGTACACGCAAAAGAATCAGAGGAGATTCTGGAATGGGTCTGTCTGTATCATTGCACTATCCTCCAAAAATCTAAAATGTCTGATCTCTTCAGGAGGCGGCGCTCATGTGGGCAACCAGTAGCGACGATAAATAAACGTAAAACGCACACACAAGCGTTTCGAGATCTAATCATTTACCATCAAATGTCCTGTCCCCTATCTACCCAGTGTGTGAGACAGTACAAGTTATAGTATATACTGTTCTACGTAATTAATGCACCGAATCAAGATAGCTTTAAAATCCAGTATCAAAAGTTTAAGCAAATTAGAATGAAAAGCAACTAATGTTCAAACAATACCTGTCCGACTAGCGCAGTGGTTAGCGCGCTCACTACTCACCAATGCGACCCGGGTTCGATCCTCGGACCGGGAAGTATGCGAGATGGTATGGTGGTCGCCAGATCTGACAGTGTGTATTCTCCAGGACTATTCTACTCGTATGCCACATTCAAATCTATTGAGGAGAAGAATTATATAAGACTCTGTCTTCCATTCTAATCCTGTTTCTGTATTCTGATTATGCGTGGTGTATGCATTGTTCAATATGTATTATATTGGGAAATAAAATATGTTTAAACTAAATCTATGAGGAGTCCGTCCATAGGGTATGTTTTATTTTCAAAATGCCTTGAACGTACAGGGAGCCTCCGATAATGTTATCGCATCGTAACCAAAACATACATTTGCATTTTCAGGATCATCTATTTGTAATTCATTGCCTCACTCAGTTCTAAATGCTCGGTGGTCGCCGGGTCGGACAGGTGGGGTTTCTCCGGGTACTACGGTTTCCTCCCACAAGAATGACCACATATACGCTTTCACCCGAGCCAACGTGAGTGATTAATAAAAGTTGTTAAAGCTTGTTTCGCAATCGTTGTAAAATACTGCTAAGAAAATCAATACCTACCATCTACCATCTACTAGTTTATACAAATTTATTTTAGCTCGATTGCGAAACAAGTTCTTTCAACTTATATTAATCACTCTCGAAACCTCATTCCTGGTGGAATCCATCGCCATGAAGGAGAGAGAAGAGCCAATGTGGAATTTAAATACCTTGCCTAAGGGCACAATCGTAACGGCTCCAGCGGGGCTCGAACCTTTCGCACCTGAAGCGAAAGCGGATCCGCTGCGCTATCACGACTTCCACATCTACCATCTACTGAATCCAATGTGCTAAATGTATATGTTTGCAAACTCCACTACGGAAAGTAATTCGTATATGACTTTTAATATGCTTGTTTCCAATCCAAATAGTTTCTTTTCCAGCACTTTATTATTGTATGTTATGTTCTGAATAGGTATAGGATATATGCCGAAAACGATCCAATATGTAAAATATTGGACTGTGTGAGGCAGGCGCGTAGCGCCGAAGAGAGTACCAATATTTTACATATTGGCTCAGTTTGAGGCTTATATCTTACTTAAAACACACACTTATACAACAATATCCTACTAATTAAAATTGTTAATTTCGTACATATACGCGTATAATTTAATATAATACTCTGGCCATTTGACATCAGTCCAATGTTAATAATAATGGACTGCATGTACAAAGGTATGACGTCACGACAGTGTTTTAAAGTTGATGCGGGTCGTTGTCTAATGTTGTTCAAACTTGTGGCCCAAACCATTTATATTTTCATGATATGTATTGTATCTTTATGTGTAGGTCATATGTGCTATTGATTTGCAATAAAATATGGTTAAATTAGTCACAGATTAGATCAATTATTAAACAGAACAGAACAGAACATATTTTTATTCGAAAGACCTGTACATGCTACATCGTCTTAACAAAACTAGTAAGTAAGTAAGTAATTAAGTAAATATTTTATTATAGTGACATGTGCATCCGACATTATATATACTACAGATAATAAATATACAAACAAGCACCCGGCCCAGTGGACCTATATGTCACCTAATATAAAATCGTGGTTATGTACAAAATTAATACATGTATACATGAAATTCAAAATTAAGTACCAAGCTACTAAGTCAATGATTTATGTTTACAGTTTAATAACCGAACAAATAACTGGCATAGAAAGCGGTGGGTAGTTATCAGGTATCATTGTATAGGCTTAGTTATATTCTTATAAATACATAACAGATCTTCTACAAATAAATGATTTTACAATGAATTTAGCGCTTTTCCTGGGATATGTATTCAGTAGATACGACAGCTTGTCGTCAGAAGTTAATTGCATATAGTTGTTACCATGTATTAACTCCCCGAATACTTCAGTCCTGCTATTATTATACAAATCACAGGCAAGTAAGAAATGTTTCTCATCTTCTAAACACCCAGCATCACAAAACCAACAAGTCCGATTGTCTACAGACTCACCAATATATCTCCCTGTTTCCACCCTTAAAGGTAGAATTCCACAACGGAATTGACACAATAGAGAACGTTCGTATATCGTGAGATTAAGCTTAATGTAATATTCACAATTGAACTCAGTTTTGAAAATGCGATAAGTTCTCAACTTCGGCATATTCATTATAGTCCTGCAGAACCTGGGTTGGACCTGGATTTGTTGTCTTAAGTTTTTTTTTGGACTGATTTAGGTGGACTAATACATAGAGTTCCAAAATCTGTCGCATGACCCCCCGTCACCCTTGAGCATTTTTCGCCATCTTGAATTCAAAATGGCCGCCATTCACATTTTATGAAAAATGCAGTTACTGATCAATACAGTTTACTTTCTGAAATCAGAGTGCCATTTTAGCAGCATTTTAATGAGGGCAAGCTCCAAAATGTTCAAGATACTATTAATAATGCATTTTCTGTACATAACAATGTTGGTACAATGCAATCAAGATGATCGCGGTCATCAAATAATATTGATATTTAATGGAAATGTATATATGAGCCATTAATTACCTTCACCTCCATATTAATTTGTGACTTGTTTAATGTATTTTACAAATATAATGCATGAATAATGCATATATAGCTTTATTTTTAAGAATTTGTCAATAATAAATGTAATATATATAAACAAGCACGTGTTGTGCAAATATTTCCATTCAATTATGTATAGATTATTTCCCCAAAAAAGTCCTAAAGTTAGAACTGCATGTTGTTTCTTTGTAACTTTAAAACCCTTTAAACCTAATATACTTTGTTTGTGTGCTTGCAGGTAGATGTAGTATAGTATTAGTAGTAGTAGCAATACCTTCCATTCCATAAAAGGCAGCAGATTACAGGACAGCTAACAACTGGTAAAAAAAAACAGTCATGGCAAGTAAAGACGTCTGTTTCTTCCAGTGGAAGTTTAACTGCGAAAATAAGGATGAGCAGTTCATTGAATGTGGAGCTGCCCGCATAATAAACATCATTAAGTGTAGTAAAATTTACAATGATGGTATTCATGAACAACTTGAAGAAGATCTACAACAAAACAGTGAATTTAAAATAAAGTGCCATAAAAACTGTCCATCAACTTATACCTCGCCAACACAAACAAAAAGGTATATCAAGAGACAAGCAGCAGAAACACATGGTTCACATGCTCCTGCAAAAAAGACAAGGCAGTCTAGTAGTGTAAGCTTTGACTTTAAACTGCAGTGTCTATTCTGTGCAAAAGAATGCCTTTTAAAGAAAGACCCTAAAAATCCAACTCGTTGGCGAGAAGCATACTTGTTCCGTCAGATCCTGAAGAAAGGTGACAAAAAAAAAATTAAACAATCTATTTTGGATATTTGTGACAAAAGAAATGATGAGTGGGCTATGGAGGTCAGAACACGTCTTGAAGGAGCAATCAGTGATCTGCATGCAGCTGAATCAAGGTATCATGTAGACTGTAGATCACATTTTATGTCAGAAAAGTCAGTAGTATCAGCTGTGAATTTGCATACAATCCCAAATGAAGTGGATAGTGCTCTTCAGTCTTTGATTAAAAACATTGGTGAAGACTTGGCCCATATTTGGAATACTGTTGAGCTGTTTAAAGCATATAGTGAATATGGAGGTAATAAACGTTCATGGAAAGCTTTGATAAAACAATTATGTGATCATTTTGGTGATGATCTGTTAGTGCTGTCCTCACCTGGTATAGCTAGCATAATTGTGTTCAGAAGCAAAGCCTCCAATGTTCTAAGATTAGTTGATGAGGAGGAGGATGATATGGATGCTGCCATAACTAAAGTTTGTAAACAAATCAAAAGTGATGTGAAGGGCATACCAGTAGACAAAGAAAAGTATGATGCCCATATCAACTGTGACATGGGATTGGACTCCATGAGTTATACACTTACTGAACTGCTAGCAAGTTTATCTCCAAAGCTAGACAGGACACTTCCAGCTATACTGATTGGTTCAATAATTAGTAGCTCTCTACATAACCATCCTACATCCTTACAGGTTTCCCTTGGAGTTTTAATTCGAAGTTCAAAAGAGCTTGTGAACAAATTGCATAATTATGCAATAACCTGTTCTTATGATGAAGTTCTCCGTTTCAAGAAGTCGGCAGCACTCGCAGCAGTGGAGAAAATGGATTTATCTGGTATTTCAAATGCTGATGCAGGGCTGGTGCAAGTTGTCGCAGATAACTTTGATACTGAGATATCATCTCAAAATGGGAAAGTGTCAACTCACTCATTAGCAGTACTATTAACACAGGCAGAGCAGACTATTAGACATGACCGACAAGCAACAGAAAATCAAACGCATTAAGAAGAGTGAAATGTCTGATCCCATTAACTTTGAAACAACTGTTCACAGATATAATGGACCAAAGAAGCCTGATGTGCCAAAGAAATCATTTGTAAGGTCTGTGCCTCCACTCAAATTACTTGTTCAGAAATATATTGCACAAAGTAGGGCAGGGGAGAGTGATGCTGCCTTTTTGGACGATATACTTTCTAAACCTGAATGTCCAGAATATAATGGTTATAACACAGCTCTAGGTCGACAACAAGGCCACACAATAAAAGCCAAAACTAAAGCTGTCTATCTACCCCTAATTGATATGACTCCCTCCGATCCAGACACCATGATGACAGCATTAGTACAAGCTCAACAACTCACACAGCAAACAGGACAAGACTTTGTGTTATTCACATGTGATTTGCAACTATATCGTGTAGCATTGCAGGTTGTCTGGGCTTACCCTGATCAATTTTCCAATGTTATCTTGCGCCTTGGAGGCATGCACTCACTTATGAGCTTTGCTGGTGCAGTTGGAACCTTGATGGCAGAGAGTGGACTGGTAGAAATCCTGAGTTCTGTATTTGGAGGAGTTCCAAAAATGATGACTGGGAATTTTTTTCTCAGAATGTTAGAGCCATCCGTATAGTTGCTGAAGAACTAATAAGGAAGGTGATTCATGATAATCCACCTTCATGTAAGGAAAGCCTGATGAAAGTGCTTGAAGATCTTGCAAGCCAGAGTAAAACTACAAAATTGTGGGTTGATGTTGTAATCAAACCAGTGTTTATTATGATGATGTTTATCAGAGCAGAAAGAGAAGGAGATTGGTTGCTCCACCTAGATGTGTACAGACTTATGATACCATACTTCTTCGCAGCTGGGCATGTGCACTATGCACGGTATGGACTATACTACCTCAGGTCCATGGAATCTCTACCTGATAATGTGCTGAAACCATTCCTGAAAGGACAGCATGTTATGAGACATGTTCCCGGTCTCTGGAATGGTATATGGAGTGACATGTTCATAGAAACTACTTTTATGAGGTATGGACATGGACATGGAGGAATTATTGGTATCACACTTAAGCCAGAAACACTTAAAACCTGGGCATTAAGTCTCCACATCTGCAGTCAACTGGAGGTAGACCTGTCTGACATGATTGATGGAGGAAGAGTTAATGTTCAAAGTTGTCACAAGGAGGAAAACAAAGGAAGGATTGCAAGTGATACAAAAGACAGGGAAGGGATAAGGAAGAAACTTCAGTTCTGCATTGACCCCCTTGATCCAACAAAGCATCCAGATGAGATAGTCAACATCGTCAGTGGCAGACTAGGCTCATCATCAGTTAATGTGCATGATGCTGTTGAAATAGGGTAAACTCAGATGCAAGAGTATGAAAAGACATGTCCAGAAGGTTTTTATGAAACAATTCATAAGAAAGTAACAACCATGACAGCATCAAAGAAACATGTACGAGTGGATGATGAGAAAGTCTTTGATACAAGCCTTATCTACTCAAGAGTGATAGGGCTTCAGGCCAGTTCCCGCAAAACAGACATCCAGGATGTTATAGCTCATGAGCTGGCACCAATCCCAACATCCATGTTTGATGACTCGGGTGATATGAGAATTGCTACAGCAAAGTCTGTCCTGAAGAAACAATTGCAGGTAGAAGTGTCAGCCAGAAATGTAGCAAACATTGAGGTCACAGTAATAGATGGATCAGCCTTACTCTGGGTGGTTCACTGGCCTGGAGGTGGGACAGTAAAGGATTATGTGGATAATTTCAGAGGTCACATAAAAAGAAAGCTCCAATCAAGTGATGTGTACTTGGTGTTTGACAGATATTATGAGTATAGCACCAAAAGTGTAACAAGGTGTTCAAGGACAGTTGAAGCCAGTAGGATTCATCAGTTGAAAGCAAACACAGATCTACCACCCCAAAAGGTAGTACTGACAGTCACAGAGAATAAGAAACAATTAATAGACATTATCTGTTCAGAACTTGCTCAAGACACTACTTTCCACCAAACTACTCTACAGCAGCACAAACTTGTAATTACAGGCCCAGATAGAACACCAGTTGAAATAAGTAATGGTGGTATTATTGTTCATAGAAGGGACATGAGCACAGACTATGAAGAAGCAGACTGTATCATAATTCAGCAAGTTCTCATAGTAGCCAAAGAAAAACCTGCTGGGATAACTGTTGTATCAGATGATACTGATGTGTTTGTGCTATTGTTACATTTCTATCTGGAAACTAGATTACAGGTGGTGGTGACAATGGAATCCCCAATCAAAGAGAGAGCTGTAGTGGATATTGGCAAAACTGTAGAGAAACACAGAGGAATCATTCCTGAAATACTACCTGCGCATGCTCTATCAGGATGCGACACAGTGGCCTGTTGCTTTGGCATAGGAAAAATCACAGTGTTGAAAGCAGTACGATCTGGACATACTCTGTCACTGCTGGGTCAAATGAATGCACCTTTACCTGCAGTAATAAAACAGGCTACAACATTTATGGCTACATGTTATGGACAGTCAGAATGTGATACCATGTCAACTGCACGCATCGATGTTTGGGCTGCTAAGACTGGCAAAGGGTACACCTCAACACCCAAACTCTGCTCCCTTCCTCCTACAACGCAGGCATTTGAGGAGAATGTCAAACGGGCACATCACCAAGCTTGCACATGGAGATCTCTGGAAAATTTGGAGTCACCTAGACTTGACACAGAGAAATATGGATGGAAGAAAGATGAAACAAACAAAACGTTATTGCCAGTAACTGTTCCAGAGAACGTACCCCTTGCACCTGCTAACATATTGCGCCTTATTAAGTGTGGGTGTGAAAGTCAGGCTCCTTGTAGTTCTTCCAGGTGTGGCTGCAACAATGCAAAGCTTGCATGTACTGTATTATGTGCCTGTCATGGAGTGAGTTGCTTCAATCCACAGACCATTGACAATGTTTGATTATACTAAATGATACAATTGTTTCTTAATGTTTCTGTTCATGAATTTCATGTGTGTTATACATCTGCATTTCATTTTGATGGCGGCCATTTTGAAATCAAGATGGCCGACAATGCTCAAGCATGACATGATGTCATGCGACAGTTTATGAAACTACATACCCTACTCTAACATAATAAGCAATAAAAAAAACTTAAGACAACAAAACCAGGTCCAGCTTATATCTTGGGTTTGGCTGCCGGACTTTACATCTCGTGACCATTTACCGGCATAGTAATCGTTTATCAATTTCTTCGCATTTGAAAGGTCAATGATTGTTTTGGTATCAAAACGACCGGTGATATTTAAAGTTAACAGGATTTGTTTAATGTCACTCGACCAATTATTTATACATCTACTATAGTCATAATTGAACACTTGTTTAGTCAGTCTGTTATCATTCATTTTGATAAGTCTATTCCAATATCTCAACATGCATATCCATCTGCGGTACACGCTAGGTTGCCAGTCGGAATCACCATAAAGCGCCGGAAGTGGTGTAAAACGATGAACTCCCATGAAATAGCGTAATGCTCGATGTTGTACATTGTCCAGCGACTGATACACCTTCGCTCCCCAGACTGCGGCACTATAGTCCAGTATAGGTGTAACACATGAGTTAAACAGTTTCTCGTACGATCGGAACCTGAAGTCCTTTATGTTGTGAATTTTACTGATCAAGCTCCCTAGAGCTCGACCGGCTCCTTTTGATAAAGCATCACAGTTCACATTGAAGTCATTTTTTTCGTCAAATGTGATGCCGAGATACCGGTATTGAGTGACAATCTCTAGCACGTTATTCCCGACCCTGAACTGGTAATCGGTGCGCTGGGTTCTGCCTCGCCTGAAGTGGAAACATTTCGACTTATCAGTGTTGATTACCACCCGCCAGCGCTTACACCAATCCTGTAGCGTATTTAACATTGACTGTAGCTTTTCTTCTGAGTCCGATATGAGTACGATATCGTCTGCGTACATCAGGATTGATACTTTAGCATCCCCCATGATGATTCCCAGGTCAAGGTCATTGACCTCTTGCACAAGATCATTTGCAAAAATGGCGAATAGTGTTGGTGACAAACCACACCCTTGCTTAACACCAGTTTCGCAGTTGAACCAATCCGTCATCTTATTGTTTATCCGTATACATGATGTCGCACTGGCGTAAATATTTCGGATCGAGTTATACACCTTCCCGTCGATGTTATGAAGTAATAACTTGTACAGTAGCATATCTCTGTCAATAAAGTCAAAGCACTTCTTGAGGTCAATGAAAGCAGTATATATAGAGCTGTTGTTCCTGATAATGCTATTTAAGGTGAATATATGATCTTCGCAAGAACGGTTACTCCTAAATCCGTTTTGTTCATCTGCTAACAAAGCGTTATTTTCTAAATATGTAATGATTCTTTTATTCAGAAAAGCAGTGTAAAGTTTACTTATGCAGGACAAAAGACTAACACCGCGATAGCTCAATGGCACACGTTTATCAGAGCTCTGGTCTTTGAGTATGGGACAAATGATCGATTTTCTCCATTCTGAGGGTATCAAACTAGTCAAAGATGAACTGGAACAATTGTTGTAGAGTAGCTATGACCGCTGGGAATTTAAGGGTGTCATATGGAATTTTATCATATCCGCTGGCGGATCCCGACCTGGCATGCATGATTATGTTCGCTATCTCCTCGATGCTAATGTTTCTATTCATCTGTTCATTTGGAACATATAATTATATCTTACTTAAAGCACTCACTTATATAACAAGATGTTACTAATTAAAATTGTTGTTTTAGTACATTTACGCATACGATTTAATAAAATACATTGGCCTTTTGAAAGTAGTCCAATATTTACTATATTTACGTCAATGTATGACGTCATGACAGTGTGTATGACGTCACGACAGTGTTTTAAAATATGTTAAAGCTAACACGATACTAATTATATTAACACACGTTACAATAAAGTAGACAACTCGACCATGTTAGTGTCGTTTGCATGCATTTATCGTGCCACTGGATGTACACATGATCGGCGACCCCTGACGCGATTTTTCATTATATGTCTTGGGGGATAATGAAACACGACAGAAAGAGACGCATTCCAAATGCTCATCTTGTTCTGTTAGAACACAGTATACTTTTCCGAAAAGAAACATCTGGTTATAGCATCCGAAAGTCTATTGTATTAGTCTTTTTATTATGGTGTTGAGTGTGATCGAACTGACGACCACTGGGTTACGAGTGCATTGTGTTACCACTGGACTATTGGTCAACTGCTCACCCGTGTAATAAACTGTTTTTAAAAATAAATTGTTTTTGTTTGTTTTAGGGGGTTAAATTTGCATATACTGCGTAGGTGATACTGTGACTCGCCAGCTATTATTACGGGATACCCATGGTAGCTCTCCAATCAGTATTTCAGGTACGGACGGACGGACGGACGGACGCACGAGTAGAATGACCGAACTTCCGCAAACCAGCTGGATATTATAATAAGTAATATTTTAATATTGTATGAGCAAGGACAGACAACATTATACTTTATAACGTGTGCCTCCCTATCTATTCAGTGCAAGAAACTGTTCCATGCATACATGTAGAATGTGACCCCCATAATGTAGATTATCTGATTGAGGGTAGGTTTTCCATGCCATAGAATAATGACCCCCCTATATGTAGATTATCCGAGTGAAGGCATGTCAAACTTCCAATGCCATAGAATAATGTCCCCCTATAATTATGTAAACTATATGAGTGAGGGGGGGGGGGGTAACTTTTCTATGCCATAGAATAATGACCCCTCTTTACATACTATGAGTGAGGGGGTCACTTTTCGAAGCCATAGAATAATGACCTACCTGTGTGTAAACTATACGAATGAGGTGGGTCACTTTTCCATGCCATAGAATAATGACCCCCTATATTTACAATGTACGAGTGAGTGAGGGGGTCACTTTTCCATGCCATAGAATAATGACCCCCCTGTGTGTAAACTATATGAGTGAGTGGGTCGCTTTTCCATGCCATAAAATACTGACCCCATTATGTTTACACAGTACGAGTGACGGCGGGTCACTTTTCCATGCCATAGAATAATGACACCCCTATGTTTACACAGTACGAGTGACGGTGGGTCACTTTTCCATGCCATAAAATAATGACCCCTGTATGTAAACTATATGAGTGAGTGGGTCACTTTTCGTCACTTTTCCATGCCATACAATAATGAACCCCCTATGTTTAAACTGTACAAGTGAGGGGGGGGGGGTCACTTTTCCATGCCATATAATAATGACCCCCTGTATGTAAACTATAGGAGTGAGTGGGTCACTTTTCCATGCCATAGAATAATGACCCCCCTATGTTTACACAGTACGAGTGACGGTGGGTCACTTTTCCATGCCATAGAGTAATGATCCCCCTGTGTGAGTCAGAGGGTCACTTTTCCATGTCATAGAATAATCACCAAGTGATATATATGAGTGGGAGGGTGTCACTATCCATATCATAGGATAATCACCCCCATATGTGTAGATTAAATGAGTGGGAGGGGCTCACTATCCATATCATAGGATAATCACCAACATATGTGTAGATTATATGAGTGGGAGGGGGTCACTATCCATATCACAGAATAATCACCCCATGTGTGTAGATTATATGAGTGGGAGGGTGTCACTATCCGTATCATATGATAATCACCTACATATGTGTAGATTATATGAGTGGGAGGGTGTCACTATCCATATCATAGGATAATCACCCCCATATGTGTAGATTATATGAGTGGGAGGGTGTCACTATCCATATCACAGAATAATCACCTACATATGTGTAGATTATATGAGTGGGAGGGGCTCACTATCCATATCATATGATAATCACCCCCATATGTTTAGATTATATGAGTGGGAGGGTGTCACTATCCATATCATTGGACACTCACCCCCATATGTGTAGATTATATGAGTGGGAGGGTATCACTATCCATATCATATGATAATCACCAACATATGTGTAGATTATATGAGTGGGAGGGTGTCACTATCCATATCATAGGATAATCACCCCCATATGTGTAGATTATATGAGTGGGAGGGTGTCACTATCCATATCACAGAATAATCACCTACATATGTGTAGATTATATGAATGGGAGGGGCTCACTATCTATATCATAGGATAATCACCAACATATGTGTAGATTATATGAGTGGGAGGGTGTCACTATCCATATCACAGAATAATCACCTACATATGTGTAGATTATATAAGTGGGAGGGTGTCACTATCCATATCACAGAATAATCACCTACATATATGTAGATTATATGAGTGGGAGGGGCTCACTATCCATATCATATGATAATCACCCCCATATGTATAGATTATATGAGTGGGAGGGTGTCACTATCCATATCATAGGATAATCACCGCCAAATGTTTAGATTATATGAGTGGGAGGGTGTCACTATCCATATCATAGGATAATCACCAACATATGTGTAGATTATATGAGTGGGAGGGTGTCACTATCCATATTATAGGATAATCACCCCCATATGTGTAGATTATATGAGTGAGAGGGTGTCGCTATCCATATCACTGAATAATCACCTACATATGTGTAGATTATATCAGTGGGAGGGGCTCACTATCCATATCATAAGATAATCACCCCCATGTGTGTAGATTATATGAGTGGGAGGGTGTCACTATCCGTATCATATGATAATCACCTACATATGTGTAGATTATATGAGTGGGAGGGGGTCACTATCCATATCAGAGGATAATCACCCCCATATGTGTAGATTATATGAGTGGGAGGGGGTCATTATCCAAATCATAGAATAGTTTTGCAATGCTCAATGACGAAATCTGCAGACTAATTGGCATCAACCATCGCAGGACAAGTGTATATCACCCCCAATATGGAAAGGTTTAATCAAACACTTGTTCATACATTGGTAAAATATACCAATGATGAGCAAAATAATTGGGACGACTTCATCCCGCTTTACTGGCTGATCGATATGGCATGGAAAAGTGATCCCCCCTCACTCATATAGTTAATATACTGGGGGGTCATTATTCTATGGCATGAAAAAGTGACCCCCCTTCACTCATATAGTTAACATACAGGGGGTCATTATTCTATGGCATGGAAAAGTGACCCCACCTCGCTCATATAGTTAATATACAGGAGGGTCATTATTCTATATGGCATGGAAAAGTGACCCCCTTCACTCATATAGTTAATATACAGGGGGGTCATTATTCTATGGCATGGAAAAGTGACCCCCCCTTCACTCATATAGTTAATATACAGGGGGGCATTATTTTATGGCATGGAAAAGTGACCCCCTTCACTCATATAGTTAATATACAGGGGGGTCATTATTCTATGGCATGGAAAAGTGACCCCCCCTTCACTCATATAGTTAATATACAGGGGGGTCATTATTCTATGGCATGGAAAAGTGACCCCCTTCACTCATATAGTTAATATACAGGGGGTCATTATTCTACGGCATGGAAAAGTGACCCTCCCCCCTCTCTCATATAGTTTACATACATACAGGTGGTCATTATTCTATGGCATGGAAAAATGACCACTCTCACTCTTACTGTGTAAACATAGGGGGGTCATTATTCTATGGCATGGAAAAGTTTCTTGCACTGGGAGGCACACGTTATCTGTCCTTGCTCATACAATAATAAAATATTATGTATTATGAATGATATAAAACATGTAACACAGGAAGTGTCACAGTTGATTGCAGTGCTCCAACAATAAGGTTTTATTGCTTTATTATGGGGATTTTCACACCTGTGGAAAAATTAGTTAGCCACACCAGTCAGAATTATAATGGTTAACAGCAATTATTATATATTTTCTGGAAAGTTTAAGAGAACATGCATGAATATGATAAGAATGCTATTTTATGGTATTTATTTTGAGCTGCATGGTTTCAAATACCAATTAAGTTGAGTGTATGTCTTTTTTCATACATAAATTCAATATAATTTTATTGATAATTGTTAATTTTATAGCTTATGCAATTATTAATCAAATATATTGATAACATTGTTTTTGTAGGCTTTGGGGATGGGGGGGGTCATTATTCTATTAGGGGGGTCATTATTCTATAATAGAATATGGACCCGCGGGTCACTTTTTCCTATAGAATAATGTCATTATTTTGGCGGGTCAATATTCTATATGACACCGGCACTATATATGCATATACCCTGTTATCAATCCAAGGAACATATACAACTGTCGGGAAATTATCGATACCTGAACAGTTCAGATGACCAATATCGATAAATAGGAGAATATAGTGAATACTGTGCAGATTAAGTTAGTTGTTCATTGTCGCTAGTAATATTTATAAGATGATATGAACTTTTGTTTCACTTCGTTTTGCATAACTACGTATATTGCATATTGTACTAATCAGTAAATACACACTAACTTATTAGATGTTAAGTTTCAAATTTAATGAATACATTATTTTTCACTACAAAGTTCAACACATTTTTTTATGAACACTTTATGTTCTAGCTGTTGATGAAAACTATTGTAACCGTTTGTATCGAATATGCTGAAGTTTTGTTTGTTAATGGTGTTGTGGAGTGTTGATTGCCAAGAGTTAAGGATGTTGGGTTTATTGCCGTTTACTGGGGACAGTTGGAGCGGCGGGCAATCGTGTTTGTCGGCAATACACATGGCTCTTGATGACATCACAGCGAATGGGGACGTGTTGAAAGGTTACACATTAAACTACACGTATGTTGATAGCAAGGTAAAACTCTATAGATACGATCTACAAACACCATTTACATAATTATACTGACATCATGTGTGTGTTTTACGTTTATTTATCGTCGCTACCGGTTGCCCATATGAGCGACGCCTCCTGAAGATATTAGTCATTTTAGATTTTGGAGGATAGTGCAATGATACAGACAGAGACCCATTCCAGAGTCTCCTCTGGTTCTTTTACGTGCACTACGTGAACTACTGTTAATTTTATTAGGGTCAGACGGGATATCGAACCTGTGATCCCTGGATTAACAGTCCAGCGTGTTACCACTGGACTACAGATCCGTCTGTTACTGACATCATAATGAAACTGTGCACTTTTATATTGAGCGTTATATTCAGCGTTACTTTTTCGTTACAAGTTTTAGAATTATGGATTTTACTATCACGAGTGAAAAAATAATTGCACTATTTACCCAATATTTAAGGTAGACGTCCATATTATATTCTGTATAGGATATAAGCCGAAAACGATCCAATATGTAAATATATTGGACTGTGTGAGGAGCGTAGCGCCGTTGAAAGTACCAATATTTTATATATTGGATCCGTTTGAGGCTTATATCTTACTTAAAACACACACTTATACAACAATATCCTACTAATTAAAATTGTTAATTTCGTACATGTACGCGTAGGATTGAATATAATACTCTAGCCTTTTGACAGCAGTCTAATATTAATAATAATGGACTGCAAGTACAAAGGTATGACGTCACGACAGTGTTTTAAGAAAGGATATAAATGTTACCTCCAAGTCAAGTGCACAGTTTCGTTTTGGTGTCAGTATACATTGGCAATGCAGGATGATTTGTTGTATGCTTACTTTAGTATCAGGTACACAGTAGCATAGCAACCATTTATGTGTTTAGGTGGCTTGAATGGTTGACTTTTATGTGTCATATTCTTTTATTTCAGTCATTTTTGTATCATTTTAATTAAGAAAAAAATGAACTGTTCATTGGTTTACAGCTATGTAATGTATACATTCATGTTCTGTATTTGATATGTACATTACATACAGTTCCCTATGTGATATGTACATTATATACAGTTCTGTATGTGATATGTACATTATATACAGTTCCCTATGTGATATGTACAGTATATACAGTTCCCTATGTGATATGTACATTATATACAGTTCCCTATGTGATATGTACATTATATACAGTTCCCTATGTGATATGTACATGATATACAGTTCCCTATGTGATATGTACATTATATACAGTTCCGTATGTGATATGTACATTATATACAGTTCCGTATGTGATATGTACATTATATACTGTTCCGTATGTGATATGTACATTATATACAGTTCCCTATGTGATATGTACATTATATACAGTTCCGTATGTGATATGTACATTATATACAGTTCCCTATGTGATATGTACATTATATACAGTTCCCTATGTGATATGTACATTATATACAGTTCTGTATGTGATATGTACATTATATACAGTTCCGTATGTGATATGTACATTATATACAGTTATGTTTGTGATATGTACATTATATACAGTTCCCTATGTGATATGTACATTATATACAGTTCTGGATGTGATATGTACATTATATACAGTTCTGTTTGTGATATGTACATTATATACAGTTCCCTATGTGATATGTACATTATATACTGTTCCGTATGTAATATGTACATTATATACAGTTATGTATGTGATATGTACATTATATACAGTTCTGTATGTGATATGTACATTATATACAGTTATGTATGTGATATGTACATTATATACAGTTCTGTATGTGATATGTACATTATATACAGTTATGTATGTGATATGTACATTATATACAGTTCCGTATGTGATATGTACATTATATACAGTTCCGTACGTGATATGTACATTATATACAGTTCTGGATGTGATATGTACATTATATACAGTTATGTATGTGATATGTACATTATATACAGTTCCGTATGTGATATGTACATTATATACAGTTCCGTATGTGATATGTACATTATATACAGTTATGTATGTGATATGTACATTATATACAGTTCCGTATGTGATATGTACATTATATACAGTTCCGTATGTGATATGTACATTATATACAGTTCTGTATGTGATATGTACATTATATACAGTTCCGTATGTGATATGTACATTATATACAGTTCCCTATGTGATATGTACATTATATACAGTTCCGTATGTGATATGTACATTATATACAGTTCCGTATGTGATATGTACATTATATACATTTCCGTATGTGATATGTACATTATATACAGTTCCCTATGTGATATGTACATTATATACAGTTCCGTATGTGATATGTACATTATATACAGTTCCGTATGTGATATGTACATTATATACAGTTATGTATGTGATATGTACATTATATACAGTTCCGTATGTGATATGTACATTATATACAGTTCCGTATGTGATATGTACATTATATACAGTTCCGTATGTGATATGTACATTATATACAGTTATGTATGTGATATGTACATTATATACAGTTATGTATGTGATATGTACATTATATACTGTTCCGTACGTGATATGTACATTATATACAGTTATGTATGTGATATGTACATTATATACAGTTCCGTATGTGATATGTACATTATATACAGTTCCGTATGTGATATGTACATTATATACAGTTCTGTATGTGATATGTACATTATATACAGTTCCGTATGTGATATGTACATTATATACAGTTCCGTATGTAATATGTACATTATATACAGTTATGTATGTGATATGTACATTATATACTGTTCCGTATGTGATATGTACATTATATACAGTTCTGTATGTGATATGTACATTATATACAGTTCTGTATGTGATATGTACATTATCAGGGCTGGGGTATTCGTATTCAGTATTCGTATTCATCTGTATTCGAATACTGATTATTCAGTATTCGTAAGTATTCAGTAATCATGACTTTTTTTGAATACATGTGTTCGTATTGTATTCGAATACATTTGAAATATCACTGTATTCATGAATACTTTTTGAATACTTTTTGAATACTTTTGCATGTTACTTTTTAAACATCATAATTAAGTCATCTATGCAATAAAAAGTGACAATTAACAAAGTCTAATTTTAAAAGTATATATCACTAGAAAATTACTATTTTTATTATTGTAGATTAGCAGACACTCTAAATTAATCTATAATTTCTAAACATTTTTATTAGTACTATAAATAAATTGTTTACTTAATTGTCCTTGATAATTATTCTGTTAATATTTTAAAAGCAGGTGAGAAAATTGTGAAATTAGCTCCATAACATTTTAATTACAGAATCAGTGATTTTAAACTTTGCTGAGGAAATCTTATGATTATCTCCATTGAATTATTATATTATAGGAGTTAATCTTAAATGTCAAACAGCTAATATTCCTAAAAGGTATTAAAACATGAGTTCATCATAGGTGACCCTGGTCAATAGCAGGTTTATGATAACACCTTCAATAATTCTATAGCATAATTACTAACGATCAGAACAATATCATTAAATAAGAAAATAATTACTGCTGTTGTTAGCTTTTACATGTGTAATGTATGGATATGCTCAAAGATCAGAGCAATAACCTTAATTAAGAAAATAATTACTGCTGTTGTTAGCTTTTACAGGTGTAATTTATGGATATGCTCAGGTGAGTTCATTATGAGTTCACTCCAATATATAAGGGTCAAATGACATCCAGTAAATCAGACTGATATGTAGTCCAGTGGTAACACGCTGGACTGGTAATCCAGGGATGGCAGGTTCGATCCCCCGTCTGACCCTAATAAAATTAACAGTCTTTCAGATGGGACGTTAAACCGAGGTCTCGTGTCGGTGCTTTACACCGTGCACGTAAAAGAACCAGAGGAGACTCTGGAATGGTTCTCTGTCTGTATCATGCACTATCCTCCAAAATCTAAAATAACTAATCTCTTCAGGAGGCGTCGCTCATATGGGCAACCGGTAGCGACGATAAATAAACGTAACGCACAGTAAATCAGTTATATTTTGTCAGCTACAAGGATATATGGTTAATTCTGAGCACTTGTCAAAATGCCAGCCAAAAGTTCTGTGTTTTCTCAGTTTGAAATGCCACCAGATGCTACAGGCACTGTCAAAGTGAAGTGCAAGCATTGTCCCACTTTGATTTCTGGTACATCAAACTTTCTCAAGCATCTCAAAATAAGTTCATTATTTTTAGTTTTGTTCCTTAAAGGCCTGCAGGTTGACCTATATTTGACCTTAAACACACGAGGAATAGCGGTACAAATCTGACGGTCGACGCACTAAACACACGAGGAATAGCGGTACAAATCTGACGGTCGACGCACATCGTATTTGCCACATGCGAGGCCCTGCATGGTATACATCTAATACATGAGCACCACTTATATCTATTATGACCCACGTACATATCAGAGGTTATAAATTGCTGAAATTGAAGTTCTGTATTTTTATAGTACTTACAACTGGTATAAACAATTCAACTCCACTTATGGCCCAAATAAGGCTGGTTGCGCGGGTTAGGCAGCCAGTTCCTGCATTGCTGTACCACACATTCAGGCATCAGTTCCCTCTTATGCCAAGTACAGTCTCCTCTTCTAGCCGCTACTTTTCTCTCTATATATCTGATATCTTTCCATGCGCCACAATTATATAGCATTGCCCAAAATCTCCTGTATAGAAGCTTTCTCTCATGTGAATTTAGATTATGCGGTGGACGATTATTAGCAGGCCACCAAAGTTGTTTGTTCTGTTCATTTATTATGCAAGGGGAACACAAGCACAGTGGACACTCAGCAACACCTTCAGCATGCTGAGGCATAGGGGGAGGTACGTAAGCAGCCTCTGCAACGGGCATGGCGGTGGCTGTTTCTTCTATTTCCATCTCTACGTCCCAGTTCTTATTTTGCAAGAAAGTCAGCAATTCTTTTCTCTGCTCATCAGTTACATACATTGTTATTTTACTCAATGGCATCTTGTAGAAATCGGCAGAATATGTGTAATACTCGTATGTTCAAGAGATTATAATTATAATATTATACATGTACTCATAGCATTCACTGTGATTATTATGTAGCATCAATATCGGTAAACACACACTGACACAGAGAAATATTTAAAATATAACAGAAAACTTGCGAATAATACTGTAGATATATAATTAAATGAAGTATGAAGGTTACCATATAACGAACACATATAGTTTATTCATATAAATACATACATATTATATACATACATATTTGATTAGGTCAACACATGAACAGAATTTTGAATTAGATTGCACAGATCACAACCATAGCGCACATTATACATGTATAGAAATTATCAGTCTCAGTGATTACGCTACGGCTGATGAGGCACCTACATAACATGTAATCTATGTCCCTGGGCTGATCTGGATTATGTAGTTTGAATACTCATAACTATCAATTTTCTTTACAATCAATAATATACGTTTACTTAAATTGTCAGGGCCTCATTTTGACTAATTCTCAGCTCACAGAGTGATCGTGCATATTAACCGTTAGAAAATACCTACATACGCCAAATTATACTGAATGTACTGCTACATTGTTGATACAAGCCACTAATCACATGGAACAGGTAGTAAAGTATAAATCTTTACAATTGGACGGGGTCAAACTGCAGGCCTTTAAACAGTTAAACATGTTGCTAACATGCTAGTAAATCAATGTATTTGACTCAATCTATTTTAAGTCCTTTACATGTAAGAACTTAAGAATTTAGTCTAAATGATTAATCTTACTCATACTAGCCAAGCTAGCTGGGGACAAACTAAACACTCCAGCTTCATCAGCTCCTGTTGAACGTCTATTTAGTGTGGCAGGGAAAGTGTATCGACCTAATAGGTGTTCCTTGGGAGATATCCGGTTTCAGGATATCATGATGGTGAAGTGCAATGGAAAGTATGCTGATAAACATTTGAAAGACAATAAGAAGTGAACTGTGTTACCATGGTAAATGACTGATAGTTTAGTGCTTGCTTAGAAGTATAACATAATCTGATGTGCTTTGAAACATAATTTGTGCAATTGAACTAAAATACTATGAACTGAGCTAATCACAGGTGTGTGGCTTGACTTTTATTATGTGCTTGCTATATTATTATGTGCTGAATTAGTTGTACTATGCTGTCTCTCACAATTAAACTTCTCTAATAATTGTGCTATAAATGTTTATTTGTTTTGTGATACTATTAAAACATGTTGAATAAATAATACACCAATATTTTAAAACACTGATATATGTAAATGGTATAGGTTGGTTGTGAAGTAGTTTGAATCTTGCCCATATCTGATTTCATGTACAGAAGATTATAAACTAAAATAAACATTGTATATATATATATATATATATATATATATATATATATATATATATATATATATATATATATATATATATATATATATATATGAAATGTTGTTGTTTTAGTTTTTTTTCTTGTTTAGTCATATATATATAATATTCAAAGAGAATGTATTCAAAAGTATTCAAAAAAGTATTCGAATACATTACTAAAGTATTCGTGTTCGTATTCAAATACATTTATAAAACAGAGTATTCGTATTCGTATTCAAATACTTTCCTAATGTATTCACCCCAGCCCTGTGTAACATTATATACAGTTCTGTATGTGATATGTACATTATATACAGTTCTGTTTGTGATATGTACATTATATACAGTTATCTATGTGATATGTACATTATATACATGCATACATTCTTATCTCTAATGACTTGTCAATCACAAACACAGATTTTAAACCTTGCTAAGTATATATATTATATTAAGCAAATCACAAAAGAAATCAATAGATAATTACCATCATTCCTTACATTGCTATTATACTGTTATATTTCATGCTTCTCTGTACACTGTGTATATATGTGATGCTATAAGCATCTTCTGATGCTTAATGCAATAAATATCTTGTATTATTATATACAGTTCTGTATGTGATATGTACATTATATACAGTTCCGTATGTGATAGAGGTACAAGGTTATTGGTGCCTTATATTAGAGGGGCGTCCTAGAATAGAGGTACATGGTTTGTGTACCTTATACTATAGAGGTGTGTTCCAATGATAGAGGTACAAGATTAGTTTATAGAAAAAATATTATAGCTGGATTGCGAAACAAGTTCTTATAACTTATATTAATCACTCTCGAGACCTCATTCCTGATGGAATCCAACGCCACGAGGGAGAGAGAAGAGTCATGTGGAATTTAAATGCTTTACCTAAGGGCATGGTCGTAACGGCTCCAGCGGGGCTCGAACTCCGGGCCTTTCGCACATGAAGCGAACGAGTTACCACTGAGCTACCACGACTTCCACACACGATTGTTGGTGCCTTATGGATAAAAGCTCATGTGCCTGCGTTCTAACAAACGAAACGCATTCCATTGCACACGTAAACGCAGACGGATCTGTAGTCCAGTGGTAACACGCTGGACTGGTAATCCAGGGATCGCTGGTTCGATCCCCCGTCTGACCCTTATACAAGTAAGCCTTTCAGATGGGACACTAAACCGAGGTCTCGTATCGGTGCTGTACACCGTGCACGCAAATGAACCAGAGGAGACTCTGGAATGGGTTTCTGTCTGTATCGTTGCACGATCCTCCAAAACTCTAAAATGACTAATCTCTTCAGGTGGCGTCGCTCATATGGGCAACCGATAGCGACGATAAATAAACGTAAAACACACTTAAGCGCACCCTGGATCTTCTTGCACCAATACTAGCTGTCGGGACATTTTTACTTCTTCAACAAACTGATAAAAAACAAATGAACTTATTTCAGTGTGACTCTGGTGTCTCAGTGTATAGAACGTTCGAACGTCTATACGGAGACCCCCCGTACATCATGCTGCTGGGTCCTGCCTGTTCGGTAGCAGCAGAAGCCACGGCTCAAGTTTCATACATGTGGAACATGACTCAGGTGAGTACATATATATCACGTGGCGCAACAAAGACCACATAAATTGAATTATATGGCATTCTGCACACCTACACGAGCGTAGCTAGGGCTTGATTTATATGTAGACACCATTATGATGACGTCCAAGCTGTAGCTGCATCCTGATACATTTTAAAGGCCTGTTTTGGTCCGAAATAAGGTACATGTTTGTGAGTTTTGAATAAATTCTTTTATTAATCAAACTGTTAACCCATTCCCCCTTAGTAGCGCCTCTCGACGTCAATGCCTATTGGCATAGATCGACACATTAGTAGTCAAACAAGCTATACTAAAGATCGGAACAACGTAGTGTGTACAACACTTAATAATTGCTAGTAAACTCCGTGAAGGTGGAGTAGACAAGTTCACAGCTTATCCATTGCATACGATCGGTAAATTACAGACATGTGTATGACAAAACTACATATCTATGGGAGAAGGGCTTATACCGACTTATTTTCATATTCGATCGATCTGCAGCACTTCCTACCCCGTCCACCCTGTACACGCATTCTTTTCGCATTTACATACTTTGGAAGAAATGCAGTTACGCCACTAACCTGTATGTTTTTTTAACTTTATTTATTTTACGATTGCGAAGCAAGTTCTAGCAACTTATATTAATCACTCCCGTTGGCGCGGATGAAAGCGTAAATGTGGTCATTCGTGTGGGATGAAACCGGAGTACCCGGAGAAAACCCACCTGTCCGATCTGGCGACCACCGTACCATCTCACATACTTTCCGTTCCGAGGATCGAACCGGGTTGCATTTGTGAGAAGGGAGCGCACTAACCACTGCGCTAATAGGACAACATGTATGTAGTATGCAGATTTAGTTTAAACGTTTTGTATTTCAAAGTTTACATGTAATCAAGAAATGAACATTTTACATAAAATTTAACAGCAGTAGACTGAAATGGATTAGAACGAAAGAAAACTTATATTGTTCGTCTCCCTATCAAATGGTCGAAGTCCACCACCGTGGTCGAGTGGTTGAGGTCGCTGACTTGTATACCACTGTAACATATCATCACTGATGGTCACGGGTTCGAGCCCCGCTCAGACCGTCTATCGTTATATGAATAAGTTGGCAGTTCCTTATGGAGGTTGGTGCACCAAGTACTGGTTAACCACTAGAGCCTGCCCAGGAAAGGTGTTGTTAGGTAAACAGCCAGTCGCTCAAATAGGCAACCGGTAGCGACGTTAACTAAACTTAAATAAAACAAACAATAGCTTGATTAATTAATTATTATTCTAACACGACCCAGCTAATAACATACATACTTATAGAATAAAAATCTACCTCGGGTTATTCTGCGATATACCTACCTTGAACTATGCTGCGCGCGCACCGTGTTTTGGCTATTCCATTTATACAATGCGTGTAAAGTTTTATGAATGAAAGTCACGTGATGTTTGTAAATACTACCGTGGGAATTCGCGGAAGTGAGCTAATTTTAGAATCAGAAAACCGTCTTGTTTTTCTGTTAAGTAACGTTTCAGTTACTATTCTGTACAGTTTTATTTGACAAAATAAATAAAATTATTGATCAGTTACAACTTTTGTTCATTTATGCACTAGATTGATATTTTTCATACAAAATAACGTCATCACCCCTTACGCGGAAGGACATTTCGAAAGCCAAATGCACGGCGTTTTAAGAAAATTGATTCTCGTCTAAAATTATTAGAAGTAAGTCTTGTTAGAATCGAAATAATAAGTATCAACCGTGGTATATCGCAGAATAACCCGAGTTTGAAGTTCTTATGCTTAGAAATATATCACGAAGGCCGAATAACAATGAAAATACGTGATGTCTCGACAGTTCAAGAACATAATGTGTCAAACCGGAGTACGAAAACAAGACGATATTAGCTTAACGAAAAGTGGTTTGATAGGACCGGTTGTTGTGTCAATAACGACAGAATTCAGATTGGAAGATATGTAGATGTGTGTATTATTCTACACAATAATTGTCATACAGCAACTGGTATGCGTAATGATATTTCGTTATTGTATACAAATAGATAGATAGATAGTAGATAGATAGATAGATAGATAGATAGATAGATAGATAGATAGATAGATAGATAGATAGATGATAGATAGATAGATAGATAGATAGATAGATAGATAGATAGATAGATAGATAGATAGATAGATAGATAGATAGATAGATAGATAGATAGATAGATAGATAGATAGATAGATAGATAGATAGATAGATAGATAGATAGATAGATAGATAGATAGATAGATAGATAGATAGATAGATAGATAGATAGATAGATAGATAGATAGATAGATAGATAGATAGATAGATAGATAGATAGATAGATAGATAGATAGATAGATAGATAGATAGATAGATAGATAGATAGATAGATAGATAGATAGATAGATAGATAGATAGATAGATAGATAGATAGATAGATAGATAGATAGATAGATAGATAGATAGAAGATAGATAGATAGATAGATAGATAGATAGATAGATAGATAGATAGATAGATAGATAGATAGATAGATAGATAGATAGATAGATAGATAGATAGTAGATAGATAGATAGATAGATAGATAGATAGATAGATAGATAGATAGATAGATAGATAGATAGATAGATAGATAGATAGATAGATAGATAGATAGATAGATAGATAGATAGATAGATAGATAGATAGATAGATAGATAGATAGATGATAGATAGATAGATAGATAGATAGATAGATAGATAGATAGATAGATAGATAGATAGATAGATAGATAGAAGATAGATAGATAGATAGATAGATAGATAGATAGATAGATAGATAGATAGATAGATAGATAGATAGATAGATAGATAGATAGATAGATAGACAGACAGACAGACAGACAGACAGACAGACAGACAGACAGACAGATAGATAGATAGATAGATAGATAGATAGATAGATAGATAGATAGATAGATAGATATAGATAGATAGATAGATAGATAGATAGATCGATAGATCGATAGATCGATAGATCGATAGATCGATAGATCGATAGATAGATAGATAGATAGATAGATAGATAGATAGATAGATAGATAGATAGATAGATAGATAGATAGATAGATAGATAGATAGATAGATAGATAGATAGATAGATAGATAGATAGATAGATAGATAGATAGATAGATAGATAGATAGATAGATAGATAGATAGATAGATAGATAGATAGATAGATAGATAGATAAATAGATAGATAGATAGATAGATAGATAGATAGATAGATAGATAGATAGATAGGTAGATAGATAGATAGATAGATAGATAGATAGATAGATAGGTAGATAGATAGATATATAGATAGATAGATATATAGATAGATAGATAGATA